>OU015767.1:33800388-33955111 GCA_907173295.1 Fagus sylvatica
AAATTTGAAAATATGTGGCTTAAGCATGAGGGTTTTGTTGACAAGGTGAAGGAGTGGTGGACTGGTTATAATTTTAATGGCACTCCAAGCTACATTCTTGCTCGCAAGCTTAAAGCTTTGAAATGGGATTTGAAAGCATGGAATAGGCGAGAATTTGGGGATCTAAGTTTTAACAAAAATCGTCTGATGGCTGAGTTATTAGCTTTGGATATCAAAGAGGGGGTTCAAGGCTTATCTCATGTAGAGCAGATCCTTAGGGAATCTCAAAAGGCTGAACTGATTCGGCTTACTCATTTGGCGGAGATCTCATGGCGTCAGAAGTCTCGAGTGCTCTGGTTAAAGGAGGGTGACAACAATACAAAGTTCTTCCATAAAATGGCAAACTCTCATAGACGCTGCAATTATATGGAGAATTTGGAAGTGGATGGTGTCGTGTATGAGGCGATTCAAGACATTCGTGACCAAGCAGTCCACTTTTATGAATTATTGTATCAGGAGAATGAATGTTGGAGACCGAAGTTTGATGAGTTACCTCTTGATTCTATTAGGGAAGTGGACCGGGCTTTGTTAGAACGGAAGTTTGAGAAGGAAGAGATATTACATGTCCTTCAAGAGGCTAATGGAGACAAAGCTCCCGGCCCTGATGGCTTCACTATGGCTTTTTTTCAGCAATGTTGGAGAGTGGTTGAGGCAGATGTGTTGGCTGTTTTTGATGAGTTTCACGAGTTTTGCTCCTTTGAGAAGTCTCTTAATGCCACTTTTCTGGCTTTGATTCCTAAGAAGCAAAATGCTTCTAACATCCGAGATTTTCGTCCCATTAGTTTAATTGGTTGTATGTACAAAATGGTGGCGAAGGTTTTGACTAATAGACTGAAAATTGTTTTGGAGAACTTGGTCTCTGAGACTCAGAATGCATTTGTTGGGGGCCGTCAGATCCTGGATTCGGTCCTAGTTGCAAATGAGAGCCTTGATAGTCGCCTTAAGAGTGGTAATCCGGGAATCATATGTAAGCTGGACATTGAAAAGGCTTATGACCATGTTAATTGGAACTGTTTGTTATATATTCTAGAGAGAATGGGCTTTGGGAGTCGCTGGTGTAGTTGGATCAAAGCTTGCATCTCCTCTGTTCGTTTTTCAGTTCTAGTTAACGGTTCCCCCTCCGGATTTTTTAGTAGTTCTCGGGGATTGAGACAAGGGGACCCCCTTTCCCCTCTTCTCTTTCTTCTTATTATGGAAGTTCTAAGCAGAATGCTGAGGAAGATGGTGGAAGATGGCTTCTTGACTGGCTTCTCCATTGGGCGAGATGTTAGCATCTCCCACCTTCTTTTTGCAGATGACTCCATCCTTTTTTGTGATGCCAATCCGCAACACTTAATGTATATCCGGTTAGTCCTAACCTTCTTTGAAGCAGTGACCGGTCTCCGAGTCAATCTGAGCAAGAGTGAGATGGTGCCCGTGGGTGATGTGCCCAACCTAAGGGGTTTGGCTGATATTATGGGCTGTCATATTGGTTCTCTTCCTATGTCTTACCTTGGGATGCCTCTGGGGGCTAATTTCAAATCAAAGACCGTTTGGAACTCTATCCTGGAGAAAATGGAATGCAAACTGGCAGGGTGGAAGAGTCTTTACTTATCAAAGGGGGGTAGATTAACGTTGCTGAAGAGTACCCTCGCCAGCTTGCCCACGTACTACCTCTCTCTTTTCACAATTCCCATTAGTGTTGCCAACAGGATAGAGAGGATCCAACGTAATTTTCTATGGGGAAGCTATGGAGATGGTGGTACTCATCATTTGGTGAACTGGGATGTTGTTTGTTCTCCAGTTAATTATGGTGGATTGGGTGTCAGAAAGATTGCTCTCTTTAACAAAGCCTTACTTGGGAAATGGTTGTGGCGGTTTGGCATTGAGGAATCAAAACTTTGGCGTAGGGTGATTGCAACTAAGTATGGGGTCAACTCAGGTGGTTGGTCTACCAAAAGTTATCGTGGCAGCCATGGGTGTGGCCTGTGGAGGAGTATTAACTCTGGATGGGTGGATTTTGTTGCATATGTGGACTTCGAAGTTGGTATTGGGGACCGCATCCGCTTTTGGATTGATAGATGGTGTGGAGAGCGTCCCCTAAAGGATGTGTTTCCGGATTTGTATGCCTGTGCGTCTAATCGTCAGGCCACTATTCATTCAATCCTGATCCGTTCAGCTTCGGGCTCCCGATCTGATTGGAATGTTCATTTTGTTCGTAACTTTAATGATTGGGAGGTGGAGGGGGTAGCTACTTTCTTTGAGCTTTTGCATTCCCATTCTTCTTTCCGAGAAGGGGGTGATGGATTACGGTGGAGATTGAAAGGCAACGGGATTTTTGATATTAGATCATTTTATTCTGCGTTGAGGCATACACAACCAGTGACTTTTCCTTGGAAAGCCATTTGGGGTGTTCATGCCCCGAAGAGGGTCTCTTTCTTTGTTTGGTCAGCAGTATGGGGTAGAATCTTAACTGTAGACAACCTTATGCGGAGAGGGTACCAGCTTGCAGGGTGGTGTTGTATGTGTCAGCGGGATGGGGAAACCATCAATCACCTCCTGATTCATTGTGATAAGGCTGTTGGGCTATGGAGTTTTGTGTTTCAGAAATTTGGCATTACATGGGTGCTGTCAGGTTGTGTTCTCGACCTCTTATTTGGTTGGTATAATGGTTTGGGGAAGGTTCAATCCAAGATTTGGAACATGGTTCCTCTTTGTCTTCTTTGGACCTTATGGTGTGAGCGGAATAATCGTACTTTCGAGAACTCGGAGCGTACGGATTCACAAATGCAAGAACTTTTTTCTAATACGTTATACGATTGGGCCATAGCTTGGGGATATTCTAGATGTGGTTCAGTTATTTCCTTTCTGGACTCTCTACACCCCTCTTACATATCTTCTTCTTTGTAACTTCTCACTACTGTTGTGTCCATACTTTATGTACACAAAGTGGTCTTTTCATCAATAAAATGCACTATTACTTATCAAAAAAAAAAATGTACGCATCTTGAGTACACAGGTGATACAAGAGTATCCCATAACAAACTACAATCTAAAATTCATGGGGAACTTCTGCTAAGATATATTTATTTTTTTTATATGCATGAAAAATTATTGCGAAGATAGTTTATCAAGGAACTATTTCCCTCCAAAAAAGAAAAGGGAACTAGTGTAGTACTACTTAGTAGTGGCAACATGAAACCCAGCAAAAAGTATATGGCAGAAACAAGGAACAAAGCACATTCATATGCTCATTATACAAAACAAGATAAAAGATTTATTAAAACAAACTATATATCTGAGTATATATGATAACAATAAATAAAAATGACTTCATAACAGCATCAGAAACTCGAGCTTACATCACACATTATGTCTTGAAGGGGAATCCGAGTAACTCGTCATATGCTCATTATACAAAACAAGATAAAAGATTTATTAAAACAAACTATATATCTTAGTATATATCATAACAATAAATAAAAATGACTTTATAACAGCATCAGAAACTCGAGCTTACATCACCCATATGTCTTGAAGGGGAATCCGAGTAACTCGTCATATGCATCATAATATAAAACAAGATACAAATTTTGAAAAATTAAAATAATATATGTAACACACAAATAAAAAGATCTCCCAAAGCCCCACTGAGAAGTTAGAATGATTGAGATCCCCATTAAAGAATGAAGATAGTGAAAGCAAACATAAAATGTACGCATCTTGAGTACACAGGTGATACAAGAGTATCCCATAACAAACTACAATCTAAAATTCATGGGGAAATAAGAACCATCTTCTGCTAAGATATATATATTTTTTTTATATGCACGAAAAATTATAGTGAAGATAGTTTATCAAGGAACTATTTCCATCCAAAAAAGAAAAGGGAACTAGTGTAGTACTACTTAGTAGTGGCAATATGAAACCTAGCAAAAAGCATATGGCAGAAACAAGGAACAAAAGCACATTCAGTTATCAATGTCCAAGGGACATTTCACATGCATTACTAAAGAAAAGGTTTTTGCCACCACTTGAACATTATGGTGCCACCCCTTTCTATCAAAACCATAAATGTTAGTACTGATGAAACACACAAGAAACAAACCTGATCAGGTTGAGCAACGTCAGAAAATATCACATCCACCATGCCAACCAGCATTCGATACTTGGCAGGATGTCTAGCATCTTCAATGATTGGGATAACATTTGTACGCTTCTTTGCCATGTTAACCAAGTCTCTACCACTTCTATGAGAAAATTCCACTGCATAAACAATTCCAGACTACAAGCAAAGAGCAAGAGTTTTAATCAACTCTTTCTAATAAATATACATTTTTTTTATAAGTAAGAAATTTTATTGATAGCAATCTACAAGACCCAAGAAATAATCACGTAAAAACTACAATTTCATATAGATTACATACAGGGCCAACAATGTCAGACACATGAGAGACGGTGGTTCCAGAAGCAGCCCCAAGGTAGAGAACTCGAGCACCAGGTTTCTTCATTTTACATATTAAAACACAAACAGAGAACAGTTTAATTACATACAGATTTAAAAACATAATGTAACAAAGACATGAAGCACAAAAATGAAATGAAATTAAGAAATCAAGGAGAAACTCACAATCCATATTTCATCAACACCACCAAGAATAGCAGCAGCCAGCTTTGAACGAAATGGGTTCCAAACCCTGTATTCAACTTTTGTTCCGTCTTCATTCTATAGGAGGAAAGTAAAATTCTTAAAACTCTATACTAACCAATATTTACCAACTATGAACACAAATTAATGTTTGGCACAAAACAGATAGTCTAGATATGCGGCAAGGTATGCTTTCTTGAAACTAAACTTCGATTGACCAATATTAGATTACAGCCATGACCAACTTTTTTTCGGCACAAAAAGTTGGGTTGACATTAAACCAACTTCTTTGATTTCCGCACAAAAATAGTTCTTGCTACATATCTTAGCATCACCTCATATATTTAAGTTCCAGCCCACCTTTCATGGAATGCTTAGTTAAAATTGAGAGGCAGGTTACTCACTAAAACACTAGCCATGTCACTTATACACAACTAAATTACTTACTAAGCACTTGATTATACTGATAATGCATATTTTATCATATAATGGCACCCAGCCAAATATTTACATATCACAAAAGAAAAACTAATTAATCAAGCACATTAAAAGATAAGTACTGCACTAAATTGACCTGCACAGAGATCCTTTTCTCATTGTAGACAGCTTCACCAGGTACCAAATTCTTAGTAACAATAGCATCTTCTTTACCCTTAGCAATGAATACTCCTTCATGTCTATGAGGCTCAACAACAACCTTGAATCCACCTTTCATTCCACCTCTGCCTCCACCCCGGCCTCTTCCACCACCTCGGCCACCACGTCCACCATCTCTATCGAAGCCTCTTCCACCTCCACCTCTACCACCTCTGCCTCTACCTCTCCCTCCATCACTCCTGCCCCTAAATCCACCACCACCACTACCTGCACAAGATTACCCAATTAGAAAGACAAAATCCAGCGCAAAGTTAACAATACCTCATACAGTGTAAAAACTAAAAAAAGTCAAAGATGAAATATTTTTTTCTTTTCCTGTTGAACAAAATGGAAACTAACTGCTAAAAGAATTTTTTATTTTTTATTTTTAAAAATAAACGTTAAGAAAAAAGGAATCCAATGCTCAATTGCTCATCCTCTCAGCCATAATTGTCAAAACACAAATCGTCTCATGAATTGATTATTATTATTTTGGTATTGTGAGTCTTTAGGTGTATTGTACCTCATACAATACATGAACACACTATAAAATTTATAAAAAATGAAATATAGAAAAGTATATATAACATCTACATTCAAATTGATCACATTTAAAAGTGATGTTTTCAGTTGTCTTGATGTGATCCCACTACTCTCATAGATAAAATCCATGAAAACAAATGAGAGAAGGGAGGAGACAAACGAACAAAAGGGATGGAAAGAAATAATAATAAATAAATAAAAACCATATACATGGCTTCTTTGAGTTGAGATTTCAAACTACACACCCCAAACAATGCTCTAATTAGTTGCTAAAAAGTCACAATATAATTGTAGAAACTGAAATCATCAAGCTCATATGTATCACTAACTAAAGTTTGAAGCTTCAAAAGCAAATATACCCAATAGTTGAAATCACAAATAAACTTCAAATCAAATACGTAATAATTGAACTCATCAAAAGAAATCTTAACACTCTGTTTGATACTTGATAGTACATAACAAAAAAAAAAGAAAAAAACTAAAAAACTGTAAAAAGCTTAGATTATTATTACCCCAACACTCTGTTTGGTGGTAGATACAAATATAGCAAAAAAGCAATAAAAATTGACATAAAGCTTAGATTTTTAGCTATTTATGAACAACAAAACACACACACACACTAACACACACAAATGATTTACTCTATTTAGTTAATAAGAAAAAGGGTATTGGCAAATGAAAAACATATATAAAAAGGCCCACAAAAACTGCTTCCTTATTTTCCTAAGCTTTCTCAGCAACCAAGCAGGAACAAAGACTGGGAAAAGGAAAAAGAAGAAAATAGGGCTTATGGGTTTTGTTACCTCGAGGGGGTCTCATTGCTGAGGGTTAGTAAAAGGGAATGAGAGCAAGAGTGAGAGTGAGGAAGCGAGAAGTGAATGTGTCCGAGACCTGTGGAGCTATAAATATTGAAACAGAGGTAGGGTTTTGACGCCACGCTGTATTTTTCTTATTTCACTATAAACGTTCAGAAAACTTTAAAATAATATAATTTTTTTCTCAAATTTATTTTTCTTCTAAATATGAAAATTGATGTTTATTGAAAGACATTTATTATTATGAGACAATATTATGAGGTGAACTAAAAGTCAAAAAAATTTCATTTTTATATTATAATATAGATAGATTCATTCATTCATTTCTATTATGAATTGTTTATTTAGTAATTTTCTTTCATTAATTCATTAATTTTTATTATGAAATGTAAAAATTAATACTTTCACGTGGTAAGGTCTTTTTTAAAGAAAATAAAAAGGGTAAATTAAACTATTGGTCCTAACGTTTACCCAAGTTGCGCGTTTGGTCCCTAACGTTTAAAATGGGCAGAAATAGTTCCTAACGTTTCAAAATGATGCACCATTGGTCCTTCCGTTAGTCTCCGTTAACTTAGTGTATACGTGGCTAACAGAATTATGACGTGGACAATTTTTAATTGACATGTAATTTTTTTTTAATAACAACCCATTTAAAAATAACCTAACCAAAAAAAAATTATCCCAATCCAAATAAAAAAAAACCCACCCAAATTAAAATTAACCCACCCCACCCAAATCAAATCAAATCACAGCAAGCAAAGTAGAGTCTTTTATCAAAAAACAAAATTAGTAGACTTCACAATGGAGGTAACCCTCATCGCACCAATGACTAGAAGACGCCTCAAAACCCTTAATTCCCTGAAGATATCATTGGCTGCTACGGTAGCTAGCATTGAAGATCTCTTGATAGAGATTTTTATGCATCTTGCTGTGAAGCCTCTTGTCAAATTTAAATCGATATGCAAGCAATGGTACTCTATTATATCTCAACCCCAATTTATAATCAATCATGCCCGAAAAAACCCTAGGCTTAAGGGGTTATTGTTAAAAAGTCTTACCCAAGAAGAATACCCACCACTTTCACTCATCCACCTTGAAAATTTTCAACCTCCTACGGTTCTACCTATCCAGTTCCTCAACAACCCAGGTGCTAATATTTTACTTTCTTGTTGGGCTTGTTGTGCTATTCCGTGTCTCAAAACTATATGGATGTAGCACATGATCCGAATGCTTCTGTACTCATTTCTTACCACGTTTGTAACCCTACGTCGGGTCACTCCATGAGAATCCGTGTGTTCAATGCAGCATCAGCTGCAGATTTAAGGTCTGTTAATATTGATTTGGGTGGGGTGGGTTAATTTTAATTTGGGTGGGTTTTTTTTTTTTATTTGGATTGGGATAATTTTTTTTGGGTTGGGTTATTTTTAAATGGGTATGCCATGTCATATCCTAGTTGTCATTAAAAAAAAATTACATATCAATTAAAAATTGTCCACGTCATAATTCCGTTAGCCACGTATACACCAAGTTAACGGAGACTAACGGAATGACCAATGGTGCATCGTTTTGAAATGTTAGGGACTATTTCTGCTCATTTTAAACGTTAGGGACCAAACGCGCAACTTGGGTAAACGTTAGGGACCAATAGTGTAGTTTACCCAAATAAAAATGACACGGTTTGACTATAAACCAATCCACGTAGTTTGTAGCTAATGTGGTAACTAATAAGATCATCTATATGTACTTTTATTCACATGACCTATTTAATAAGTCATGTGATTTGTTTAAATAATAGATATGGATGGTCTTATGAGTTCGAGAGTCTTTGAAATTTTTTTTTCCCAAGTGAAGTATTATTGCAGGCATTATGTGCTGTTTATGTCTCTTAATAAAATCTTCAAACTCAGATTTAACTATAGATTTAACTATACATTCAACAGATGATTGAATAACATATATAGTTTATGAAATCTAAATCAATTTAAATTGCAAAATCCATATCCTTATAATTACAATACATTAAAAATAAAACTTCAAATTTCTGAATAAAGTAAAGCAGGCAAGCGGCTATATGAGTAGATTGTTGGATGAATTACAACATACTTCCCCTAAATATTTAGACCAGTGTAACTTGAAAATCCAAAATTACAAATCCCATGTTTCATAAGATAACAGGGCAGCAGTCACTATGCCTTCACCTACATTTACCCCAAGTATAAATTATTTGGTCCTCTTGAATCCAGTTATATTACTTTGATTAGTTAGCATATAGTCTAGGATCATAAGATAAGCTTTTGAAGAACAAGAAAAAGTAAAAGAAGCAGTCCTTCCTTCCTCTTGAAAGAGGGTGTCGATTTCTGTTTTAGGCTTGTTTTATTGGAAGGTGTTTCTGCCAAACAATTTAAAGAAAGACTTTTGAAGTTCTAAATTTTCATTGAAGTGAAAAATAACGGAACATGATCCTCTCCATTTTATCACATACAAACCATTAGCACACATTTCTAGAACATTTATATTATTACAACACAGTATAGTGTTTATGACAAGCTTGTAAAATTTCAGATATTTATTCTCCCCCATGGACAGCAGCATTATCTGCCCAATTTGTTGCACTTCCAGTGCGTGGAATGCTTGGGAGCCTTGTGTACAAGTCCACCTGAAACATAACTCCACAAATGTGTCCATTGTCGTCTTCCCGACCAACTGCTCTAACCTTGTAAAGTGGATGAACAAAGCTTGTAAGCCCACTTCCATTCATGAAAATGCACCCTGTTATGCCATTAGGAAAAAACACTTTTCAGTACACAAAATTAGCTCATCTAGCTAATAGCTGTAGAGGAAAAAACTTAACAACACTTTAGGATTCATGAAATGAGTGTTATAAGATACTATTAATTTATGTTTGGTTGAGATTTTTTAGTACTTTCCTTGAGATATAAATTGCTAGTTGCTACCAAAGAGAGCAATATGCAAATGGAAAAGAGAGTGAGCTGAACTAACCAGGAGGAAAAGGTGCACAAGATTTTCCACATGCCTCTCTTATAATGTTGGGATCATTGCAGCAGACCAAGGACCCGTCACCAGCCATTCCCCATTGAAGTTCTATGCATCCTTCACGGTCCTAAAAATAAAGTTCTTTAAGCTTCTTTCAATTTCATTGCAGAAATACCCAATTTAGACTTACATGATAATAAATGTAATTGGTGTCACTTCAACAACATAATAAATAAATGTTTATATATATATATGATACATCAGTTTATACAACTTATGAAATAAAATTTGTAATATCCCTAATGATTCTATTAGAATTTGGTGATATTGATGGCTACACTTTTAAGGTCTGTCTCATAGATTAACTTTTCATTTCATTTGTTGAGTACATTGGAGTGATTCAATTTCCATCTCCACGTAAATGCATATGCACACTAGGTCCAAACCATTGACAATGTCATGTTCAGAGTTAAACAATGCTGAATAAAAAACAAGGTAAGTTGATATTGTATCAGAAAAATTCCAAAATGAATCACCATAATGTATGTAATCTATTGTTAATCTACAAACCAACCCAAAGGATATATTATTGGATTGAACTCACCCTGGCTATAAAAAGTGTTCCAGCTCTAGCATCAAAGAGAATGAATGCAAATTTTCCTTCGAGATCTTTAATGACTTGATCAGATGGATAAGGAGCTCGATCTCTTAGAACCTTATAAGCTGCAACTACAACCATGGCATCTGTAGCTTGTCTTGAAAGACCATAATGTCGTCTTAGTTCAGTAGTGTTCTCTAGAGCCCCGGTAAAAATGCAGAAGATATTGTCTGTGACCACAATAGAGCTAACATACAAATGAGACAGTTTAGTGCACTTAATTTCATTTTGAGTGCTGCTACAACTATTACTAAAGTGGTGGCATTTTATGATGGTTGCATAATAAAAATGGTAGACTAATATGAAAATGATGTTATACTAATCACGATTTACCATATTTGTGCAAACACGGTTTTGCAAAACATCTTTGAGGTGAAAATCTCTTTAACTTGTAAACGCGATTCTTAAAATCTCTCTAAAAAAATAAATCCTTCTTTTTGAAAAATTTAAAAAGGATAAAGAATTTATTTGGACAAAAAAAGACTCAGAATTTAATCAAACAAATCAAAGAAGATTTAGAATAACAAGTTGAGTAGGATGGATGGTTAGAGAAAAAATCTTCCAACCTAATCAAATTTGGTCTAGGGAAGATAAAAAGAAGAAAAGAAAAGAAAACAGAAAATAGACAATTTTACATTGTTTAGTTATAAAGAGAAAAGAAAGAGAGAAAGATCCTTTTTTTGGAATCTATTATTATGAAGGGAAAAATTTTATGAATCCAAAAAGGGGTGTATTGACATATTTTTCTTGCACTTTTTTTTTTTCCCTCTCTTTGACAAACTAATAAAAAAGCAGGAAATTTAAAAAAAAAATTCTCCTCTTCTTTTTCTCTAAAATCTAAAGAAATGTATGAGAATGTGAAGGATTAATTCAAATCCACTTCATATATGGTGCCTTTTTGGTGCAATTTGAGCATACCACACATCAGAAACCAACAAAATTATGGCACTAGCAATATTAATATGTAATACCTGGGTTGTGATGGACTTCCATTTTCATGTGTCGAAGCCATAAAATTCCCATTTGAAAGGCCGTACACCGTGGACTCCGGCCACAATGACCGGACAATATCGGCTATTTCTTGCCGGGATTTCATACTTTCTAATCCCATTGAAGGAAGCTTCAGCTCCTCCGGTGGGTTTCCTATTGCTTTCTCAAAAACAGCCAACATATTCAGGCAAAACCTTATGACTTTCCAGCTATGGAGGTGACCACTGTGACCTTCCTAGATGCTTATCTTTCTTCTTATTATTTTTATTTTATACTTATCACTATTTGTTGTAACTGATTCAAAGTTTGCTAGCTGACAAGAGTGCTGTGTTGGGAGTAATGCATGTGGCAGCTATAAGGTTTGCTCGAGTGATACGTGTAATGTACCTAAGGTTGCCGTTACATGCAGGCATAGTGCCAAAATTCACTGTCTGTAAAAGATAACAGTAAAAAATTCATTGATAAATAAAGACAAAACTCAATTTCATGCTTTCATGAAAACAGAAAGATTAGGTTCATACATGTTTTTTTTTTCTTTTCCTTCTTATTCTTCTCCTCTCTTTTTACCAACAAATATAACATCAGAGAGTAAGACACCTAGATGCTGATTAAATACATATTGTGGTGATCATATTGGCTTTGATACTAGAAGAAACGAGTTCATGAAGGTTGTGGAGGCAAAAAGTAAAGAATGGGAAGTGACACAAAGGAATCAATGAAATAAGATTGCTGACTGGGGGTTGTTCATCCCATTTATGTATATATACAAATCAAAACTGGTCGAGTATAACATACTTCATTGGACCAAGCAACTGAGGTTTCACTTAATATAAGCAACTGTACATCCATAATTCAATGGATTTTCCTGATCATACTTGACTACACGTGGATGATCGTTTAATATCTCAAGTGCACGCTCCTTAACAGCCCCAGTGCCCATCCCATGTATGACAAAGAGAACCGAATACGGCCCACTTGCAGAGATGGCCATGTCAAGGTGGTAAGAAGCTTCTTCCACTCGCATACCACGTAAATCCACTGTGTTCTTTGATGTCTGCACCAATGGGCCATACGAAACCTCCTCATCTTTTTTGGCCTCTGGACGACCCTGGAACTCTTTGCTCTGCCGACCCTACAGTATTGATCAAAGCAGTCAGATTCATGTCTGTTGGATGTCAATGAAGATGACTAATTCAAACAATTGCCACACAATCCTAAGTCCCAACCAATGTTCCAGAATAAACAGTTAATCTAGGAGTATGTGTTTATATCATGATTAAGATCTGTGTCTCAACTAAAAGGATCCAACCAGTTGAAGTGCAATATTTGTATTTGTATAAGAAAATTTTCCATATTCTGGGTTAAGAACTTGAAGAGAACTAGATGCAATGCTTAAATGCCAACTTGTATACAGTTATGTGAACTGAAGTTATAAATTTCACTTGGCTTGTGGAAGGAAATTATCTTTCAAGTTTCAGCAGCAAAGTAAAACGGTAGGAACAACTTGAAAACAAATGTCTACAAGAACAGAAACTGACTGCCGTTGATATTATACAGACAAGAGACTTCATTCAAGTAAAAGGCATCAGAGGGACAAGAGAAACGCCCAAGAAGACATGGATAGAAACAGTGAGAAAAGAAATCATTTGCAAGGACTTTATACACTGCTCTAGAGAAAGCAGGATTGCACAAAGGGTTGCACATAAGAGACCTCATGCAGTTTGGATTGTGGTTAGTTGAGTGGTACTGAGAATAAGAATATAATTGAATCCTATAGGGACCAACATGTCCATAAATCTTCCCAAGTAAGGATAAGCATGAAGACAAAGATATTTAACACAAATGAGTCATGCATTCATAAAAATATATAACCAGCCTTCATGAAAAAGAAAACACATAGAGAGCTTCTTAGAAGCATGACATTCGGGTGAAAGAGCCAGGAACAAACATGGAAAAGCTTAAGCAAACACGTAGAGAGAAAGAGACAGTCAGAGTTACAGTTTCATAGAGCTTCAAATGATGCAATATATATCATTCATTATAGACGTGGAAAATGACTGTAGTGGCATTCCATCCATGACATGAAGATGGTATGTGAAAGTACGCTTAGATGGAAACCCTTGATGTCAAGATGGAACCCTGGAAGGATGTGCTTGCGTACAAAGGGGCCTAACTTCCTCAGGCAAAGTCAAATTAACCAATTAATTGGGATCATCCAACAGGGTAAAAATTTGGCCTAATGCCCTCCTTGCTTAGCCGAATCCTTTTATGTGCAAAAGGGATTAGGCCCTACAATTGATGCTTAGTAAACAACTCATCTAGATGAGAAATATCTTAACTTTTGCAAAGTACTACTTAGCACGTACCTGCCTTTTCAATCGTATTCGTGGGACAGAACTAGTTGCAGAATTCCTTTCACTACTTGCAATAGATCTGATGTTGCTTTTCTTTACACGGACCTTTATTTGACCGTGTCGTACTAGGACAGTCTCATCATCTTCAGGTGCTTCAACCACAGTAGCTAACTTACGTCCCAATCCCTTCACATGGACTTGCTCTCCAATTTGTGGTGTATATGATTTGGTATCTGTATCACCAACAGAAAAAGCATCACGAGGACAGTGAGCTTCAACAATAGATGCAATTTCTGCTTCTGATTTCCTGATCAGTGAATTAAATTGATCAGCGCTAGCAGTTCTGAGTCCATTTTCAAACTCCTGTATCACAACTTCCAGCTGAGATTTTGCAGTCTTTACTTCTTGCTGGGCCTGTTGGGTTTCCTTTGCCCTAAGAGCCGTCTCGCGCCTATCAAGATCCTCTGCCTCATTTTGGATCTACACTCATGACATTTGAGGGGAATGGAAAAAACAACAGAAAAGATAATCAAACAACTATCCCAATAATTAGTTCAACAGTGGCAAATCATTAAAAATCCAAGTTGCAATAAACAAAGAATTATGTTTGAATTTTGATATGTGGTCTAACCTTGAAAATACCATTTAGTTTCCATTAATAATTTAGAATGTTGTTTTCCAAATATTAATAAAGCAATAAAATATTCTTGATTCTACAAATTTCAAGAAAATTTGCAAGTATTCAAAAAAAAATCAAATTACTTTTGTTAGAATAATGATTAAATGATTAAATAACATTTCCTGACAGCTTCAGCTTTTGGGACAAGTGATAGTTTATCATGATATCAGATCAAATGATCCTGAATTCGAATCCTATCTCCACTCCATCTCTCATTTTAAAAAAGTTAAAAATTCCACGTGTTGGGCCCCACTTATCAAGAGGAGTCTGAACCCACATATGAGGGAGAGTTAGAATAATGGTTAAATGATTAAATTTACCCTATACTAAGTTACTAACAACTTAAACTTTTGGACAAGTGGTAGTTTATCAACTTCATCCTGGTTTCTCCTCAATTTAGTTTGGCACCCTACTTAAATTAACTCTCAACCAATTAAATGGGAACTTACAGAAGATTTGAGAAACATAAGAAACACCTAAACAAAATCTTGGTCATAGGTTCAATGCCTGCACAAAGAGCTGCAGCAGCTGGGCCTACCATGGTCCAAGCATAGGCTATTAGCAAAGCCACTGGAGCACCCAATAAAGTATTTGATTCCCAAATTCCGTGCTCAGAACCTTGCTAGGACTGGGTTGGACTTTCAAACACTAACCTTGACCCTAAGAAGAAATTTAAGCCTTTTCTGACAGATTAGAACTTCAAAAAATACCTCATGATATAGATCCAAAATTTCTGCATGAAGAGATCTGGCTCTTCTGGCCTGAGATTCCAATCTGTTTTTTTCCTCTACTAGTGACTGATATAACAAACCTTTCCGCTCTTTCTGATTTTCAGGCATTAATTTTTCCACCCATTGTTGCGCACGATCAATTATATTTATATCAAAACCAATTGATTTAGCAATACTCAAGGCATTTGAATCCCCAGTACTTCCCCAGAGGATCTGATATGTCGGTTGTAAGGTTTCTAGTGAAAATTCCATGGCTGCATTCTCGAACTGACTATCCTTTTCTTTCAATAGACTCAAATCCGCATAATGAGTGGTCACAACAGCCAAGTTAACACAGTCTTTGAGAAACTGCAAGATGCTGGTGGAAAGGGCCACACCTTCTGAAGGATCAGTTCCACTACCAATTTCATCGAGGAGGACAAGTGATTCTTTTGAGGCCACTTCTAAGATGTTACAGATCCGCGTTATATGACCACTAAAAGTTGAGAGATTTTGTTCCAAAGACTAGAATAAAAAACAGAGTCAGCCTAAACAGGAGTAACAAAAAGAACTGAGAATTTATATGCCATAAAAGGTAAAGAACTACCTGATGATCTCCAATATCAGCTAGAACATGATCAAACCACGGAATTCTTGGGCGGTTCTTAGCAGGTAAAAACATGCCAGCCTTCGACATAAGAGATGCCAGGCCCAAGGTTTTCATGGAAGCAGTTTTCCCTCCTGTATTTGGCCCTGAAATCACAACCACTCTGGTTCCACATTTAATTTTAATGTCTATTGGCACAGGATAATCAGATGCGCCTCCAATCAAACTTGGAGAAGTCATTGTGCCGTTTCCATTACCCAACTGAACTGCATTGCCAGAGTTGGATGTGACATCAGAAAAACTTCTCAAAGAGGGCTCAAGAAGCAGAGGATGTTGTATAGCATCAATATCTACTGACAGAGCATAATCTTCTTCACTAGAATTTATCGCGTCACACCCCCATGAAGTGATAATTGGACAGACCCCATTCATCCACTGAGCATAGGCAGCCCTAGCAAAAGCAAGATCAACTTCCAAAATCCTATCCAACAAATACTTGATCTCTATTTCTGATTCTGCTATTTCGGATGTAAGCAAGCTCAAAATTGCTATCTCCTCAGCTTTCTCAAAGTTTGAAAGCCTCACTTCCATGTTGTTCAACTCTATTGCCTCTTTGGGTTCCATAAAGTATGTTGCACCAGAACCACTAACATTTAAAATTACACCATCTGGAAGAAGATATCGGTGGGAAGCCCTAACACCCACACACATCCTAGACCGACGCTTGGTTATGAGAGGTTTGTCAATTGCCCCAGCCTGAAAAATCTGAGAAGACACTCCCTTCAACAGAGAATCCAAACTCTCCATGTTCCTCTTCCTTTCTGACCTAATGATCTCCAATTCGTCGCTAGCTCTATCAAGGATTATTAACAGATTGCAATCAATGCAAAATCCTATTTTATGCTCTAACTCCACTTGGAAATTGCAGTGCTTAAGTATTTCAAGCAGAGGCAAGTACCTGTTTGAATAAAAATAGAAAGATAAATTTTCATTTTCTTATTATAACATTGAAATTTCATGCAGGAAGCTCCCACTTTCAGTTTTGTGAAAGAGTAGGAAAAGAAGCAAAGCACTATATATGTGACAGTCCCTTTGAAACAAGTTTTTATTCTGAAGCCCTTACTGTGACATGAGAACCCATTACCATATGATAAATGCTTTCCCAGACTGTATCAAGCAATAAGGACAAGCCATCCAGGGATGTAGCAGAGAAAATTGCTAACACATAGAAGCAGCAGCCTTCAAAGCCTTGAGACACCTATTTTTGAAAGAAAAAAAAAAAAAAAATCATCTCTATTATCTTGAACCAGGTCGTAGAAAGAACAGCGAAGATCCAAACTCATGAACCATTTTAAAAGAAAGGCGAACTCTAATCACGGTTTGATGCAGCAAGCCATGTCAATCCAGGACCTATTAACATCTACAATTCTACCTCAAGGCTTTCTGGACTATACCTAGGACAAAAAGGTTAACAACCAACTCAAAGTATGCTTTTACCATATCTCTTTCCAGAAACTTTTAACTTATAGATCAACAGCTTGGTTACTAATAAATTCTCATTATGCATCTATTTTGTTATCAAACTAGGAACCCGTGTACAAAAACTACAATCCAACAACAAAATCGAGGAAACTACCTCAACAATTGATAATACTGTCAGAACTCAGAAGTGAATATAACCCAATACAATACTAAAATATACAGCTCCATACGCTTCTTGAACAAGTTTAGATACGGTGAGAAACAAAGGAAAAGCTATATAGCCCTCTGGAGTCCGTTATAAACTTTAAGATACTATAAAATCAATGTTTGCTTATACTATAAAATCGACATTCGCTTATAAAAAATAATAATAAGATGCCATCATAGAACCTAAACTACACACCCCAAATCCCTATCTACCCAATGCAAGCCATAACACCCCAAGAACCAAACAAAGACACATCAAGAAAACCCAAAATCCGATACCTCCTACTTAAACTTCAAAGTCCACTTCTTATTAAGCTCATATTCCTTATATATCAAATTTCTTACATTTGTAATTTTCTCTTTACAACTTATCATTTTTCATCTAATAAACCATACATTATACAAATTTATCAAACCAAAATATAAAAAAAAAATTCCAACTACAAATATAATGATAATAATAATAACTATATGCTAATATAGTAATATTACATAGCTTAATAACTTAGAGTTAATTTAAATTCTTCTCTAATAATAATATAAAGTACCTTTCAGAGCAATCTCCGGCATTAGCCAACAGCTCCAACTTCTCGAACAACCGCTTCGCGGCTTGGAGCGTTCGCCGAATCGCGCAGAGCTCCGAAATGGTGAGCAACTGGCCCGAAACAGCCGAGTTTAATATTCCCGAGACGTCTTCAATCCCCGAGAAATCTAACTGCGGAGAATCCTTCATCACCGATGCTGCCGCCGCCGTCTGATCCAGAAGAGTGTGGCTTTCCTCCGGCGTTTGGCCCAAGGGGATCTTGGCCTTCTGCGCGGCTGAGAATCCCATTGAGGTGGACGTGAAGGAGGAGAGTTGCTTGCAGAGTGAAGGCCATTCTAGGATTTCAAGGGTTTCGGATTGGAGGGTCTGGGAGAGGTTGAGTCGGTGTGAGTTCGACTCAGGCAAGTTGGAGAGCTTGGAATTGAGCGGTTTGGGGAAGAGAATTGGGGGTTTTTTGAGGGAGGTGAGGAAGTTGGTGATGGTGAATTGCATGGGGAACGAGTGTTGACTCGGTGAGTTGGGGTTGAGTTAGGGCCGAGTCGGAGAGTTTGGTTCTTTCGCATTTGTTTTTTTAGCTTTTACATGTTTTTGAATCTTATCCATTTGAATTATGGAGCCAAAAGGCCACGTTGAAGATTAACGATTATAGAAACCGCGCTTTTTTTCTTTTTCTTTTTTTATTTAACCCCTAAGTGACACACTGACACTACAGTTGTTTCTAGATAAGGCCCATATGAATATCATTGATATGGCAAATTTTTCTTTTTCTTTTTTTTTTTTACGAGAAAAAAAATAAATAAATAAAGGAATCGTAGTTGCGGTCATTATCCCAACCCACATGAATTTGGTTATACATGACGTGAGACACATCTGAGCAATAATGGAACTCGAATCCATAATTCCTGAACTCGCAGATGTGATGAATCACGAAAGTTTCCTTTCATTAAATCACATCTCTAAATGGCATTGATATGACAATACTGCTAGAGAAATTAGCTCAAACACTACTCAATCACTAGATTCTTAGCGAGAATGGAAATCGTTATTTGTAATAATGTTGGCTAAAATGTATTGTAAAACTTATAATTTACATTCTCGACCATTACAACAATGTAACGAGAGGAACACGTTGACATTGTTGTAATATTTGATTGTGTTAATGCAAATTTTCATAATTTAGGAATTGATTTATAATCAATTCCAAACTTAGAGGATGTAGATAATATTTTGGATATATGTCATAATGAATGATTGAGAATCTATCAATAAATCCGTTGGCAGTGAATTTTTTTTTTCTTTTCTTTTTTTCCATAGTTTATTTAACTTTTTAGGATATACAAATTGGAACATACAAAATTATGAATATGTCAAAAACTTGGAAAAGCAAATATCATTTGAGACATATTTTTGGTCTTTTTGTGAGTTCATGTAAATTGTTCTTGGTCTTCACAGTCTTAAAGTTCTTCTCTATATGTTGGTCCTAAATCTCAATAATCTCTTTGTTGTAAAGGCCAAGACTCAAATTTCATCTGACCCATGTATGTTCACCATGACTATATGTGGAAGCATCAACCAGCCTAACTTTATCCAACCAAATCAAGAGTTGGCACTAGCTTAGCTTAAAAATGTCTGACCTTAGTACCATATTCACATTTATTTTGTGGTACGTGACTACTGAAATTGATGCTATTCCTCAGAGAGACAGAGTGAGAGAGCTTGAAAGGTTTTGGACTGCCAATTAAGTTAACTTTTTTTTTTTCTCTGGACAGCCAAGCCCCAAAGGTTTTGGTGCATGAAAATCACAGTCAAACAAAAGCATGATTTTTCATTATTGTTTATCAAAAAACAGAAATGTTGAAATAGAGTTTTACCTTGCCCACTGTTTAAGCCATCAAAGACAAGGAGGATGTTAGTGGTGATAACTTCTAATGTACATATGTACAGAAACAGTTTATTACCATCCTTCCATAATATACATGCAAGTTCAGAAACCTTCTTTGTAAGCAATGAACCATGTGCATTCCAAGCTTTGAGATGAAATCACCATAAAGTAAAAAACCTCAACTCAGTCTTCAATAAACAAAACTGTCAACTGAAGCAAAAGCCGATGGTGAATTGTGCATTGCAACATTGCCCCAGTCCCCAGTGATGACTGGTCCACCTTCAACCGTACCCAAACTAGGTAATGGGCAAGAGTTTGGAAGGATTGTCAGAAAATCAATTGAAGAAAGAAATTGAAGATCAAGAAACCATTGAATGTTAGAACTTAGAATCAGTTACAAGAGTTACTAGTAAATTGATCTTCTTCTTCTTCTTCTTTGTTTTTATTGTGCAAGAATTGGAACACCACAGGCAGCCGGAGCATGCTTTCCCTCTTTGTACACAAGGTTCCCTCTTACAAAAGTTGCCAACACTCTTCCAGACAATTTTTTTCCCATGTAGGCTGAGATACTCTATATTAAGGAACATGGGAAAATATATTAGTGACTTCAATGATATTGATCACGTTCACAACAATAACTTTGAGTAAAACTTTAGAAGTTTAATAATAGGGAAAACTCATGTAAGAAAGCAGGACACAAGTCTAAATAAGTGAATCAGACTGATGTACATAATACAAGAGAAATGAGACATATAAGGAAGACATACAGGATGCTTGAAGTATACAGGATAATCATCATTGAGTTCAAACTCCACATCTGGTTCCCATATGACAATATCTGCAAGGTTTCCTGTAGCAATTGCACCCTGCATGATGATATCTAAAAGCTCAGATGAGATGTTTTAGCTAGTAATTGTTAGCAATCATACAAAATTGGCCCTAGCCACCAATTATCTTTTCTGCACATTGATTCCAACACTCCACTGTTTTAAGTTTTAAGCTTATTAATGCCACTTCAAGAGATGCTAAGATTATATGTAAGTTTTAAGTTCCAAATCTCTCGCTCTCTCTCTGAGACAATAAATTACATATTTAAAACACTTTCATGTGTAAGATTTCATGACTTCGCGTTTCATGGCAATGGCTAAGACCAAGTCTGTCATTGTACTTCATATATTCCTAAATATTTAGAGCACATCTAAGAATTTGAAGCAAAATCAAAGTGCACAATATGAAACAAATAATAGTAATCACCTTTAGTTCTTGTCCAGCAAGTTTGGCGGGCCTCTCACTCCACCATAAAGCTAACTGTTCGAAAGTTACCCCATATTTCCGTCCATATGACCATGTCACAGGAAGAACAAACTACAGATGCTCCCAAAAGAATGCCAGTAAGTTCTTAAAACCAATGACAACAGACGATGTGTGTGAGCAGACAATAAAACCAATTGAACCAAGAATTTGGTGCATACTTTTCTTCTTTTACTCTTCTTGCACATAATCAACATCAGAATTCTAACAAATTAGTCTTATAACTGCACACACATACACACAACTAAGCAGTAAATTCATGTCACCATTATTTTGTTATTCTTTCTTTTCTTTTTTTCATTCTTGAAAATTCATTCCATAATACAGACAAACTGTTTTGCATATTAATAAAGGTTTGGTTTCCATCAATAGTAACAAGGTTCCCCAATTAGAAGTAGTAGCTTTTTCCATTTAAAACCACACAAACAACTTCGATAAAGTATTAGACACCAAGAACTTTGATCCTAAATGAAAACACACTAACCTGCAAAGATGATATACCACCCCAAGCCCTCAAAAAGTTACCATCATCAAGTAGCTTGAGCTCTGGAACCGTTGGTGAATGATCAGAACTTAACATGTCAATATGTCCTTCCTGAAAATGGATGGAAACTATGTAGAAACAATTGATGATGTATAGCAAAATTATGGAATATAAGTGCATCATGGAATAGAAAATACCAACAAAGCTTCCCATAGTTTTTCTTTATTGGCTGCATCACGGATAGGTGGAGCACACTTAAATCGAGTATCTCCATCATGAATCTCTTCTGCTGAGAAAGCCAAGTAATGGGGGCACGTCTCAACAGTTATGCTGTCACCACCACTTTTTGCTTCCTTTAGCAGAACATAGAAGTGAGTTGCATTCTCAATCAAAAACAAAAAAGCATTTGCTTTGCATGGGAGAAGTACAGTTTGCTAAGGAAGAACAGAAATGAATGCCTCTAAGAAAAATCATGTAGCCAACCTCAGTTAGCTAAAACAAAGGATCCTTCAAATTGAGTTGAGGTGAGGAGAGGACAGCAGTCACAAGGACTTCGAACATACAAGGTATTGTGTTAGGGAGAACAGATGGTCCTGATTTCTAAACTGTATTTAACATTGATTAATGACCAAGATTATCCATTTATACTAAAAACATGTAAATTCAGAAGTCATCAATGATTGGTAAATCAATGTGGTAGTGGATGCATATAAAGGCAATGAGAATTTGCATCTTCGTTATTAAGTATTATACCCCATTGGAGCTACATGCATATAAAAGAGTACCTTAATAAGTTCTAGGGAAGAACTTGAATCAGACAAGTGAACAATGTGAAGATGAGCTCCTTCTGCAAGGCCACCACTCCTTGTGTCCTTTGTCAGTGTTACAAGCTCCCTAATAGCTGCCTCCTCCCTGATTGGAAACAAAGAAGAATATCACAAATCATATTAAGTGACATTGATAGAGATCAAGCAAACTAAGGATGAATTTCAATGCCAGAGCACCCATTTAAGATAACTTATAAGGTGAAAATAAGTTCACAATTTTTCTGAGTATTGAAGGGCAAGAATGATTTTAGAAGTATTTATCTGATTTCGAAAGGTGGTCAAAACTATTGGGATGGTTATTGTTTGTGAATCATCATGGTTGATACCTGTCATGTGTCCACTGGGATATTCTAATTTGACTCATAAGACTTACACGCATCAGCCAAGCTGAATCAGCCAGGTTGATGCCAAATGATGTGTATTAGATCGCAGTGTAAGTTCAAATGGGTGATTGACCAAACCAATATGTATTAGTTTCAGAAAGTCTTTTTATTCATGAAAATTTTTCTCCATTATAGAAGTACAGATCAGGCAATAGCTCAATAGCCAGCTTACTTCTTCACGAAGTCATAAGCAATATCTTACCATGAAGGTGGCCTAGTCTTAAGATAAGTTGAGTAAGAACGAGCATCATCACTATCATCTTTAGCTTCCAAGTGGATTTCAGAATCTTGTTGAATCTCTGAATGTACAAGTAACGGTCTTCTGTATTTTGCCAGTACAGACAGTCCCGCCTGAGGAACAAATGATTGCAAACCATATGCAAATATACAAAAATACATCAGCATTGCAAGAGACAGACTCATCCAACTACTGAAATCATCTCTGCAAGACTGGGCGTGGACTGGGAAAAAGTAACAGCTAAAGGAAAACTAAAAGGTATTGACAAAGAAGGAAGGAGAATAAAGTGAGCATACATGTAGCATGTGTTATATCACAATAAAGGCAACATCCACAATCATTCATGCATCATGAATGAAATTGTAATATTGGAAGAGAAGAACAAAAGGTAAAAAGAAAAAATGGATATGCAGCATTAATCAACCAATAAGTCACTGTAACTGTAACTGTAACTGAATTTGCAAGATGGGGGGGATTATTAACATTAACATTTGGGCTCAATATCAGGAAACAAACCTTTATATGACTGGCATTTGTCATAGGAAAATCGTTGATCCCCGAAGGACACATAAAGGACTACAAACAAAGACAGAAAACTTTATCAGATGATCTCCAATATCATACCTAACAGACAAAAGAAAAGTATGGCGGTTTAAAAACAACACATATTTTACAATGTTATTGCCTTATTATAATATAATAATCATACTTTATATGTATTATCAAATTAAGATGAGGATGATGGAATCAGAAACCTACAAGATATGTGTTGGCATGATATGTAAGAATGATAGGTGACAAGCATAATTTAGCTTGTAGGTGACAACTGACATCACTTCTCAAATACTTACCTTCAAACCAAGAACACCTGCATTTAGGAGAGCCTCAAGAGCACTTGCATTGAATGCATTTTCAGGGACTAACCCTCCCCAGAAACCTGTTGGTAGTATAGTTAAAAACACTAGTCCTAGAATTATCAGTAGGCTAAGGTATAGATTTGAGAGCATACCAACATCAACATAAATTCTCTCCTTTGCAGCTTTAATCTGTTAAGCAGAAGCATAAAAGTCAGAAAGATAAAAGCAGTGGTTAGTTGAACTTATTTGCAACTATCACCTATTAAAATTCATAAGTTCATTTCTTAATAAGGAGAGATGGATGGGATATGACAACACAAAATTACTGATTTTCTCAGGGGGGGTGGGGGGTGGGAATTAAGGGCTCAAAGAAAGGTTGTCTTTGTGTTGTGCAGGAATGTAATAATAAAAACACTAACAATTTCTTTTTAATCCAAAACAAAGTAATTGACTGCTGCTTTTCTATCCATACCTTGAGTTTCAAAGTCTCCTGAGACACGGTAGATGGGAAACTATTTAGAGGCATGTCAACCAATGTTGTTATACCACCTGTAGAAACACAGTGATGCCAAATTATTTGGGTGTGCATATAGACTGGAGAGATAAGCATATAAATAAGAAGAGAGCAGATCAACATGGAAGAGTACAAAAATTTTGGTACTGCATGAGTATTATCTGACATTAACAGAGAATAAAAATCCAAATTTCTATATTAGATGTCCACAGGGCTATCTTGGAAAGCCAGTAAAATCACCAAAATTATCAATTAGAAATTTTATTCAAAAAATTAAATACCAATCAAAGGACCTCTGAAACACAAGTGTACTGAGGGAGATTGCCATACCCGCAACAGCTGCTTTAGTCCCCGAAGGAAATCCTTCCCATTCAGCTCTTCCAGGATCATCAAGATGTGCATGCCTGCCATGAACAAAATCCAAATCATTTAAATTTAAGGGGGAAAAATGTCATTGTTCATGTTCATACAAATAGAGTTATACATATTGAACTTAAAAAACTGGGGTCAACTATGGATCATAAAAATTGTAAGCCTGATAAATATATACACAACGAAGAAATAGACCACAAGAAGGAGATAGATTCTACAGCTTACACATCAATCAGGCCAGGCATGACAACAGCCTCTTCGTAATCAACTATATGCCCCGCCTTGGATTTCCCATGCCAATCCTCTTCTTTAACAATGGATACAATCTTCCCCTCCTTTATTTCAACTGCTCATTTACACAATTCATTAAAAAACATTTGTATTAACATTAATCAAGTGGTAAATGATCATTATAAACAATCATGGTAGAATGAATCATTTAGCATTAAAAGAACAAAAATAATTATACAAATTACCACAACAACCACCAAGATTTGGTCCAAATATTTTGGGGTCAGCTATGGATTCTCAAAAGACCAATCAGGGTCAACCACATGTATCCTTTATCTTCATTCTATTCTATCCAAAGCCGTACAACAATGTAATTGAATCAAGTAGATTATAATAAGATTCTATAATTTGCAATCTACAATCCCTTTTTTTCTTATTCTTGGGATCAAGTACTAAAACAAACCTGCACCAGAAATGACACCTTGTGGTGTCACAATGCGCTTGCTGGTTATCCAATAATGCTGGTAAGGTAGAAGGCTGCACTCCTTACGAGACAACTGCAACATGAAATCCCAAATTCAATTAACAAAGCCAAAAGTGAACAAAAAGCCATGCTTATCTGACTGATTTCAAGTTCAAGTCCCTGATTACTTTCTTTTGGTAATTATTTGGATGAACTAATAAAGTGTACAACTCCCAACCAACATTTCATTTTCTTTTCCTCTATTTTCTAAGCAACCAGAGACCATGGATGATAAATGATTAGTTTGGCAATATACAAATAGCAAACTACAAATTTAATAACAACAACAAGAAGAAGAATCTAAGCAATATAAACAGACCTTGCAATAGTTCTGGACGTAGAACAAGAACAAAAAAGAAGCGAGTAGTGTCAGCAGAGGCAACACCCTCCATTGCAGCACATACCCCATTTTTTTTTTCTCTGCTTTCTCTCTCTCACACACGCACACAGTCACAGAGACACAAAGTCACAAACACCGTCTAAGTCTTACGTGATAAACGAGCCAAGTGGAGGACTACAATCTCAACAAAACTATGTGTCAGCAAAAGTGGCAACTGCGGGGGAGATTGCTAATGTCACCTGCCAATGACATGGCTCCAGCACTGACTTGACTGACCCACTTGCATTTGTTTATATATAAGAGTAGAACAAGGCCTAATCACATGGTGACAACGTAAACCCAACTCGAGGATTTGAAAAATTGTCCTCTTTTTATTAGTTTGTGTGACTATCCTTGTGCCGCGTTGCTGTATATTTATATTTTTCGTGATCCGTTTGGAATCACTGAGCCAGGATAGTGGAGAAGATTCGTT
The DNA here is from genome assembly GCA_907173295.1 of Fagus sylvatica. Classification (NCBI taxonomy): domain Eukaryota; kingdom Viridiplantae; phylum Streptophyta; class Magnoliopsida; order Fagales; family Fagaceae; genus Fagus; species Fagus sylvatica. Next base: position 33,826,708 of record OU015767.1, read on the forward strand.
CAGATTCGTTAAGAGGCCAATCAGAGAAAGCCACCGAAGCAGAAAAAAAGAACAAAACTCAGAAGCTAGTTTGGAATAGGAGTGGAAATGTGGAATATACATTGGGACTGCACTCGATTATTTTATAGGTCAAATTGCATAATCATCCCTAGAGTTTCTGTTATTTGCAAACTGATTATACGAGGTTTTAATTTTATAATATAACCACATGGGATTTTTAAATTAGTAAAATTAATCTCTCTAAATACATTTTTTTATATTTGAGGGTAACCAACACCTAGCTGAAAGAGAAAGGAGGGGGACACACTTTCTATCAACTATAGTTACGAGTAGCTAAGCTTAAACTTAAAAGAAAATAATCAAATATCATTTTGTTGGTGAATAAGTCCAAAGACATAATATTTTTCACAACTGTTAAAGTTATAGATTGTAATTACTAATTAATGTATAATAAAAGTGATGTAAATAGTGATCTTAGAGAAAGTGATATTTGAGCTTCAATCTCATTCCACCAAATAGAGAAAAATTGTAGGCTATAAGTCCCATTTATGATGTAGAGAAAATGAAAGCAGTAGGCCCAATCAGTGATGTTAAGAATTAATGTGCACTATGACTCTATGACTCCATTACATAACGTAAAGAAGATGTGAATCGTAAGCCTGTCCCATGAAGTAAAAAGGGCCATGAGCCCATGAGCCCATGAAAACATAAATATATTTGGTTGAAAAATCCAACTCATGTAATTTGGATAAAATTTTTGGCATTTTTAGCTTTAAAGTAATTTGATTAAAAAAACCCATTTATTTATTGTTGTTTGTGTAACATTATGTTGATGTGGCACGAGTTGCCCAATAAATTTGCGCCATGTGCCTTGAGCAAAAAAGTGAGCGTGAGGTCCTAGACACAATTAAACACACACAACCAAACAAATGTTGAGAAAATGTTTTTAAAAAATTGTAGCTTAATTGGTTAGTATAAATTGATACAAATCCAGAGATTAAATTTAAACACTCACAAAGAAGTGGGACTTTTTGGGAATGATATTTATTTATCAAAAAGACTTTTATGATATCGTCTCCCAACTATCAAATTATACAAAATAATAATAATAATAATAATAATAATAATTTAGTCAAAGTAGCGGAAAAAGAAGTTAACACTAACTAACGGGGCAAACTAAATAAAAAACATTTCCAACCACCCAAAAAAAGAAATTGCACTTTTCTCCTCTTCATTTAGTTTAAAACATAGTAGTTTGCTCCTTTGATTTTACTATTTTTCATCAATTTAAAATTAATATATATATTATTTCAAAGACTAATTCCCATAATTATTGCACAATAATGTTTTTAAATAATAAACTCTTTGGAATAATCATTTTCGGTGAAATTGATGGAAAGTAATATGAAAAGTCTTTTCTTTTTTTTTAGTAAAAATAAAAGAAAAGAAAAAAGTTAAAAGGATACACTACTTTTTAAACTAAAAGAAGACTTTGCACTATGAAGACCATTTTACCCCAAAAATAAAATAAAAAAATCACTGAAACCGGCCGGACCATATTTAAATCCATTTAATAGCAGGGACCATTAGCCGATGAATGGGACGAATTAAATGCACCTGACACACCTTAGCAACAATGAAATGACCAAAAAACACCCACACAGAATCAACTTGCACGCCCCCTATTTTACACTCATCCATTATTTTCCTCTTTCCCTGGCTCGAGGAAGAGAGAAAAACGGTCACATAAGAGATGATACCACAGCAGTGGGCGTCGCCTTGCGGAAACCAGTGCACCACCAAATACGCAGCACTGATGCAGATTCCATGTAACAATACTTTTACTTCTTTTAACATTCATCTCTAATTTCTTATCTTATCAATCTTGTTGCTCAATGTCACTTTTATTCAATTCTTTTTTTATGTTTTTAAACACTAACATTTTACCATATAGGCCGTTTTCATTGTATTATTATTACTTAGATGAGTACCCCGGGTGCATAGGCTAATTTTTTTTATAGGTTGTGAAAATTGGGAGCACATTTTACATTTATAACTAACTTCTCCCTCTAATGCATTAGTCTAAAGTATAGAATGAGTGTTTTTTTAGGATAAACTGCTTAGCCTGTCAGGAATGAATGCCTCGGAATTAGTTGATAACAAGTTCTGGCAGGTGGGGTCAGTTGTCCGTATGAGTTTGATATCAGCGAGGATTGTTGTATAGTATGGCGTGCAACTGAAGTTTTCCTATGTTATAAAAATTATATGTGATATTCACTGCATTTAATTGTTATTTATCTTTACCAATGCTTGTTGGAAGGATCTTTGGGTGAATTTTAAAATGCTTTCCACAGATTTAGCTTTTTTCGAATCCATTAGGTTTTCGATGCTTTGCCCTTAATCGTATTGTAATAAGTTGTCCATACCAACACAAGAATTATTTGGACACTTGTTTACTGTTTGGTTTCCCTTAATTCATTATCCTTTAAATAATGACTGCAGTGCCATCTTATTATGAAATCCACTGTGTGGGGTTACATGAGCATGTGAGTTTACCTTGCTTAGGTTATAAAAAGTGTGGTTCATTTATGAGTCTGTGCACCACCTCTCTCTAGGCATTGAATTAAGAATCTAAGGCCAAAGGTTGAGTTGGTTTCAAGTAGTACTCACTTTGAAGTCTTGTAAAACTTATTTTTAAAATAAATTTTTACTGCTCTTTTAAAATCTAGAATTACTGATTGGGTCCAACATGGGTTCTTGTAGGGAGAGTATTTTGCAAAAAGGGCTGTGATGCTGATGGAGAGACATGGGAAGAATGTAAGTTCTCACATACTGATCAGCATAACATAGCTGGACTTTGTTGTTTCCAAGCCTTGTATTATTTTTTATTTTTTTGCATCAAATCGTTAGAGCTTGATTGAAATCGTTTAAGGTATCAGTGTGGCGGTTAAGCCGGATCAAAACTTTGGTATATTTAGCAGTTTGGGTCCATTTGTTTCTATAAGGAAATAGACGCTACAAAGGGATTTTCAATGAGACAGTTTCATTATTATTTTTTGATCAGAAAGACAGTTTCCTTATTATGATGTGTGAACAATAATGAAACTCCCTTTAACACTTATAATATAAAAAACATGTTTACTTTTTGAAGCAATGCACAATAATGGACCATGTCTAGGGGCCACTGGTGAGCTACACTATGGGGTTAGTCCTCCAAATTCCAGAAATTTCCCATGTATTTGATGGCATTGAGCACTAGACTCCCCCCCATCCCCCCTCCATCCCCCTTTAAAGGGGAGAACCATTGAGCTACAAAGCCCACTAGCATGTGGCTTAACTTACATCTTGAAAATTCTGACTTTAAAATTCATTATTGGTTCACTTTAGCTCATCCATTTCTTAATTGAATGATCTAGCCATGTATTGAATCCTTTATATGTAATGAATAATTGGTTTGGAGAGTTAGTTTGCCAACACTAAAGGAAGTGCATACTAATACAGTAATACATTGGAGCAGCCAGGCAGGGAATCAATATTTTCTTTTATAGTTGTTTGTAAGCCTGACGTGATAAGAGTATTGCATCTCCAGGCTTGGAGGAGTGCAATGAGATATGCTATAAGGACCCTGTATTAAAGGACCGCCAGTGGAGTGCCTACATTGACCGTTCTCCTGGAGCTTCCAGTTACTCAGAGGTACTCTGTCTTTCACTTGTGGTTCTTTCACATTTTCTTTCCTTTTTCCATTACACTGAGTGCTGCAATTTAATTTAATATTTATACTGCTGTTATAGTTAAAGCCTTCACATACGGGTGCCTGCTGAAGACAGGCATTCACCCTCTTTGGTTATTAAACTACTTTTACTAGTTTTTTTTTTTCAATCAAAATGGAGTATGTAACATGCATATTCAATTTGAAGACATTTTTATGGTTACAGTGGAAGATAATGGCCAATGGTGTCACTGTTTTGTTTAAATTTGCAATTTGAAAGTCAATTGGGAGGGGAGTAGAGAACAATTATAATATAGTAATGACTGACACTTTAGATAAAATTTGAAGTTCAGAACTTGTAGGCACAAAAAGACCTTGGTAGTCTTGAACTCTTGCAAGTTCCAAATAATTTGAGGGCCTGAGAAGAGGATTTGAGCAACATTTTATAAACTGAAGTGACATGGTGGTGTATGCAATTGATTTTAGATTTGGAGTGACATGGTGGTGCCCAGATTTGGGAGATCACTCAAGGGACAGTTAAATGAGTTTAATTGCATATTAGGGTGCTTTTTTTTTAAAGCATTTTAAACCCATACTTGACATGGGGTGGTGCCCTGTCCGCTCTGTTTTGTTTTCCTTGCTCCAACACCATAAATTTGGATGCCTTTTATTTTGTGGTTATCTTTGGCTTGGAATTAATGATACTTAATGAGAGCTCTTTAACAGCCCCAGTTTATGCAAAAGTTTGTAAGAAACGATGGTCTAATGAACCTACTGTAATTGGTGCTCTTCTTGACAAATCATTTTCAACAGATTAAGTTGCTTTACTTTATGATTGTAAGTTTAAGACATGCTAATTGATGCAAGAATTCCTAGGCTTTGGATTTGTAGGAGAGAGCCAGTATTAGGATTTCATGATTATAATACTGCTTATTTTGAAATGCTGCTAGTGTTGGAATTTAATGTTTGTATAATAAGGATATAAAATATATCTAGTTGACTTTGTGGTTGTCCTCAATCTTCTGCTAACATTCTTGTAATTTTTAAATCGTGAAAATGCATAACACGGAAGCAAAGAGCACGAACATGGTTGAATGTGCTTATCTTTCCAATTCATTAAATATTGATTGTTTCTTTATACAGGATTGTTTCCATGCTTGTGTATCTGGCTGCGGTTACAAGGTTAGTTTTTTCTCAATGAGTTAAGCATTTGGTTTTAGTGAAGATTCCTTATACTCTTTGAAATTGGCACGACACCATGTTATGATTGCATGTCTTAAAAGGATTACATATGAAAGTCTTCTTTGAAATTGTAATAATTTTTTATGCAATCCCTTCTTAATGTCTGTTGGCCAAGTACTTTTGCCTGGACGGTGTCCTTTGCATAGTCAATGGGCTCTATGGTCTAACTACTTGTGATGTCAACTTGATGGCCTAGTTTGATATGGTAATTCCTGTATTGTAGGAAGCTTGGTTGCAAACATCTGTGTAGCAATTTAATGACTTCTCCTCCTCCTTCCCCCTGCCTCGTTTTCCTTTTCTTTCTTTCTCACACCCCCATCTGCACAACTGCAAGAGATGCATAATAATTTGGTTAGTTCATATGATGCCATAATTTTGGGGACTAGTATGGTACACATTATATCAAATCTGAGGAGAAAATAAATACATATAAAAGCATATACACATATATACACCATGCATACTTATAGGTGTGTATGTATTGGGCTTTTTGTTTGCATGATTTCCCTAATCAATTTATTTCGGTGCAGTATTTTGCAAGTGTTTTTTTATAAATTAGATGCAGGAATTCACAAAATTTCCATATAACCTAGTGGGAATATTTTTTTTAATTGCAGTTTGATATTCTCTCAGAGGAAGTTGGTAAAGTTCGTCCGAACAGGCCACCAATGCCTCCCCCTGTTCCAAAGCCAACCCGACCATCTGTTGGTCCCAGTGTGCCTGCTGAAGACATACCTAGCACTTCTGCATAGTGAGAGACAAAGCGCAATTTTATGACAAAATGTATACCCTAACAATTTTTTTTAGCATTGCAGGAACATCCTTTTTGCAGATTAGCTCAGTCTTAGGCCCCTTTTGTTTACAGGAGCTCATGTTTCTTCATCCATCTTTTGTTCCTCATTGGTTTCCTTGAGCTTCATGCCACCAAACAACCAGTACTCAATCCTTTTCTTTTGATAGCATACCGTGGATAACCAAAGTGTAGTCTGGGTGGTCCCTGTTCAATATTGTTGATGACAGAGAAGTCACCGATGGATCTTTTTGCAAATTCCATATAAGGAAAGAAAGTTTAGAATGTATCTCTTTAACTTCAATAGAAACATTGAGACTGTTCGTCTTGACTAAATGCTGGTGACAGTTTGTGAGCTTCTGCATTTTGCAGCCATAGACATTGCACTTATCCTGCTCAAAGGATTGTGAATGTGTCCCGCTTTATGATTATTGCAGTGCTTAATGCTGAGATTGGAGGTTTCAAATTTTACTTTCTTTTTTTTTGCTAAACATAAATATTACACTTCACATAGTGGGATTTCTTGCAAAGCCCTGTTTTAAACTTTGGCACTGTGTGCTGAATTTATTTTCTAGAGCCAAAGCTTAGAAACATCACCAAGGAGGCACTACTCTTTTTTACTTGAAGAAAAAGAAAAAAGAAAGAGATGGGCGAGTCTTGATTTGAAGAGAGAACCATAATAACGTGTGCATCATATTAATGTGTCCAAATTTTTCATCTATAATTGCCGCAGTAGGTTTCAGTTAACTCAACTGGTAAAGATTATGATCGTAAGTTGAGTTAAAGATTATGATCGTCAAATAAGAGACTCGGAATCAAATCTTGCCTATATCAAAAAGAAATTTATTGGTGTCTTGAGTCTTGACTTGTTGATAAAGACTAGAGTAATCATTAAAAGCCAACCTTACAATATAATTTGGTACCAAAATTCATAAATAACATTGTCCATTGTCATCATTTTTTAAGAAAAAAATAAAAATCATCCATCATTCATTTCTACGATACAATACTAAATTTTAATAGTCTCGGACTTGGGCATCAAACTGTACTATCACACGAGTGTTTTTGTGGGTTTGGATTACCTCTAGTGCTGCAATACACTTAAGGGAACATTGAGCTAACACGTGTTTATTTTAGGATATGTGTCATGTCTATGTCTCTCTTTAGTACACTAAACAATGAAAGTAAGCCAAATCCTAAGATCGTTAAATCCTAATGTGAGGATGCAGTACTACATGTAAAATGAAGGTTTCTTTACTGACTTTATGATTTTTTTTTTTTTTTCATTTTCTTTTTCTTTATGAAATATAAAGCATGACAATTTTACACATTATTATTATTTTTTTTTGGATGGAAATTACACATTATTATTTTAATTTTATAAGCTTTACTTCGTTTTATTCTCTACCCGACTACCACTTCTGAAACTCAAAGTTGAATCAACACGCTTAACACTGATCAGACTTGAGAGAAGCATAATAGCCCTGGAGTCCCAAACCTCAAAATATTTTGGTTGATTCAAATCCTGTAAGCAAAACCCTAAAAAACACAGCTCGATCAGAGTGAAAAGGAAAAGGAATTGCTCTAAGAATGCCTCAGGTAAAGATAATCGCGAAGAATTTCATGGACATGGTGGCCTCCTTGCCTGCCATGAAGCTTGACAAGCTCTACGAAAACGCATTCATCTGCGAAGCCATTCTCAGGTCCTCTCTCTTTTTTTCTAAAATCTTATGATCAACTATCGGTTTTTTATTATTATTTATTGTTGCTCTGTTTTCTGCTTTGCATTTTGTTTATACCTTTCTTTGATTAGTTAAAGTTATGCTTATTCATCCAAATAAATAAAATTCTGTTGCTATTTGCTTCTTCAGCTAGAGAGTGTTACTGGGTCAGAGTCAGTTTATGTTGTAAAGTTATATAATTAGTATTAATTCTCTTTTAATCTTTTTGTTTTTGGCTATAAATGGTTATAGTTAATATTTTCTAATTTCCATTTTAAAAATAAATAAAAATTCCTCTGAGATATTTGTGATATCATATGTGTGTGTTACTCAGGTCTCTGCCACCTTTGGCCAAGAAGTATGTTTTACAAATGTTATACATTGATGTTCCGATACCGGCCAAGTCATTGGGGGAGTGGGTGCTTCCAGATGGGTCTTCGAAGCATAGAGTTGCGATTGATAGGTTGATTCAGTTAAGGGTATTCACTGAAACTGTTGACAGGTATGCGGCTTCTCTTTAAGCAATAGTTAATTGTGTTTATCTGAAAATTTAAGAATTTGTCGATGCATATATGTCTTGTCAAATGTGAACCACAGAAACAAGAAATGAATGTATCGGGACATACTAAATTGGTCCTATATGTGTTTTTAACTTGAAAAGGTTAACATTCTGAAGGTCTTGTCAAATATGTATGAACCATGGAAACAAGAAATGAATGTATCAGGACATAAGAGCTCTTGGGATGGAATATATTCTGCACCATGAAAACATGTATGGAGCTCACAACAAGGCTATGAAAAAATTGAGGTTGACTTGGTTTCATAGGAAATCCTTGTCCATGCCCATCTGATTGCAACGCTTTGTTTTGTTGGGGATATGAGATAGAAAACATGCTCAGATTTCAAGTCTTTTTTCCTGATTTCTGAGATTTGCTATGGACTGCATGGCATTGCATGAAATGTCTTCATACCTTGTTTTTGTTCTAAGAATGAAAACATAAATTTTTTTTGTTCTCCCTCATAATGTCAGTACTCACGAAAGTTATCCACTTTCCATTTTTTTTAGAATTAAAAGCACATTTAGATATGGGTTGCATATTGTTGGAAGTTCTAAAATGCTATATCCAGCCGGTCTTTTAGTTAATCTATTTTGGTATGTTTTTATTTTTTGATAATTGTGACCTATGAATTGTATATATTCCTTGAAATGACTATATTTCACCACTATTATCATTCTAATAATCATTTTCAAATTATTGGAGTATGGTTTTGAATCAAAACCTATTCTGTCTGCATTGAAAATGAACTTTATGTATTACTGGCAGGAGAAGGGAAGCAACTTACAAAATCAATCCAACATTTCAGAAAAACCTCCAAATGCTTTTATCACATGGGTGAGTTTAGATTCATATATCTAACTTTTATGTTCTATATCAGTTAAATGAAAGCATTTTCTTTCCTTTGGGGATTCTTCTTTGGGTTGTGGGTTGTTGGCACTTGGGAATCTAATAATTACAGAAAATGGGATAAATCTACTGTTTTTCATGTATTCTAGACATTGCTCATATAGATCTTTATTAGTTCCAACATAGAGTTCTAAAGGAGTCAACTCAGGGTAAAGTTTTGATAAAAGCTATGACATATAGACTTTCTTTTCCCATTTTTGCTCCATCCTTCGCCATAGAATACAAATCACAACCATGGGTGTGTAGCTTTGTATAAGATAACAAGCACTGCTCTTTTTTGCTTATACTTCATCATTTGCTGCCATGCTTTGCCATGAATGTATTTAATTTATGACCTTAGATTGCTTAGGTTGTTAGAGTTACCGTATAAGTTTAACTTGAATCTGTAATATCTTATTTTATTAATGAAATGAATAAAACTAAAAATATGATCCTGCAGTCAATTATGTTTGGCTTATTACAGTGTTCAAGATGTTTTAATCTTATTTGGGACATGACCTTATTATTTGATATGGCAGTGAAGTTTTGCCAAGGGAACCAATGCCTTCTAACATAACCGTGAGGCTCCCAAGCTTGGAGGAGCTTGATGTGTATGCCCTTGGACAATGGGAGGTGCGGAGTTCATCTATATGTTTCCATTTCTGTTTTATTTGTGCATGTATTTGAATAAATTGTGTGGCTCTTATTTACCATGTTATTCTGTGTGAATGAAATGTATATAACTAGCTTTTGAAATTACTCATTGTTCAGTTTCTTGATTGTGACTTGCTATTGTGTTAAATTAGTGTTTCTTGCTCCAACTTATAAGCTCGGCTCAAGCTGAAAGGCCATCAAATATAAGCTCTTCTATGATGAAAGTTTTCCAGCGAGGCCTTTTGAGTCAAAGGTCTTCCCTCTTTTTAGTATAATTTCTTGCAGTCATATACATTCCCCTGTTTGTTGTGTATGTATGGGTATACCATATCTTATATTTGGTATGTGCTGTGTATGTGCATTTGTACAGGGATAAGGAAGCTCCACGATTAACTGAAAGTGGTTTCCAGTTCTTGGTATGCATCATATGATTCATGAGCTGCTTGCACTTATTATGTTGTGTTTTACTTGAAATTATGTTTATCTGTGCAAAATACAGCTAATGGACACTAATGCACAACTTTGGTACATCATCAGAGAATACATCTCTAATTCTGAGGTATGAAATACTGAGATTTCATTTGGTAGTTTACTCTGGAGTTCCTTTGTTTAATAGTTCCCCATCTCTAGTATCAGTGTTCCATCTTATATCTGGATTTTCTAATTTTGTTGCAGGAGCGAGGTGTGGATCCTGCTGATTTAATTTCATTCCTATTAGAGCTTAGTTTTCATGTCACAGGCGAGGTATTAGATATACCTTAGTGTTGCTTTAACTATTTTTGTATCTTTGTGAGAGTAGTCTTTCACCAAATAACATCTTCTGCTCCCATAAAGAGAGGGTGGAGAGTGAGATTACAAATTCAATCCTATGTGGGTCTGTGAGTTGTATTTAACTATTATAAAAGAACAATAACTGCATCTTTTCTTTTTCTTATGGTATATTTCGAGGCCTGCTTGCCTTCTTTATAAGAAGTTTCTTGGTTATTGCATATCTCACCTCGGTGCGATGTATTTTTATATATTAGGCATATAATAGTAACACATTGACTGAGGTTCAAAGGAATACGATCAAGGATCTTACAGACTTGGGATTGGTCAAACTTCAGCAGGTATTCTGGTTTCTGCTATTCTTGCTGTAGAACGTGCCAATTATCCCTCATAAAAATTCAACAATTACTTTGCTAGAGGTTTGATTTTCTTTCTTCTCTTGGTGTCATGTTTACAGGGAAGGAAAGAGAGTTGGTTTATACCTACTAAGTTAGCTACCAATCTTTCAGTGAGCTTAACAGATTCGTCATCACGGAAACAGGTATGTTCTTTGTGAAGTCAGGAATTACTCCAATCAACAGATTTAACCATAGTTGTTTGTCTGCCATTGTCTTTGTGGTTGCATTTGATTTCAGTCATCATTATTGTATGTGTGTGATATCACTGTCCCCTCGTAGATAACCTTATCCTGAGTAGAAGACCATAACCAACTTACTCTTTCTATGCATATTGTTTTTATTTGTGCCAAAGGGTATGTAACCTGTGCCTGTGTAATCTTGCTGGCTTGTACTCTGTAATATCCTGTGTACATTGCCAGCCCCACTAGCTCCTAGAACTAGCCTGGTGTTGCTCTATTTTATGATGAAGCCTCAGAACTGATTGTATCTGCTCATCAATTTTTTTTTTTAGGGTCTCTGTAGTATTAGTACTTACTATCAGCTAAAACTGAATAAGAACCTAATTTTGATATGTGATCTTTGCGGGAAACTGATATATAAATATATATAATAATAATAATAATATATAATATGCATAAATCAGGTTGTTCTGTTTAAATTGGATGTTATATCAGCAAATGATTTACATCCACATGGTGTCTTGAAATGAGGTCTATAAATTGCTTGGTGTTTGCTCACATTTTTACGGCTGATTTGTTCTACTACGTATCTGTTTCACTTGTTGAGCTATTTTGGATTTTTAGCCTCTCTGTCATTAACAGTCCTGAAAACTGATTGGTAGGATGGATTGGGTTTGTTGGAGCCATTTTGTTCACCCAGGGAGTCATTTATCTGAGTGTTATCTGAGAGCTTCTACCTGTTATAATTTCTCCCTATGATTCTTTTGTCTATTATAAACCGTAGACTTGATATAATTCGGTTGTGACTTTGATTTTTTTTTTTTTTCCCTTGTTCAGCTTGTAATAATTAAGTCTTTTTCTCCTCAGTCCTTATTTCTATAAATATGCGGTGGATGAAAAATTGCAAATAAATATTTCAGCTCTTGCTTCTTTCTCTTTGCCCAGGGGATTGTGGTTGTGGAGACAAATTTTAGGCTGTATGCGTACTCTTCTTCAAAGTTGCATTGTGAAATTCTACGACTTTTCTCAAGGTATGCCAGTCAATTGCTTGATAGGGTTTTGTTTATCTTTTTAATTTTTGGAGGGTCAATGTTTTTTCCTAAGCAAGCTTAATTTGTGGGTGGATTAATTTTAATATGACTGTTGGAATGGTCTTGATGTGTTTTATGAGATTGTTGTTATCTTTTCAATTATCATTGGATGAGGTCTGAAAATTCTGGGAGGAATAAATAAATATGGTAAAGGAGTAATCAAACTAAGGGAATTTGAAAAGAAAATCTTTACATCAATGCCAAACCCCACCTGATGAATTCTTTGATAAAGGTGACGTAGGACAAATTGGGGGATTTGTCTATGTGTGCTTGTGGTGGGTTTAGGGTTAGGAGAACTTGTGGATTTAGGGTTTGGAATTGTTGAAGAAATGGTTATGGGGCTGTGTTAGGAATTAAAAGGTGCTTTAATGAGTTATTTGATGGCTATTTGGTACGTGGGGTTTTAGGGTTTCGACAGGTAAGGGATAGGGCTTGAATTGGGGTTGTAACTTGTAAGGAAGAAGGAAAAGAGAGAAATATATGGTGTTCATGGACTGTATGAACAGTGCCTTAATAAATTTTCCTTACTTATCAAAAAAAAAAAAGAAAAGAGAGAAGAGAAAGGGAGAAAAGAACAATAAGATTAATGTGCCTCAATTCTCAAAAACACTCAATATTTTATTAATCAACTCTATTTCTTCTTTGAATACATCTTTGAGTACATTGAGTACAAATATATACAAGGACTCTTTCTTGTACTAATAGTATTATGCACTAATACATAAACTTTGGTACTGTAGTAAATAAATCCCTTATGTCAATTCTCCATATAATAGATTGAAGGGGTCTATTTGCTACAGTACCAAAGTTTATGTATTAAATTGGCGGAAAAAAAAAGGTTTAGGGGTCTTATTGTAACAGCACTAAAGTTCAGGGAGTCTGTGTGCATTTTACCCTGTTATTTTGATGGCTATCTGAAGTCATTCTTTCTTTAAAATGTTTCTAGAAATACTGTTAATGTTGATAAAGGGCTGAAATGATAACAATTTTATCACAGGATATAGATATAATCAACTATATCTCCTTTGTATTACTTTAACAGAATTCATGTCTTGAATGCCTATATCTGTTTATACATATTATTGGGTGCTCTCTGATCTTTACCACCAACTATATCTCCTTTGTATTACTTTAACAGAATTCATGTCTTGAATGCCTATCTCTGTTTATACATATTATTGGGTGCTCTCTGATGTTTACCACCATCCTGCTTGGCCTGAGAATCCAGGTGGTGTTTTTATATTTGTTAATCATCTCTGATATGAAAACTATTGTGCTAATATTTTCAGGGTAGAGTATCAACTTCCGAATCTTATAGTTGCAGCAATCACAAAAGAAAGTTTGTATAATGCTTTTGAACATGGTATTACAGCAGACCAGGCAAGTATTGATTTCTAGTCCACTCTCATCTGCCTTTTAGTTTACTACTCAACTTAGCCTGAATTTCAATTAATTGTATCAGCAATATGGATCCTTTTACACCACTCAACCCTGTCTGTGGCCATGTCCCTGTTTACCTCTCTAATCATTGTTTTAGTTTACAATAAAGTAAATTGTATTTCTTTCATCCATTGCCTAAATAAGTTAATCCAAACCCACAAGAACCTTTTAATTGAGACCAATTTAACCTTTTCACTCAGGATGTTGCACGTCGGTCAATCTGGGAATTGACATGTTGGGATCTTAGTGCTTGTCAATTTTTTTTTTTTTTTAAGTTTAAATTGGAAAATTATTTGAAGAGTCATTTCTTGTGGGGAATAGGAATCTTCTATGTCACCTAGGCAAACCTTGGTGAGCCAGCATCACCTTTGCTTACACATGGAGTAAACTGTATATTAATTTTCTTTTGTTTTGGAAAAGTTGGGTTTTTGTTAGAATGTTGCTGGTGATCTGTTGTTGTGAAATGCTAGTTTGCATGCTAATCATGTATCTCTTGGGAAAGCCTATGCTGTGCAAAGTACCATGGCTGAGTCCCTCTGGCTGTCTTAATTGCCATGCTGACTAGCTCTATAAATTGTAATAGTTATATATGGATTGTGACAACATTTCTTATGGCTTGAAAGCTATTGCCTATTAGGTTGAATAATCCATAATAATAATTGGAAAATAAGTTAATCTGCGACGTGGACATCCAAAATATGGTCAAATTCTCAAAATTTGGAATAATGGGATGCTCTATTCAACATGTACATAATGTAGGTGTCTCAATCAGGTGGTGCCACGGTGGTTTGTACCACCATGGAGGAGACACCAGCGGGTTCAATATTGTTTTAATAAATAAACAACTTGTTGGCGCATGGACAAAACAACATGCTACAGAAGTCCTCCCTTCCTTAATATGCACCCCCAAATTACTTTCACTTTAATTTTGCTTCAATTAACTCCTGAACTATGTTGGCAGATAATTACATTTCTTCAGCAGAATGCTCATCCTCGTGTAGCACAGAGAGTACCAACTGTACCTGAAAATGTCACAGATCAGGTTTCATTTCTTCTCTATTTAAAAAAAAAAAAAAAAAAAAAAGGTTCTCTCTATTCAAATTTGTATTTAATGAATAAACGGTGGCTCCTTTCTTGTGGTTCAATTTACGTGATTCTATGTTACCACAGATAGTCCATTAAAAGCAGACTTGGCCATGCTATTTGACTTAACAAAGTTCTTGAAATTGCTTAGTTATTGTAATCAGGATTGCTATGTTTTAATTTGTTTTCTGATGTTTGGAAATGCACTCTTCTGTGACAGATTAGGCTGTGGGAATCAGATCTGAATAGGGTCGAGATGACTCCTGCACATTATTATGATGAATTTCCTTCTAAGGTAACATTTCAGTATCTTAGAGTAATCTGCAACATCTTCATTTTCTCATGATTGTTGTATCTGATTGTTTCTTTTGTCTGACAGGAAGTCTTCGAGGCTGCTTGTGACTACGCACGAGAGTGGAATGGGTTGCTATGGGAGGATTCAAAACTTATGCGTCTGGTGGTCAAGGCAGAAATACATGTGCATATGCGAGATCATTTACGCCGTCAAAAGTAGTAGTCCAGATATTATTACAATTTGTCCTGATGATGAATTACTAGCAATACAAGCAATCAGGTAGAACAATATGCACTCTGGGACTGTCGGATATCAGATTCTTCCTTTTTGCTTGAGTTATGTTGGATTCGGATACGATCAGATTTGCCAATAAAGCTGTAACTGAGTCATGTATCATGGAAAATGCTGTGAATATTATCAAAGAAGCGGAGGATTAGTTATACACTGCAATCAAATGGTTGAAATGCTGCACTCCGGGAGTGTTGGACCAATGAGTTGGGAACTGGAAAATGTAAAACTTGTGAGATAAAGAAAGGTGCAAAGACAGGATGATCATTCTGCTACTTGTAATATGGATACAAGCTCACTGGAGTTAATCTCGTCTTTAATGAAAATATACAAATTTTTTTTAGACAAAATAAAGGAAGTTAATGTGATATCTATTAATCATTCTATGGGTCATAACTTAATGTGATGATCTCCAGGGCTTTGTTATGCAAGTCTCACGTCCTTTGCTTCATTTTTGTGAAGTTTTTGGCTCGACTCTATTTTTCCTTCGGTTGATATGGATCACTACAATCAAGGTTGTTAAAATCGGGATCTTACGCAGGATCGGTGGAGGGGTTTTGTGGATCGGATCGTAGGATCGGATCGTGGATCGTAAGATCCTACTTATTTGTCGGAAAAAGTGTAAAAACATATTAATAATGGCTTTGTATGTTAAATGTTCATTAGAATTATGATATTATCCATAAAAAAATAAAAAAAAAATAAAGAGTTTTGCTACAAGATAATGTAATTCGTACCATACATGACGTTGATACATCACTATTCGCTACATCTATATTGACAAAAGATATATGTTTAATTCTCAATACAATTTAGACATTATAGTACTGGACAACAAAAAAAAAAAAAAAAAAAAAGCTTAAAATGCAACACCAAGACCAAACAATAGTCTAATTTTGTGCATTATTTTTTAAGAATGGTACAAATATTGCTTAACAAAAAATACTTGTATTACTCATGCAATGATGGATTTCCATTTCAAACAGATTGCACATTCATATAATTAAAATGCAAAAATCATTTACAACGTGTTGATAAGCATTTGCTAAAATATGGTCTTTTTGATTTCCATTTCAAACAGATGTCAGATTGCACATTCATATAATTAAAACACAAATTTCATTTGCAAGTATACGACGTGGTTATCAAAGCATTTGCTAAAATATGGTCTTTTTGATTTCCATTTCAAACAGATTGCACATTCATATAATTAAAACGCAAATGCAAATTTCATATACATTACAACGTGTTGATCAAAGCATTTGCTAAAATATGGTCTTTTTGTTTTATGACAGAAAAATATTAGTAAATGTTAAGAATACATACTGATACAGTAAGAGAGTAAGAGTTTGATACAATGAAGAGTTGAAGGCGAGCCGACGACGGTGGTAGTGATGGAGCACAGTGACAGCAACACAGTGTGTAGGTTTAGGGATTTTGGTATTGGATTTTGGGAGCTGAGTGGAGTATGGCTGGATTTTAATTGAGAATAGAGAGGGATTTCTTTGTCATTTTACAAGTTTTTTGGGCTAAAAGACTAATTTTAATCATTTAGGCTGTTTTTATCTATTAGGCCCGTATACTTCTCATCAACCCATTGTATAAATTGGCCCAAATAGCATGTTTAGTGGGATCGGAGTAGGATCGTAGGATCGTAAGATCCTACCGATCCTACCGATTCTACCGATCCTATTGGGGTGTGCGATCCTACTCTTTTTCGAAATGTGGTAAGATCCTACGATCTGGATCGCGATTTTAACAACCATGACTACAATTGATAGAAAGGTCTGTGGCCAATGAGTTTTACTTTCACATGGATCCTAACTCCTAAGTGTTCAATACTCACATGCACAGCTTACTAATAAAAATAAAATAAACAGAGTTGACTCTTTTTTTCTTTTTTTTAAAATAAAAACAGAGTTGAATTAAAAAGCCTTAAATGCTCCACCAAATGAAAAAAGGTGACACCAATTACGAACAAACGTTAACCTCAAAGCATGGTGGAGAATAGAAAAAACTAGAAAAATACTTGCTTTGTAATCTTTGTTTTTTATGCGTAACCTTTCCAAGTACTTAATATTTTTTACTCCTATTCGTTTTAGAACACTTAAACCTAATTTATGACTCTTTAAAAATTTAATAAAAAATAAAAGGTAAATTACATTGACCTCTACTTCTTTTTGAGAAACTAGATTCGCTACACCCAATTTTAGAGAAATGACACTTCCACTCTCAAATTTACAAAATAATTAAATCTCCACTTCTCAAATTTCCACAAAGGTGTTTTTTATTTTTTTTTGTCCTGCTCAAGTTGGACATTTTATTGGTAAGGAGGAGCATAGAGGAGTTGAATTGCCTTGCATTCCTTGACTTGGCAAATGTCTTTGTGTAGAATTATTTCATGGAGTAAACATTTTCTCTTCTCTTTCTTTGGTTTTTCAATATACAGCACCTCCTGCAACTGTCAAGCCTGCTGTTGTTGATGCTAAGAAAACCATTCCTTCATAGACAGAAACCATTCCTTCCCAGGCAGTCATATCTCAGAGTCTTGAGAAAAAAAGTAAAACATGAGGATGAAGTTGCTGATAAAAATAAGAGAAAGATAATGCTGCCGTGAAAAACATGTCGCAATGCACCAATTGTGAAGGCCATGAAGCAACAATCTAAGGATGTACAAAATGAATTCAATAGGAGGCTCACTGATGTTTTATATAAATTCCACCTTTTCTCATTGTTTCATTCTTGTTAGTTACTTCTCATTCATTTTGTTTTTTGTTGGTTGTCAGATTGTCACTCAGTTCAAGGAGCAAGGATTAAATACTGAATTGTACTATAAAAATAAGGAAATGGGTGAAACTTTTAGCATTGTACCTACAAGTGCTATCAGGGACAACTTGTGGACTTGTTAGGCTCTTCAGCTGCAAAACGTTTAGTGCTACTATTCTGATATATATTTTTGGTTTGTGGATAATACAGAGGTGAAGGCATCCCAGATTTATTGTTATTATTGGTTCAATGGACTCAAAAAACTATGGTTGAGAAACTTACATACACCAATGAAATCTTTACTCATTGGACTTTTATTTGAGAATTATAACCATAAAAAGCTAACGTTTTTTTTTTATTTAACCTATTTACTTTGTGCGTAATAAACTTATTAATTGACTAAGTGGGTTTGAAAAGTAACCCTTTGCCTTATTCTATAGTTACTTTTCCTTATTCTATATGTGAGCTTTTGTTATACATCATCCTTAAAAAAAAGGTTATAGAATGTCTATTCCCTATATTATTTTCTTGGTTTATCCCATGAGATTAGTCGAGGTGCGCGTAAGCTGGCCCAGACACCCAAGGTTATAAAAAAAAAAAAAAATTATTTTCTTGGTTTACTCTTTTTCACTCACAAAGTCTGTAACTATTAAAAACAATAATAATACTCACAGTGCACAACTTACTAATAAAAAAAATATCAGATTTTTTTCTTTTTTTAATAAGGAAAAAGCTAACTTTGATGTATGTAACTATTAATTTACAAATATCTATGATATATATTATTTATTCTCTATAATGGACCTGAAATGCCTTGCTTACGTATCATTGGGAAGTGCATTAATGTCTCATCTAGCACAATAATCTCGTTTACTCCACATAATAATACTCACAGTGGACAACTTACTAATAAAAAAATATCAGATTTTTTTTTTTTATAAGGAAAAAGCTAACTTTAATGTATGTAACTATTAATGTCTCATCTAGCACAATAATCTTGTTTACTCCACTTTCTAAGATATAACAAAAAATCCGCTTTACATGTTTTTTGCTGAGATCATTAATCTAGTTTTAGTTTTGTTAACGAACAGTGCAAAAAAAAAAAAAAACTAATCAAACAATGTTGCTGCCCAGGATCGAACTGGGGACCTTTAGTGTGTAAGACTAACGTGATAACCACTACACCACAGCAACTTTGTTGAACACTTTGTCAATAAAACAATTAAATCACTGACTTTGAGTCCCCTTCCACCATTAATTCAAAGCAGTATTACAACATGCACAAGTTAATTTAAATTAGGAGTTTTTTATTAGTTCTCATTTGAACCCACCACTAACATAACTCCATTATTTAATATTCATAACTTAACACATCAATAATTATGAATTTTATGTGCCTCAAAACTTATTCCATTTCAAAGAGTTGCAAATAGTTATCAATTCTTTCCACCTATTCAAAATGAAAAGGGAGGAAATTTCTTTCAACCTCAAGACAAGATTAGATGTCAAATCACTACACCCAAGGCCAAGCATGGGAAGCTTATCAGGCCAACATATAAAAAGACATAAGAGAGAGTTTCTAAGAAATTTCCTACCTCCCCTCATGGCTCTCATGATTTGCACACTTTGTGGCCATAACATTTTTTTAAGAAAAGAATATTTCTTTCCCCCTAAGCAATGTCAGGAACACGAAATCTTTCACAATCTTTTTCACAACTTGTTAAAATAATAAGTTAGTGATTGAAATAACTTCTCTTTTATATTAGCCCATCAATAACATTATTTCAATTATGCATTAATCATAATTGTCCGTGTCAACAGTAATTAAAAAAATTCTCAAAAATTTTCCAACACTAGATTTACTGTTTCACTATAGAGAACATAGATATATCGTACTGATTAAGAAAGAAATCCGCTGTTGATAGTTGTACAAGGCTCAGTTTTTGTGGAAGTTTGGTTTTTGTCCTTTTATAAAAAAGTAAGATTATGATATCAAATTTAAACCTCTCCCAAAGGCAGACATTGCCTAATGAACGTACCAAATTTGTCATGTGGAATATCTTACATCTTTAAGACTTGAATAGCAATATAATCGTTCTTAATATTAATCAAGAAAACATATCTTGTCCTTGTATTACAGGAAGCCTCACTTATCAAAGTGGCTGCAAAATTGGCTAGGTGATCATAATGGGAAGAATTGCGAGTACTTGTCTACGATCATTGCTGAAATTTGTGAATTCCATTATGGGTATACTTGGGATTGCAATGATTCTATATGGTTTGTGGATGATTAGAGTTTGGCAGAGAGACATGGATGGATCCCCATATGTTGATTTTAATTCTTCTAGTCCATGGTATAAGCTCTTTATCATTTTTTTGAAGTTCTTTTAGCATGAGTTTGTGTTTGCCTGATTAATCAGCATTTGATAAATCTTAGTGCTCCATGCATGATAGCTTGGCACTCTAGCATTAGAAAGTTCTTGCTTGTTTGTGGACCGAGTTTAGTTTGATTTTACTTGTACAACTGTTAGTTCTTCATGATGGAGCCTATATGGGCTTGTAAGTTGTTACATAAGAAAGAAGAAAAAATGAAGTCTTTAACCACTACTTGTTTCATGTATGTTTCAAAGAAGAAAGATATGGTTCGTTTATGACAAGTTTTCATCCTAGTATTTCTTTTTTTGGGTGGTTGAATTCTGGAAATCCTAGTGATTATCAGTTTGGTAAGAGTTATTTTTACACAAAAAAACATTGGTGACAGTTTATTTTTGTTTCTATTGCAGGTTTATATACACTTTTCTTGGAACTGGTGCTACCTTAGGCATGATAACTTGCCTGGGTCATTTTGCTGCTGGTCATGCACATGGTTGTTGCCTTTCTTGTGTATCCTTTTCAATTGCATATCCTCATGCAAATAATAGGACCCCAGTTGGTGACTTAAAAGTAGTTTTTTAAATTGTTTTCAGAATGTATTTGGAAATTATGAAAACAATGAGAACATGATATATGTTCTTGGAAACATGATATATGTTCTTTTAAGTTTCCTGAAGAGAGAGACTGCTTTTAAGATTTAGTTCTGAAAATAGATATTTAAAACACCATATCCATGTTTGAGGAACAATAAAAAATAAAAAATAAAAATGTCTATCATATGTGGCTCATGTTTAGTAAGCATGTGCTTCAAATCTCAGGCTCATGTTCTCAATATTGCTAGCCTTAAATCAACAAAGTATATGATGATCATCCTTTTGCTTCTCCTATTGGAGACTGCAATTGCAGCAGATATACTCCTAAATTCCAACTGGGAAAAGGTGATGTTATCCTAAATTTTTTTCCTATTTTCTTTCTAAATTCACTTTTTCCCTATTTAACATGTAACTTGGTTTCTTATTTTTAAACTGCCATCGCATTCTACTTCAGGATTTACCTGAGGATCCAACTGGGAGATTCCGTGATTTCGAGGATTTTGTTAAGTCCAACTTTGATATTTGCAGATGGATATGCTTGTTGATCATCTTAGCCCAGGTAATTTTGAGTTTAATGTGTTTGTGAATAAAAACAAATGGTTCCAGTTTTAGACCATTTAGGCCAGGTAAGTCTACTGTGCTAATTGTACAGCAATTTATTCCAGAACTCATTTAGGCCACAAAAGAAAGCAAAGGACCTTTTGTAGAGCTGGGTTTTGGTTTAGTAGTTGGTTCCTCTTATAAAATTGTTTACAGAAGAATGTAGTGGCTCAATATTACAGCCATAACCAACTTGCAAATTCCATATTTTATATGTGTCATCCATGCCTACTAGTTCAAAAATATTTCTGGAAAGTGATTCCAAGCTGGTTTATACAGAAAGTTAATTTCCTTAATGATGGTTTACCTGCAGGGATTTTCGATTCTATTAGCCATGGTTCTAAGAACTCTTGGACCAAACCAAAAATCCTATTATAATTATGACAGTGGTGAGGATTATGCTCCAGAGAGGCTTCCACTTATAAATAATAAAGCTCAGCCACCACCATATGTTAATGTCATAACTGACCCTCGGTTTCCCTCCAAAAGTGAAACTTGGAATGTAAGTTTTCATTCTCGATTTCCATAATCCATAGCTTACTTCTGATTTTTATCTACAAGAAACATGATTGATTTATTTTTTTATTTTTTTCCCTTTCATTTGATTTTCTTCTCAGGCAAAGAAGTAAGAGTGCAGTGTCAAAGTTTCACAAAATTAGCATATGACAGATACAACTATCATTTTGATAATGGTGGCCTCGTTTGTTTAGTGAGTACTTGCTTTTGATGGTATAATTAAGATATTTAGGTGTGGAATTGATCAAAGCTATAGGACTGATGTAAGCAAATATCAAAAATTGATTGTACGTGCATGCCTATAGAGCATCTATTGACTATGTACAAGCAACACTTACATGTTAATGATTTCACACTACCAAGTTTGTTTGTTTTTCTTCGGATACAGTCTGAGATGCTTATGCAGGAAAATGTTTTAAGTTTGTGAAATACTAAAAGGGAAAATTACGATTTACCATTCTCAATTATCACCCCTTTTTTCAGTCACCCCTAAACTTTAAAATGTATCGATTGACCCCTAATTTAATCCAATTGCACGGCAGTTATTCCTGCAACCAAAATCACGTTAGAATTGACCGAATAGTGCAATAGTGCAACACGTGACAGTCACGTGACATACGGGTCCACCGGACAGCTATCATCCACAATTACCTTTGAAAACCCGAAAATGTCCTCATCCACTTTTTTTTTTTTTTTCTCTATCTTCTTTCCTTATTCCCCGATCTTCACCCACGAATTCAAGTGCTGATTCGTTGAAACTTTGGGCACGGTTTATCATTGAAGGGAAACGTGTGCTGCAAAATACCACTTAGCTCTTGACATGTTGCTTGAACATTTGATGGTCGGTGAGGGAGTTTTAGAGGAAGAAGAAGGAAAGTTCCGTGGTGGAAGATTAGGGAATAAGGAAAGAAGAATGAGAAAAAAAAAATGGATGAGGGCATTTTCGGGTTTTCAAAGGTAATTGTGGGTGATAGCTGTCCGGGTAGGCCCGTATATCACGTGCCTGTCACGTGTTGCACTATTCCGTCAATTCTAATGCGATTTTGGCCAAATCTTGACTCTGCAGTCAAGCCCTATCTAAGTAAAGCTCCGGCTCCTTGGCGGGAGGAGGTAATGGTAGACCAAAGATGGGAGTAGGTTCTATGTTGAAAAGATTTGGGGTAAGAGGGTAAATGCCGTGCAATTGGATTAAATTAGGGGGTCAATTGATACATTTTAAAATTTAGGGGATGACTGGAAAAAGGGATGATAGTTGAGGGTGGTAAAATATAATTTTTTCATACTAAAATCTACTGGAGGCTTGTTAAATGATTTAGCATAATGAACCTCCTTCAAATTTAAATCATTGATACTTGTAACATATGATATATCATAACAACACAACCAAGGTAATTTAGTTTGTAAAAGTTAGTTCCAGATTGATTTAGCGAAAAAATTTCAACCGCGCACGTTTTTTTCTTGAAAAGTTTACTCCCATGAACAAGCTACATCTTTAGGACTCCAAATGAGATGCCACCATGTTCTAATAAAGCTCAAAAAATTGCCCAAATGGCACACCATAAACTTTGCTTTCAATGTTTCCACAGAAAATCTAAAGGAAATAATCCTACATTGTAAGAATTAACAGGAGCACAGTTCACATACAAAAGCAATAGAAGGAAAATGCACACTAAAGATAGTGTGTGTGTGAGAGAGAGAAAGACAGAATGTATTAATATAGAGATTAATATCAATAGAGATATACCCCACATCTTAAAAGCATAAATCAGTAAACATATATTCTCCTGATTATTAATAAATGAACAAACGGCTAACACTCTCAGCCTAAAACTACAGCACTCAAAAATGTTACAAATAAATATCAAATTACAAAGGTAATAACCATTACCAATCCAATGAAGGAGTAAAATCAAAACACCTATTCATTTTTCTTTGTCTTTCTCTTCATTCGGCTAAATGGCCCAACTGTTCGGTCCATAACATACATATAAATAACCTGGCTCCAAGATTTATAAGAGTCTAAACCTTCATAATACTCAGGAGCAATCTCCTTCACCTTGTAGAGCTTGTTCCCAGGAATTCTGGGGAAATCATGGTGCTCGTTATGGAACCCCACATTCCATGTCATAAGATTCAGGGGGCCATAGTAAGAATATGTCTCCTGCTCAGGCTTGAAGATATAATGTTCTGAAATGAAGTGACCAGCCATTGGGTGCATCCCACCCCCAACGAATGTGGAAAGGATCAAATAGGCAAAAGATTTCCAACCCCAAAAGTAAACTATGGATGCATCAAGAACTATCTGAACAAAAAAGTTGATGAACTCCCAACAACCAGGAGGCTTTGGTTTCAGAAATAGAGGCCGGAAAGCATAGAAGAAGAGTTGCAAGATGACCCATATGCTTTTGGAAACAACATTTGTCACAAGATGGGCTTCAGTCTGGCTTGGAATGTCCATATCAATGCCATCTACACCTTGGAATCGATGATGCTCAAGGTGATATTTTTGAAAGGTGACAGACATGGGTACACCAATAGGGAGGTTAGCAAAAATCCCAAGCCAACGGTTGTATACTGGAGTTGAGAAGGCGAGATTGTGGCTTAGCTCATGGATGGCCAAGAAGAGGTTGTGGTTGAGAAAAGAGCCAAAGAAGTAGGCTATTACCAGCATTTTCAGCCAACCAGCATTTTGGAGCAAAGTAGCCGTCCACAGCTGAAGCAAAACAACCACAGCAATCTGCAACACCACAATTACAAGGATGTGCACATAAGCCAGACATTGCTCATAAATAGACAAATACCCTTCTGCAAACTGTATGAGAAAAGCTTCTCACTTCCAAATCACTCCTATTTTCTAGAGTGCTACTTGTTAAAATCAATCTAACTACCACAACTAGAATAAGAACAATCATTAAACTACAAAAAGAAACTTCCAGAGTGAAAAATGAGAGAGGTGCAGGAGACTAACTAGGCACATAAGAAACTGTCTTGTAATACATACATCAGATTAACTTTTTTGTTCCTTAGAAGAAAGAGAGAAGAAACTGCAAACGATGCACACAGAAACCACTTGTATGAGATCTCATGACACCCATCACAAATTTCCATAAGTTGGTGGATACCAGAATCGCTATAAACAAAAGACAAACATTGACACAGAAAACTCAATTCTAAATGCTAATCCTAATAGAGGTGGGAAAGTAATTTTTTTTTTTTTTTTTTATAGGTAATAGATGAAATATATATTTTCTATTGATAAGTTATACACGCAATGTCTTTAAGGAAATGTCATTTGAACCAAACCTCATTGACTTACAGACAAGGTGAAATATTGACTATGAAATTATAAAAATACACAACAAATTAGAACCAACATACATTGGAGATGAAATGGAGACAGAATGAAGGAAAAGCAAAATGCAAAAAGAGAAATTCTCCAACTTTAACATATCTTCAACATAAAGCAAAGTCCCATTCAAGAATCTAATATTCTATTTAAAAAGAAAAAAGCGAAATATTGGCAATCCATAGCGTGGACCAGAATGATTTGAATCAAAACAGATCCATTGCAGATACCAAAAAGGAAAACAATCACCAAACTCGAACTTTCACAAAGCATCACATCAAAAGTTCCACATAATAGATTCTCACAAAAACCAATCAGATACAATTGTAAACTACAAACTTGATGAACAAGATTGATATAAAGACATAAGAAACAAAACCCAGAAGTCCAAATTGAGGGAAACACACAATGTAGCTACGAATAGATCACCCCAAATGAAATACAAAGCTAAACCCACATTACATCAGATCCAAACTCAATGAAAAACAAAAAGACAAAAACCCACATCCAATCTGTAACAAGCATTACAAACAAATACACAGAGAGAGAAAAAGATAGAACCTTGAATAAAGCCCAGGGGTCAGGACCAAAGAGGTCCTTGATCTGAGGGTACTGAGAGAGAATCTGGCGGCGCCTGCTTGCATGGGGTTCATCTGTGTAGGACCAGAAAAAGTCAGTGGCCATTACTCCTTCCTCTCCCTCTTCCCCTCTAATTCCCATCTCTCTCTCTCTCTTTTTCCTTTACTTTCTCTGTGGTAGATTGATATTTTCTCTCTCCCTCTTCCTTTATATAGTCATTTATTAGATTATTCAAAAACAAACAAGAATGTGAACGTGAATGAGCTGTGTGAGGTTCGAAGAGGACTAAGATTAGAGTGGACAGCTTTTTCTTACATTTGGATCTTATTGGCGCTCATTGCCGCTTTTAAAGCTATGTCATTTTTTTTTTACTGAGAAAAAGCTGTCATTGGTCATACACTCATTAACTCTTCAGGATTTTTTTTTTGCTTTTCATAGTACTAAGTACTAGGATGAGTACTAAGTAATAGTATTATAGTACTTAGTACTAGGATGAGTGAGTTTTTTTTTTTTTTTTTTTTTAACAAGTAGATAAGATGATTCAAATTTTCCGATCAATAATATTATTGAGGCACAAGTTTTTTTTCCCACCAAATGGGAGAAGGTATTTTGAAGTTTCAAACTTAGTTTTTTTAAATATTATTAATTAATTAAGGGAGCTAGAGTAGTCGTAGATGAGAATGATTAACTTTATTATACCGTTATCATTATATGTGCTGGCTTATTCACACAAAAATAAAAATAAAAATCTTTATATATGGGTGAAAATTGAAAAGAAAGTAACTTTATTATACTTTTTTGGTCAAATTACATAATCACACGGGTTTCAATTTTTGCAATATAACTACACGAAGTTTTTAAATTGGTAAAATTAACCTTTCTAGATACATTTTTTTGTCAATTTTGCTTTCTATTGTAAACCTAGATACAATGCGTGTGACTAATTTTAGTCAACAAAATCGATAAAATATATATATATATATGGGTCAATTTTACTAATTTAAAAGCTCCAAAAGGTCAGTTTGCAAATGACCTAAACCCCAAAAGATGATTAAGCAATTTGGCCTACTTTTTTTTTTTTTACTATTATTAAGTGAAGGGCATAACTCATGAGTTGAGTTTTAGCTGAATTTCCTCAGACAACCAGATAGAGCCAGATTTTAATCTTAAGCATTGAAAACTGGATAGTTGACTACTAACTAAGATGATAAAGAAATGTGTAATGCAAGGGACATGATTCCTGTACTTGTAAGTTGTAATATGAAAATTCTAGCTAAAAAAAAAAAGTTGTAATATGAATAATTAAACACAGATTATAGAGTTCAATATTTTTTTTAGTTAATGTATTTTTTATTTTATTTTCCTTTTTGGTAAGTGATGGTGATTCTGTAATAATAGAGCCCAGGATATGATTTTATGATGCTCGTTGCCTCCTCCATTTCACTTTTGGAAAGGAACTTCAGCCACCATATTGTTTTCAATTTCATATATTGATTTGGCCTAGTGTTGCTTATGTACCTGAACAAACCTCATGGGAAAATATCTAACAAGCAACATAGTTTAAAAGTTACACTGTTAACTCAAATAGTTGCTGGCATAAGTTCTCTACTAGTCTTTGAGCAACTAGAAGAAAAGAAACAAAATCATTCATCCTACCCCACATTATCAAACCAGCTAATGAGAAAAGGTATGGTCCAAATAATTTCTAAGATTGCCAATAAAGAAAAAAAGTAATGCATGTTAGTTATGCTCTATGGACAATCCAAGCCATCGGAAGTATTCAACTTGAGGCTTGCTAACAAACTCACAGAAATCAATTTATGCATAGAACAAGAAAGATCATATACTTCATGTTACAATTAAAGAATGCCACCTAAGAGGAAGACATTTTGAAAAGCTTCTTTAGAGGCAACCTCCAAGCTATACAAGCATGTACAAATATGCTAGATACAATTTATGAACCCCTTCAAATTAGACTATCTCAACTTCACCCACCAGCCCTTAATAACACAGGTTGGGTTCTTCCGATCAGACGCGGGAAGGAAGCACTGCAATTCTAACTGATCTAAATGTGCCGAATAAATTTCGGGCCTTATGTAAGCAAGAGAGAAGAGAACTACTCATATAGAGACCACACAAAAGATGGTGGACTTAGGCTTTAGCTGTACTAATCACCTTAGGTGAGAATCATAGGTGTCAAAAAGGGTATCAGGAACAATCAGTGGTAACTTATCTATATACATAAATAGCCTTCTAAGATTCTCCCTTGTCACTGTTGTCATGTCAACTATGTCCTTGCTGTCTGTAAATACCCAGAGATCACCTGAGTTCACTCTCTTAAGACTGTCACGACAAAAGGGACATGACTGCGATCTTGTTCGCCTGCAATCAGTTGCAACAGATTATTACTTTTATCTATAAGAGTAAATGCATTATAAAACAAACGTAGATTTATATCCTGGACCAGTCGAAAATGCAAAAGCACATACACAGGTAACAACCCAATTGCAGCCTGTAAGTAATCCTATGACAAATGCAGCCTTGTAGCACGACCGACATTACTTACATAACCAAGATGGTTCTTATTCCTTCATTTCAATTTGCAGTCTAATGTGTAGTTATGTTCTCATTTCTTGCAATTTTCTGTATAATGTGTTTCAATTATAAGTTTAAAAATCTTTATTTAAAAAAAAATGTAAAAGAGAAGAACCTGAAGCACAAATGAATTGTTTGAAGATAAATAAGGATTGCCCAGTTCATTTCCATCACGTAGCAAGATGTTTTTGTGCCCAGACGCTAGAGCACTAGAGATCACAGAATCATTTTCCTCAGGCAAACAACTGACTGAACTGTGACTAGACCACCATGATTACATACTTTTACTTCTTTTCCAATTCAAATACAGATTATGCACAACATGGTTGCATGTGAGGCTTGACAATTCACAAAATTCATGAGGATAGTCCTAATAGATGTTGCCTAATTAAATCTGCTACCATCCATCAAATTAACGAATTAAACTTATAGAGTAGCATATCATTATAAAATGCCCTGAATCTTATAGCAGATACTTTTACATTCCCTTTCAACTATAACTTGGGTGAGATTGACACCAGTACCTCTCCGAAATGAAAGATAGGAATGATCTAATCCAAAGTGTTCACAATTGGCAACAATAACCAATTGATCATCTTCATAAGGAAACAACTAAAAGTAGACATAAAATTGCAATAGCACATCAAACATATTTAAAGGACAATACAAATGAACTGTCAAGCAACCAAATCCAATCCAAAATACCACATGGAAGAATTAAAAGTCATCATCCCAAGTTATGACGTATCTTCCATGGAACTCTTTTCCCATTGAACCATAGCTTCTCAGCTAACAAGCGATTCCCATAACCAACAGCAGTCCTTCCCATAACTTAAACTCAGGGCTTCATACAGAAGGACAGAATTCATGAGTCAACAGTTCCAATACATGAATTGCCCATAAGATGTTACAAAGTTTTATCCTCCAACACAATCATGGTGCACCATAAATATCAGAAGGCACTAAAAACATAGGATAAGAATAATTAGCATAATGGAATGAAAAGTACGATTCCCCCATTAAAGTTCCCTTGGACATTATCAAAAGGGACTGGTTTGCATCCCAAGCCATCCAAATTTATAAGCCACAACCAAAATATTTTTAATGCCAGGAAACTCAAATATTAAAGATTCAATACTTATTTGGAGAAAGATAACCTACAGCCCTGCACCAGTCAACAACTAATACACCTTACTCTACAAATTACAGTCATTGGCCAATTGTCATCTATCTTTTCCTAATCCAAAAAAGCTTATGATTCTGCATATTCATATTCACCAAAAAGGAAAAAGGATGATTCTGCACATCTATCTTATGTAAAGTAATCCAATCACAAGTCACAACCCTAATCAAACTTCTGCCTTTAACTAGTAAGTTGTTAAGAAAACTTCACCACAATAACTTTTGAGGGATGTGTCTGACTATTTAATTAAAGTGCTCTGTTGTGTTTTTCAGTAAAAATTTAAAAACATGAATGCATTCCTCCAAATGGGATCAATCAATCAATGAAAAAGGAGGGGCTTTCACTGGAACTGATGATCTAGTATTAGGTGCAAAACAATCCAAAGTCCATGGGACATCCAATGCATCCTTAATTAATTTTATTTGTAGCTGTTGAACATTATCTAGTGGGTAGACATCAGAAAGAAGAATCGCCGCGAAGGCTGTGGAGATGGATTTTGATTAGATGTCTTTTTGATAGACAAATCTGTGACTGTACTATGAACTGAATTGGGTTGTTGATAAGCTGAGAGGGAAATGCTTGAAGCATACCATTTATCATGTATGGAGGGATAGGAATAAAAGAGTACATAACGGCAGAGTTAAAAAGTGAAGAAGTGCTTGTGAAGGCTATTTGTCCTGATGTGAGGTGTAGTTTAGTTGCTAGATCAAAGATGAAAAATTCCATTCAGAACCGTGTGCCGTGCAGCTTGTAGAGATTGCCTTGTTTTGTCTTCAGCTGATTTGTGTCTCTTGTATTTATGATTTGATTTGTTGTTGGTCTTTCTTTGTTTCAGCTTTGCTGCGTGTAAACTGGTTCTTTTAGCTACTATGCAGGTTTCTATTGGTTGAATGAATCTCACTTATCCATCCAAAAAAAACAGAATCACATAGCAAGACCAACTAAATGGTTTGACTGTTTCAAGTTCAAGAACTAAGGAAAAAGAAAATTTGGAGAGATAGAGAGGCATAAGGCATAAGTACCATTCTCGGTAACATTTCAAGCACATGGCATGGTTGCAGGTGGGCAATACAATCTTACTATTCATTTCCATGCATATTCCACATTCTTCCTCTCTTTCAGTGTCTATATCCGAACACTGCCTATGTTCCTCATCATCTCTTCTTCGATACCTTTCCATGCATACTGCCTTCTGCCTTTTATCTTCTGTGTCAGTAACACCTCTTTGAAGTTGCGATAAAGAGGGATAAATTACCGCTGGCCGCAACAGGAATTTAGTCATTAGCAATATAATAGGCAATTAACTACACAATGTGACAACTATAAACCCAAAAATTCCAAGTATGCTGAACTCAGGAAAATTACCATAGAACTCTCTTATACTTGCTTTCCTTTCATGAGTAGACATGGTAGTTGTGCCATCCACATAAACCTGAAGCATAAGGTAAATTGATAAGGTCAGCCATATCCATGATAAGGAAAATGAACCAAGCCTCCCTAAAATAAAAATCCCATCTAAAGGAGCACAATCACAACCTTGTAAATTAGGATTCTTAAGAGTCCAAGGGCTCCTGCCAGGTGGCAGTCTGTCCATTGGACCAGAAAGAGGAACAGGTGTGCAGCTGGACTATATGACATTCTCATCTGAAGGCAGGCACCATCATATTCCCTTGAATAATCTGAGGCACTGCATCTCAGATTGAAAGATCAGAATTTAAACAGGAAAAAAATGAAAATGAGATTATCAGATTAAGCTAGAAGCCTCCTGAAGTACATTAGAAAGTAGAAACATTCCTATTCCCATTTCCAAATATGCATTTAACATCTTAAGCGTTGCAAAATCTTAGATAACTTAGATTCATCATTCTTCACTTTACACACATGGAATTAATCACTCAAAAGCATTTTACAAAAACAAAACAAAACAAAACAAGACAATTTTTTTGGGACAAAACAATCCTTAACCTGACCCCATTAGTCATATAATAAATCAAGTACAACCAAAATCATTGAGACAGCTCCTCAATCAGCTGGAACTATTGGCCACGTGGGCTTTAAGACACAAATTATAAAGATAAGGATAACGCCCAGACATACATAATTACTCAATGAGAGAGGAAGTGCTTCAATATTACCAAAAACAAAAGTTATCCTTGGAATTATCTTAAACTTTAGCAAAAAAAGAAAACATTCAAATGAAATCCCAATTCAGAGACCAACATGGCATATAATCAGAACTTAATCCATTAGTAAATATTGGAAAGGAACAAAAAAAAAAAAAAAAAAAAGAAAAAAAAAAAAAATTGCAGAGATGAAAATCAAGGATGCCCTAGCTACTATTCCTTGTGAGTGTGTCAGAGAGAGTGTTGGAATTGTACGAGTCAAAACCATCAAAAAAAAAATAAGCCTTTTTTTTTTTTTTTCTTTTCCTTTTTTAAGACATAATGTAAGCTTTATTATGAGAAGCACTTGATGATAAAATACCAAGAAAGGAAAGAATAAAAATCAAAACTTGAAGGCACCCACCAAAAAAAATATCTAAGAACAAAGGTTAAAATTAAAAAACAAGAAAATCCCAGAACAAAAAATCTCACATTTCAGAAAAAACACACACAAAAAAAAGAAACTTTACAACAAAAACAACCAGAGAATCGAAATTCAGAGAGACCCTTATGAACTTACAGAGTATTAGCATGCTGAATATCAGCTTCAAGGACTTTGAGAGAGTCCTTGAACGACTTTCTCATAGTAGCCACGTACATCTCCAAAAAATTTAACTCACAAAGTGAACCCCAAAACAAAACATAACAAAAATGAAAACCCAATTGTTAAATCCCCCCAAAAACCCTAAATGAAACCTTGAAAAAAAAAACAAAAAATAATAAAACCCAGACTTTCTTTCTCTTTCTCTGGCTCTCAAAGTAAGGGAGAGGATTAGTGGGGTTGTTTGGTTCCTTTTCTTTCTTTTTCAATGTTGGGGGGTCCTTCATGTTGCTTCGACTCTGTTCTTGAAAGCGATGATGGAGTCAGCTTCAGGACACGTGGAACCCGTAGGTTTATCGTGGAGCGTCTTACAAAAATTTAATATATGAACTTGTATTTTCTTTTTGTTTTTATATATATATATATATATATGTATTTATCTACAAAACTGTAACGCATATTCTTTGAAAAAATTAATATAATAATTTTGTTCAATTTGTTAGGTTTTTTTTTTATAATAATCATCAATATCAATAATATATATAAAAGTAGAGATCTTCAGCTGAAGGTTCTGCCATTTGGTATGCTTAGAATTTGACATGTTGAGATTTTTTTTATTTATTTTATTATTTTTTAAAAAATTAAGATGAAGATAAAGATAAGAAAAAAAAATTAAGATGAAGATAAAGATTAAAAAAAAAATTAAGATGCATATAAAGATTAAGATGAAGATAAAGATAAAGATAAAGATTAATCTCTTCTATTTATAAATACACTGAAAAAATTAAAATGCATATAAAGATTAAGAAAAGATTAAGATGAAAATAAAGATAAAGATTAATCTCTTCTATTTATAAATACACTGAAAAAATTAAGATGAAGATAAAGATTAATTTCTTCTATTTATAAATACACGTTAAAACATATAATATTGCAAATTTTTTTTTGGTTAATGTTTGTTTTTGGGTGTGATGAACTAAGTTGAATAATGTGGCTTTCGACCATTTGAACAGGTTGCTAATCAATGAGGTTATTTATGTTTATTACTTCTTGAATTATACATCTTAGTTACAGGAGCAGAGCACGTCTTGAATGGATTCAAGACTATACCTAACAAACCTTGCTGAATGAAAATGTAATAGACAAGCCTACATATATGGAAAGCATAGTATCAAAGTGTATTGAGCAACTTTTGGATCTAATGGATCATGCTAAAAATGTAGGGATTGAAGAAGTTGTTGAAATAATATTGAGTTTGCAAAACATGACGAAGAAGTGGTAGATAAGGAGAAAGTTCGGTTACGAAGGGTAGTCATAAAATGGTAAACAATTTTTTGCTTTTTAATTTTTAGTTTTTGTTTGTGATTTAAAATTTATATAAATAAAAATCTCGTGTATTGCATGGGGTACATGCTAGTAATTATAAATTGTATACAATTTGATTTATTTTTTGAGAAAATACAACATCATTTAATATTAAATATACATTAATTTGTATTTTTTTTTTATAAGTATACATTAATTTGTATTATTAAACAATTGGGTTGATATGTTATAATATTTATTTAATAAAAATTATAAAACAATGTAATATTATAAAGAGTTACACCAAATATAACCTAAACTTGATGTTTTAAAGACACAATATTTTCATAACTGTTGTTGGTATGTTGTGATTAACTTATAACAAAAATTGTGTTAATAATATATCATGTGAAGATAATGTTATACCATTTTTTTTTATAACAGATAATGTTATACCATATGAAAAGCTTTGTTAAAAAAAATTGTATAATGGTGTGTATATTATTTGTTTTTGCTTGGATTAAGTACCGAAAATAAATCTTAAAAAAAATAAATAAATAAATAAACCTTGTATGTCAAAAAAAAAAAATGCATGAATGTGAGTGAACCCGTGAGTGACTACTCCTTTATCCACTCTTCACTCTGTCTGTCTCTGTCAGTATGTGCTTTTGTCTTCCACTTTTTCCTTCTCCTTTGGTAGCTTTCGCTCCACGCACTGATGATGATCATTACACACGTAACACAATGTGTTTGCTGCTATAATTCAATTTGGCAATAATATTTCTCATTTTGTTGCTATGATTTAGATTAAGTAATGTTTTCCCCAGCCAAAAATAAAACTTGGGTAATTGTGCAAACCACCGATTTTTTAGTATCTAAGTGACTTCAAATAACTTGCAAGCTATATATAACGTTTATTTACTCAATCAATGGATAATGGAGCTAGTCACAGCTTGTTCTCCTACCTTTTTTTTTTATAAAAAATAAGGTTATATGGTTTTTGGTTTATGTGAAGCGGATAGGAAAAGAATTTGAGGTGACAAATTTGATAAGTTTTTTCTTTCTTTTATCTTTGAAAATATATGTTCATTATTATCATAAGACTCGTAAGTAGTAATAAAGTTATGTTATATTTGTCAAGAATTATGTAGTTCTAGAGAACCAAATTCAAATCATCTTATCCTTAACTATTAAATTATTATTAAAAAATAAAAAGTTGCATGATGTTAACACAACAAGATTTTTTTTTTATTTTTGCTAAATAACACAGCAAGATTTTGGTTATGATGCTTGTATGATATGTAATTAAAAGAAGTCTTAGCTTCCAAACACAATTAATGCAATATGATGTACTTTCCTTTCGGTAATAAATAAACATCTAACTTCTTTATAAGAATTAACCTAGGTTTCCTTTAAAGTTTTTGAGGTATACTATATATATCAAACTTTGTTGTAGATAAGTAATATACTAATATCATAAAGAAGGAAATTGAGGTATACTATATATATCAAACTTTGTTGTAGATAAGTAATATACTAATATCATAAAGAAGGAAATGAAAAGTGTACATGATTAGTGGGCCTTTGATAGAAACAGCCGAGTTTTCAGTTTGCAAATCCAGCGACCAATGTGGCATTTATTCTGGAGGATGGAATTGTCATTGTGATATCATGATATTAAATTAAGATACTTTGAAATTATAAACACGAATTTTTTTTTTTTTTTTTTTACAATAGCAAGTAAACCCCGAGAGATAGAATCCTCGACGTCTCCTACAGGGGACGTCTCCCATAGAAGATGTCAGAAGGTACCACTAGACTGCAAGGCCAAAATTATAAACATGAATGTTTAATACAGGTTTATGGTCTCAAAAGAATTTTGTTGCTTCTGTATATAGGGAATGGCTTGGGTCCAGTGTATAGGAGCACTGAACCCGTTGAGATGCTGCCACATGTACAAAAATTATACAAAATTAAACACGTGATAGAATCTCAACGGGTC
This sequence comes from Fagus sylvatica, assembly GCA_907173295.1. Taxonomy (NCBI): domain Eukaryota; kingdom Viridiplantae; phylum Streptophyta; class Magnoliopsida; order Fagales; family Fagaceae; genus Fagus; species Fagus sylvatica. The sequence goes on from OU015767.1 coordinate 33,862,372, forward strand.
CAGTGCTCCTGTGCACTGGACCCAAGCCTTACCCTGTATATACATATCAAAAAAAAAAAAAATGCAAAGCTTAGATTATCAAAAAAAAATCGAAGCTTCGATGTGTGTGCATATATGGATCTATCAGACTAACAACTAAGTATTATTCTCAAAATAAAAAATTTAAAAAACACAAGTAGGCAAATAAGATACGGTGCAACGTACTTTATTACGAAAAATGTTAAGAGTAGATACTCCAACATCCATAATATCATTTTTAGATTTACTTACCAAAAAAAAAAATAATAATAATATCATTTTTAGAAAATATTATAAATTTGATGTCATAATTTTTTTTTTTAAAACAGATGTGATAATGAACGTAATTTTATTAAGACCGATAATAGATAATAAATGTCATTGATGAATTTTGAAATATAATAAGTAAATGTTTTAATTATTATTTTTTTAATTAGTGATAGATGAATTTGTAAATATCACGTATTAAATTTTTTATTATCTTTAGCATTACTTGTTCTTTCTTTCTGTATTTTTGTGCAAACACCCCTTACTTATTCATCTATATGCCACTATTTCTACGGCACGATTTGGCTTATCATAAAGTGTAAGGCATCTTCATCTATTATAATAGAGTGGAAGGCATCTTCATCTATTTCCTATTAGTTACCAAGGTGTAATGCATGATTGTTACCTAACCAATAAAATTATATGTATGATATTGACATATTGCTGTCTCAACAGCCAACAAACAAGGGAAATAAACGTAAAAAAAAAAAAAAAATGGAGTTATATAACTATATTATATATATTATATATATATATATAATAATATATAATATATAATATATATATATATATATATATATATATTTACAAGTTACATTTTACTTATTAAAAAAAAAAAACTCACATATAAAACTTGTAGTATGCCGTATGCAAAAAATTTAACAGTCAAATAACTAGAATAAATCAATAAACTCCTTATGCAATGTTGTTCTTTTTCCCCCTTTTTGGGTAAGCTTAGACATTGTAGTTGCCATGGCAATAAAAACTATGCTTGTGCGTTTTCACTTTTCACTTTAAATGATCATAGAAATAAACCCCATCAACATCCCTAGGGAAAATTAAATAAGAAAAAATACACTAAATGCATTGGAAAAAAAGAAAAGAAAAAAAGAAGAAGAAGAAGAAGAAGCTATACTTAATAAGTCTTTACTGCATTATAATTTCATTTTAAATTAAGTTGGTAGAGATTATAGCATGACAGTAATAGATTGAGAAACAAGGATTGGGGTTCAATGAATCTGAAAACAAGATTGTTATTGTTTGTGGTGGATTAAAGACAAGTGGGAAAAAAGCTTATCTTTATGGCCAAACAAAGAGGGAGGAAAAAAAAAAGGAGGGGGCAATTGGGAAAAAAGATTCTTGGTGAGGTTGGTAAGAGTTAGGTTCACAATAGTAATAGATGGCAGGTGACATCCAACTCAGCCTGCAATGTGCATCGTGCACTACTCACAAGTCACAACTCACAACACAATCCTCACCGCCACACTCTCTCACTCTCTTCTTCCCCTAAAAACAAAATCAAAAGCAAAAAAACAATAAAGACACTGCAACTACACTATTACTACTAATCTACTATCATATCCACCATGCGAAATGCGATCCAAAAAGGGAAATACCATCCACTGATCCACCATGCTACTTGCTAGTTACAATCAATGAACTAAGCATCCTATCAATCATTAAATATATCTATATATAAGTTTAAGATAATAATTAAGAATCCATGTCGTTTTCTCATTTTTGCATTTTGTTCCTTTATTAAATAACGTATTTAGGGGTTTGTGCTTGTCAAATTGCTACTTGACGCTACCAAGTATTTGTCAGGTCAAATTGCTAAGAAAGGCATTCGCAGATTAACTATTGATGTTAATTGTATATGCCTATGATAATATATATGTTAGTATTATGTCCAATGCAAAATTTAATCAAGAATTATAGGTAATTAAATAAAATAGTTAAAATCCTTTTAAGCACATCTTGAAACTTTTGATAAGCTTTAGCTAACATACTATTTACTAAGTTTGAGGTTTGCTTCTAAATCGGTTAATTTATTACGAAAACTAGCAATTTACATCCTTGAGAATTACAACAATAATAACATAGCCCTTCTGTCAACATTCGTTGGAATCTTGTGATATAACCATATAAAAATAGCATCATTTTAGATAGAAAATTATAAAAACATCATTGTTTGGTGGATTAACATAGAACATCTGATGGACCTTAACATAGGGGGCACATGACATCATTTTAATAGTTGATGGTATAAAATCCAAGTTTTGAAAGTTTATAGATCGATTTAAAAGTAACCCCAAACTTTGATGTAATGAAGTTTAGCCTTGAGTTTTAATGGAAGTAGCATTTTAATTTTTTTTTTTTTAACTTTGGTATTAGATTTTCACTTGAAGTGAACCATGTTACTATTTTTAATGTACTTATAATAAATCATATAGCGAAAATCATGTCGTACTATTGAGCCACCTAATGGAAGCATGACATGTGTGACCCAATTTTATAATTATTAAAAAACCAATTATGGTGGATTATTAAAACTACTTCAAGTTGCATGGCTAATAAACATTGTGTAAGTCCAAGTTTTTATCAAAAACTAAATACGATTATAAAATAATGAAACTCCTTTTAAAAACATTGAAACTTTTGAGAATTAAGTTTTGGTTAAAATACTGTTTACACCCTCTAATTTTGGAGATAGTATCTCATGCAACCATGTTGCATACAACATGGGACATGTGGGACCCACCCCCATGTCTAACATGTTGTATGCAACATGGTTGTAGGAAATATTTTTTCCTAATTTTGAGGTTTCTTCTAAATTGGTTATTTAATTATGAAAAGTGGTAATATACACCCTTGAGTATTACAACAATATTAATGTAATCCTTCCGTTGACATTCTTTAGAATCTTGTTGTAAACTCATATAAAGAGGATTTTGTTTTGGACGAAAGAAGAAGAGAAAAATGATGTCATTTTTAGGCATGTTAATGGAAAACGCGTGATAGACATTAATGGAAAGTGGTCAATTGACATTGTTGTAATAGTTGGTGGTTTAATGATGATATGCATTCATTATGTAATTAACTTAAAGTAATTTTTGTTATTTTATTTTGAATATCTATTTTCTTTATTGAATTTCAATTATATGATTGAAATACATTTTTCAGTTTATATCTTAATTTTTACTGATTAGTGCATCACAATGATATATTACTAGTTTTTTAAAAAACAAGGATGAGAAAGAGAATGGATTCCCATCCATCGAATAATCCTCTCCCAGCCTTTTCTTACCTCGATCGTAAATCCATTTATACCTGTATAAGAAAATAACTGTATGATTTTCTTTCAAATTTTGTTGAGTGTTAGGTTGTATTTATATATTTTATTATATTTTTTTTACATATGTTTATTTTCAATATGAAAACAAATTTACAACAAGTAAAAATAGAGAAGACAATGACTTCCACTTCTTCCTTTGTCAAACACTGATTCATTATAATTGCAAGGTTAAGAAATTTTGCTCAATAGTTTTAAAGAATTATTGAGTATAATTTTTCAAACCCGAATCAAGTAGGCATCATAATTATGATAGCATGACAGGTTTGTTTTGTTTTGTTTATGGGAACCCCCTCTTGTAGGGGGGTGATTTTTTAAATTTAAGAGAAGAGCAATCTATAAGTTTAAGTCTTTCTTTATCTTCAAGTTACCGAACAAGATTGGACCTTAATCCTGCTAAACAAAGACAAAAATCCAATTTTTGGTCAACCTAGAGGAGATTGGCCTTTAATCCTCCGAAAATTAAGTCAGTAATGAAGAGAAGATTTGTTTGTGAATCAAAATCAGTATATTCTCAAACAAAGTGAGTTTTAAGAAAACAGATACCAACATATTTAATGCTCATGGCTTCCTCCTATTTATACCTCCAGAGATTACCTCTTAACTTCCACATTACGTTTCTCTTGGGGATATTTCGACCAACTTATTCTTTAAATCTCTGCCCAAGGTTTTTCAACAATTAACATTTCCCTTGTGTCAGAATTAATTCTCCTTTATTCCTAGCCTTGGAAAGAACATTTATGGCTGTCATATTTGGATATTTAATTAACCTGCATTCAATGCTCAAATCTGCATTAATATCCTGACTACCCACTACTGTTCGGTTAGTCCCGAACATGTCTTTTAAACCTTCTCCGAACACGTGTCATTCATTCATTCATTTATTTACTACATACAAATTTCCTCCCGTCCACCTCTCATGTTATGTTACTTTTGAATTTGGATTTGTTTGGCTTTGGCATGTACTTTGAAAGACAACAATATTCTGACTTTGTAGTTGCTTCTTTGTTTCATTGAAGACCCCGTATTACCCAAAAAAATAAAAAACAAAACACTGATTCTTTTGTTGAAGCTTGAGAAGGTAGTCCTTACTCGTTGCATGTAGAAATATGAATGTAACTTGGACCAAATAAGCCCATCCTGGTTTTTGGTCAAACTTGGTAGGCTAAGGTTTTTTAGCTTTAGTTTAGGCTTGGGCCAAAAATTCCAGAGTCGAATCAAAATCGAACTAGGCAAGGGTTGAGGCTCTGTTAACCTTTATTTAGCCCATAGCCCAACTCATATACTTGGTTCATTACAGGACTTTTCTGAAGTTCTACTTTCTCAATGGTTGTTTAATCTTGTTTTAGCTATATATTTCGTATTTATGTTTTATAATCTTTCTTCTTTAACAGATCAAACTCAAACTCAAACTCAAAGTAAATTTTGTTTTATGGTTAATAATCTTGTTCAATCTATATAGTCTTTCTTATTTATGGTTAATAATCTTGTTTTATCTATATATTTCATAACATGTCAAATTCAAAGAAAATTTTCTAACACTTATATGTATTGTTAAATATAACATAAAACTCGTGGATTCTACTTGACTTAATTGATAAAATTTATTGTAATCGAATTATTATAGATCAAATAACATAATCTCTTATCCTTGAATTCTTATTATTTTTATATTCTAAAGCACGTATAAGTTAACATCAGAAATTTCAAAGTAGCTTCTTAATTATAAATTATAAGAAGTTTTTTTTTTTTTTTTTTTTCTTCTCTTAAATGGTCATTTATTTTTAATGGAAAAATTCATTAATCGAGAAAAAAATAATTTATTTTTAGAGGTGAAAATAAAATTTTAGAAAAAAAAAAAAGTTTGAAAAAGCATGGTGCATGCATAGAACTCCAACTCGGACCAACCCGCCCGAGTTGCAGTAAGACGATACCTTGTCCGTACAACATTTTCCTCTCCGAAAAAATCCCCAAAATGAAAACCCTAATTTCCGTAAATTCCATTAATTATTCGAACCATCAATTCTCACCCGCAAATTTTCTCTTTGATTTTCCATCACTTTCGCGGGAAAGTCGAAACCTTATTCGTTTTACCCGCCAAAAATGGCTTCAAAGTCCCGAAACCCTCAGCATTTGCTCTGCAAGAGCTTCCTGTACTTCTGGCTCAGCGAGTTACGGCGGGTGGGACGAGTTGAGACTCGTCGGTGACTCGGAGCGCTCGGGTGAGTCAAATCAATTTCGTAATTTCTTGGTTTCTGTAGGGGTCGATGATAGAAAGCACATATTCGCGTTTCTTTCGGGGCTTGTGTGTGCCTTGGCCATTTCTAGGGTTAAGGTTTCTTCAATTGTTGTGTTTCCAGCTTCGGTTTTGGTTTTTGCTATTGGGTTTTCGTTTGGGTTTGTTCGTGGTGGGAGTTTCAGTGAGGTGAGTGTAAATGGAGGTAAGAGAAAGGCAAAAGAGGAAAACTTTAGAGTTTATACTGAGAAATTGAGGAACTTGGTGAATTTTTTTGATGGTTTTGATGTTAAGGTTAATAATTTAAAGATTGATATACAAAAAGCTATTGATAATAATGAAATTACAGTAGGTGATTTGGAAAATTATGTAAATGTCATGGAATCGATTAGTTTATCGGCTTTGAATGCTAGAAATGTCGTTGAGGCTTCTATTGATAATGTGGGGAACTCTAATTTTGTGTTAGTGGAGAACCAGAAGCCAAGTAGAAGAAAGAAAGAGCTTAGTGAAATTGGGTTTGAGTTGTTGCAATCTGTTGGAGGTTTGTTTGGAGAGAAATTGGTTGGTTCCAAGCCTAATAAATTGAAAGACAATGCTAAGCAAGAGACTGTAGAGAGCGTGGTGAATGATCAAGCTCGAGCAAATATTTCGACTTCTGTGGTTGAAGAAAGTGATATCAGTTCAGTTAATGCTAATAAAGGAAATGGGAGTATGAATGCGTCTCGATATTCATCAAATAAAACTGCTTTGGATGAGGATGAAGATAGTCGAATAAAAATTGGTTCAGAATACGGGAAAATGAGTTCAGGGGAGATGCGTGGAAGTGCTAAAAGGTTTATTGACAGCGAAGAGTATAGTTACCGGAATAACAGTTTGCGGTTCACAAATAATCGTAGTTTTTCGTTGAAGATGGGTCATAATAAGAAGACTGAGATGTGGGAATCTCATGATAAGCAGTTTAACTCTGAGGAGTTTAGAGTTAGCATGAAACATATGGGAAGTGAAGCATCCTTTGTAGAAGAGCAGATGCTCAAGAAATCCAGTGGAACTTACCAGACTTCTCTAAACAAGGATAAGAGTGAAGATGAGACTTACAAGTTTCAATTTAGAGAGGAGAGGTTGAATCATGAAGATGATTCCCATATGGCTAATCACCTGTCTTCACATGAGAGTGAGGTCGGTTCGTCTTCATCTCCAAAGGTTTCAGATGACGTGGTGTTTGATAGGTATCTAACAGAAGCTAATGACCTTCTGAAGCAAGCAAAAGAGTTTATAAGGAGTAGACATGATGAAGAGCGCGCTGAGATCATATTGTACAGGACTGCCAAGTTACTCTCCAAAGCCATAGCTTTGAAGCCCATGAGTTTGTTGGCTGTTGGCCAATTAGGCAACACCTATCTTCTTCATGGAGAATTAAAATTGAAGATCAGTCGTCAGTTGAGAAGAACTCTTCTTTCAGGATATGGTCCCTTACCTATTAAGAAACAGAATGGAGTACTTAAGCAACTAGATGATCGGATCACTAGTAGAGATGAAATTGCATCTGTCCTTGTCAATGTGTGTGAAGAGTGTGAAGAACTTCTTTTGGAGGCAGGCAGAAAATATAGGCTGGCAATATCAATTGATGGGAACGATATAAGGGCACTATACAATTGGGGTCTTGCTCTCTCCTTCCGTGCACAATTAATTGCGGATATTGGACCGGTAGGCATTCTTCTTCACTATAAAGAGTTGTGTGGTACTCATTGTAGTTAGCTGAAGTTTGCATCGAAATTAGAGGAATATATTTTCTAGCCTTATATATGGTTACATTACCATACTGCTTGGTTGATTTTGATTGCTTGTGAATCCACTTTGTTTTGATAACCACTATTTTCAAATTTCAGGAAGCTGCTTTTGATGCTGACAAAGTGTTCTTGGCTGCAATTGATAAATTTGATGCTATGATGTCCAAAGGCAATGTTTATGCACCTGATGGTATGTTATGTTTCTCCTTAAGTTTAAACAAAAGTGATCATGATGTGAGTATTTATTGCAGCTGCAATCTATGTACTTCAATTACAAATTCTACATGGTCTTAGACTGAAAAATACTCAAAGCATAAAAAATTATGACATAGGGCACCAAAAAGATATCTTGCATTAGAGAGAGAGAGAGAGTACTAACAATTATGCTATACCTTGAGCTCCAAATGAAACAACATAGTAAAACTCTCCTAAAAATCTAACAAATCATTGTATGGGTTGTGTGTCTCATTGGTTGGCTGCATTTTCATAATTCTGGTCTCAGGAAAATGCCTTGAAATGAAAACTTAGAGCATTCCCACTTTCTGGATAATACATAAATCCTTCAGTTAAGAGATGCAGAGAGCTTGCTTTTGCCATTTACATCTACAATGAAGTCACTATTTCAACTGAGAATGACATTCTACTTGAATTTATCTGTGAATTGCAGCTTTATTCAGATGGGGTGTGGCTTTGCAGCAAAGATCTCGCTTACGGCCGAGTAATAGTAAAGAGAAGTTGAAGTTACTGCAGCAGGCAAAGAGGTTATATGAAGATGCACTCCAGATGGACACCAACAATCTCCAAGTAAGAGATGCCCTCTCAACATGTGTATCTGAGCTTAGGTTCAGGCACTACTAGTCAGTTTCAACAAAAGAATCATCTCAATCTGCAGATTGCTGCATCACTCTTTGCATATATTTTATTTGCAACCCTTTGCTCACTTTTTCCAAGTTTTGTCCTTTCTCCATCTTTTGAGTGCAAAATGCACTGATGGATAGCCTCTTCCTATCCTTATATAATATTAAGAATAATGTCGATGTAAAAATGTAAAAGAAATCCTTTCTTCTTGCTCAGCATCTACTTTGTAACTGATTTTCCTGGATCCATCTTTTTTTTTTCCCATCTTTCCGAACCAATGCCTTTTGATTCGCTGTAAGTTCACCAGAGATGGTGGACAATTATGTTAATGGAAAGCAGTTGTATCACTGATCAAACTCAGGAGAAATGAATGTTGTTGTTTTTTTTTTGTTAAAAAAACTCTGGCAGAAAAGAGTTGAGCTAATTTCTTGTTTGGTCTTTGGACTTGCTTGCTCTGGAAAGTTGTGCAGGTTCTTAGCTTAACTGACATGCAACAGCTTCCATTTGCATTCAAAAGTGTGTATGTTTGTTATTGCGCAATTGACAGGCAATAACTCCAATATGCATTGCCAAAATGCCTCTTAGCCTAATGCAGTAACATCAAAGTTACATTCAAAGAAAGAGGTGAACTAATTGATTTGCGAGTGGCTGTGGGGAGGTAATCCTCAATGCCGATGGAGGTATACCTCACCTCAAAACACAAATCATAAAGACTAAATTCTCATTCAATTATTAAAAACTCTCTTTACAAGATATGTGTGAATGAATTTGTCACATGCTAAGAAAATTTCCCACATATCTAAAGTAATAAAGCACATGTCTTTCTTCTAAATCAACTAAGCACATGCCTAAATAATTGAGCACATATTCTAAAATATAGTTTTGCTTGGAGGTACGAGTACGACTTGTCCTCATGGATGAGGATCCCCCTAAACAAAGGTGTGAGCTTCGTTTGACCTACCAGTTTGCATTAGAAAGTTTGTCTATTCTTGAACTCGACAATTTACAAGTACAAGCTCTAAGGTGTTGAGTATTTTTTTTTTTCCCCACTCAAAAGAGGCTGTATGAAAGTCTTGTCTAGTAGAGGATTAGATCCCAACGCACAGAGTGGTCAGGATTTTTGTACATGTGTAAAACCCAGCTGAAACATTAAACAAAATGATGACCGATAAAAAGCGTGATACTTGAAAAGGCAAATCCTATTGTTATATTCTTCAGTACGTCATTGATTTATCTGGAATCTGTCCAGAGACTTCTTATGTTGTTGGATGTCAATTCTAGCACGATTTCATTGAATTTTTTTTTTTTTTGAAAGAGACTTCTATTTCTTGTTAGCTGTACATATCTAGAACCACATCTTTTTTTTTTTTGATGAGTCTAGAACCACATCTTTGTGACAATTATCCCTTGGCATCTTATACTTTAGTGTCTTATTAAGAACTTCGAGTATCTGTGGATGCATGCCCTGTACACGCTATACGCTTTGTATGCCCTTTGAGTTCGAGTCACACTTATTTTCAAATGATTATAGGTAAAACTTAAATACAGTTTATTAAGTAAAGTATATTAGATTTCTATTTTAATTGAATTTAAATATTATTGGAAAAGATAATATTATTTGTGTTTTATTAATTAATGTAACCATGTGTTTAAATTCAATTAAAAAACCTAATGTATCTAATCTAAAGAACTGTACCTAATTTTTACCCAAAGATTATTAGCTGATCATGGTTAAATCCCTATATCATCGGAGTAGTAACTCAATTTCATATACATCTCCGAAAAAACAGATATAGCATTAGAATTAATTCAGGAACGAAAACTTGTATTATAAAAAGCACACCAATGTTCTTTTTTTTTTGGGGGAGGAATAAGCACACCAGTGTTCACAATGCCCAAAAGTTTGATTAGTACAAAATATTGCTGGTTTTAGATAGTTGGCAATTCTGTATTCTCTTCATTTTGTCCTACATCATAGACTTCAAACGTTCCCGGAAAACTTTCAACATGGCTTCAAAGGTAACAATCCCAACCAAACTTCCATCCTCTTCAACAACCCACACATAACTCACACGATGTGCAAGTGCCTGAATCATCACTGCCACCAACGAGCTCTGCGGGTAGCACACAATAGCCTCTGACCTTCTCACCAGCCTTGCTGAATACCCTCCTAACCTTCCACTCCTCACCGAGCCGCCACTGCTGCCACCAAACTCTTCGTCCGATGAAGATGTGATGATTGCTTCCTCTTCCATTAACTCCAAAGCCGCCCCTAAATTTCTCTCTACCAGTCTATCTTTCACTATCTGCACTAGCTCCTCTGGCGGACCACCACAGTCTATATATGCCATTAAATCACCCGCTGAGAGAGTGGCAATCGCGGCCGAAACCGTCTCATCGCAAGAGTTGAGTGTGAATGGCGAGATTTCGCCAATCAACTTGCCGTCCATGTCAACAATGGCAACAGAGGTGTGATTAATGAGGGACTGAGAAATGAGTGGCAATGCAGCCAAGGCAGGGTTGTCATATTGGACGGCCAGGATGTTTTCAGTGTCGATTACATTGAGGGTGTTGATGGGGTTGATGGGAATGGGGTTGAAGAGGCCAATGAAGTTGAGAAGGTAGCGGATTAAGTCCTCTTGAGTGATGCAGCAGTACTCACGGTTGTTGTGATAGGTGGAGTTGAAGGACTTCTTGTTTTGAAGAAGCTTTTTTCTTGAACTTGTGGTGCTCCTCCGGCTTCGAATTGGTATCACAAGGTTCTGTGCTCCATCAAGAATGAGATCTATAGCCTCCACTAAGCTGTAAATTATAATGAATTCGATTAGAAAAAACATACAAACAGCAAAAAATTATATATATAGAGAGAGGGTAAAACTTAGATATAGTTCCTTACTTCTAAGTACATTATTACTCAATTGAATTCAAACACATAATTGTATTTAAATTTAATGATTTGAATTCACAAAAAATGTCTAAAAACTGTATAAATTTTACCGTATATATATAATATAATATACTGTAACAAAGTTTTACCTATATATATTCTCATAAGAAAGAAATTGATTAAAAAACAATCAAAGTTGGAATCTTTATATTGACCACCCTGCTCTCAGGTGTGGGGTTTGAATTGGGAATCGATTCCTACAATTCTATTGAGGTAGTATATTCAAAACATGACTTTATGAATAAAAAAGTCACAAAATTTGACTGTGTCAATTAAGAACAACATCTAGAATATGTAATCTAACGACAAAATTTTAAAATATTAATCTAATAAAAATCAATTAGATGGTATAACATTAAAAAATAAAAAAAGTTACATCATGAATAGGTACTAAAAAAAGAAAACAAACAAAATTAAAACAAATTATGAAGACAGATCCAAATCTGAAATCTATAAAATTCTCAATTCAGAAAGAAACAAACCTTGCGTGTGGCTCCAAATGCCTAACGAGCCCAGCTGGTTCCTTGGGAATCAAAACCGAGATTGGAGACTGAAGCGCGGTGGATGGAGATTTAAGGTTGTCTTCTTTGCAGAGGAAACAGATTACATCGACCATACAAACCTTGCCTATGCATAAACAATCATCGGAATTTGTCGTCGTCGTCGACGACGTGTCGTGGTCGTGGTCACAGCTCCACACGCTGAGATAGCTCTCGCCAAGCCTTTTCAAAGCCGAGAGCGCGTCGCCGACGTTGGACGAGACAGATAGGCACCTAAGTGCTGGCTTTCCTAGACATAAGTCTGATACCTCCCGGGCCAATAAGCTCACTGCCATACACAGAACAATAACAACAACAAATGAATCTCAGAAGAGAAATGGATTTACACAGAGAGAGAGAGAGGCTTTGTTTTGGTTTGGTTTGGTTTATAGAGATCTGAAGAGAGGCAATGCAGGCTGGGATTTATACAATTATTATATAAGCGTGTTTTTTTTTTTTTGGGGTAAATATTATATAAACGTGTTTGAACAGGCTAAGCCGGTGACATCCGTACTGGGTCCATGTTACGGAACTGTCTGTTACTCTGTGTTATAGCGTGGGACCTGCGCATTTTAGATAGGTTAGGAGGAATTCTTTTTCATTCTACTATGTGTTAATTAAATAAATTATTTTAAAAAGTTACATAACTAGTTAAATGTATTATATGACTAAAGTACATAAATGATTTATTTACTTACTTATTATTTATTAATTAAATAAATTATCTGTATGTATTATTTGAAAAAGTTACATGACTCATTAGATGTATTTTTTTTTTTACTTGTCATGTATTGGATTGGAGAAAGATTCCTCCAAATCCAGCTTTGAAGTAAATTATTTTGATAGTTTTAGTCAGATAATTTTTTTAAATAGTTAGCCACGTATATTTTCCATCCATACTTAACGACAAGGACCATTTTGACATAAGTTGATTAGGTTGAAAGAAAGGTTGAAATTTTTTCAAACCGGTTGGAGGTCAACTATGTGCTTTTATGTTTTATCTGTTGCTAATTAAAAAAATAATAATAATAACTCTAAAAAAAGTAAGTATGAATATGTGTAATTGTCGTGTACAACTGGTAGTATGCATTACGCAAATAGCGATCAGATCCTTATTTCTCTCGAGGAGTTATAACGTTATCAATTTTGATGTTTTGTTATCTTTTCTATAAAGATAAATATTAGAAATTTTATTCATCAATTAACATAGTTTATAATTCTAGAAATTAATCTAAAAACATTAAATTCAAATCTATAATTGCATTGTGTTTACAAAAATGGATTCAAAACCATGCACATTCAAAGAAAAACAAAATAAAAGGAATTTATGGTGCCTATCTGTAGTATTGGCATGTTGTACAGTGCTTATATGGATGTTTGTTACAGTTGGTAACATATTTTTGGTAAGTACTACGGAGTAGTTGGCAAAGGCATGTTGAACAGTGCTTATATGGATATTATGTCACAGTTGGCAACTTATTTTTGGTAAGTATAAAGTAGTCAAGCAAAATTCTGTACAGTCACGCTTATGGTACATTGTGTTTTTTTCTTTTTTCTTCTAAACATGGACCTTTCATTAAATGGAATCACCCATTTATAGTACATTGTGTTAACAAAGAGAAAATATTTCTTTCTTCCTTTGTGCCAAACTAGCAATAAAAATCACCTATCTGATTTATAGTATTTCATTTTATATCCCAATCACAACCTTTCACCTCATTTTATAAAATAACTAAATTTTAAATTAGAAAAAAAGAAAAAAGAAAAAAAAAGATACACAATATATTGTAATTAATTGAATAGAAAGCACAACACTAAAAGTGGGAGAGGATACATGAGAAAGGTAAAAATGTCTCACCAGTCACTGCATCATGTGCCTTTTATGAGGGTGTGGAATGTGCAAATTTTATTTTATTAAAAAAAAAAAAACCTTTATTTAATATCTTATATAATTTTAATTTAATATTTTGAAAATATTAAACAACACAATATCTTAATTTATCATTTAGGACACTCATTTAAGAGGTGTTGAATTGCTTGATATATTAGGTAATTTTGTGGGACAGTCCCACGTGAATCAAAAATATGTTTAGATGTCCTTTCATGGTCTTAAAGAGGGCTTTATCAAAAAAAAAAAATGGTCTTAAAGAGGGGTTTGCACTTTGAGTATACGGCTACATGAGGTGCAACGTTTTGTTAATTCTGTACTAGTATCGTTGCTTTTAGTGGGCAATATGATGTTGAAGGCTTGAAGTTACAAAAAAAAATATTGTAACCAAGGTTGTTAAAATTAGGATTCGGATCGTAGAATCTTTCCACATATTGAAAAAGAGCCGAATCAGGGTAGGATTACACACCCCAATGTGATCGGCAGTAGAATCAGTAGGATCCGTAGGATCATCTGACCCTACGATCCTACTCCGATCCCACTAAATATGTTATTTAGGCCAATTTATATTATGAATTGATGAAAAGTACACGAGCCTAATAGATAAAAATAGCCTAACTGATTAAAACCAGTCTTTTAGCCCAAAAAACTTGTGAAATGACAAACCAGACTTGTCTTCTGATGATGAGTGATTAGCAACAAAAGATGTTGGTGATGTTGGTGACGATCATGATGATGATGATGATTTGTTTGATAGGGTTGCTCAACATTCTCCATACAATTTAATTGATGAAGATGATGAAGGTATTAACTTACAACTTTGAATCCTTCTTTAAAACTTATGTTTATACAACTATTCAAATGTTTAGTGTATGATCAATGATGTAACCTTTTGCTTTTAATGTTAGGTGATGATGAGGGCATTAGAACTACTGAAAAAGGAAAAGACGTGGCAGTTTATCAAGTTAGTGACAAATCTGATGATGACAGCGCTCCACCGCCTGGATTTGAGAGATATAAGGATTTTGATGATTAATCTATGGATGCTGATGCTGGCCAAGACAATGATGATGAAATGGATTCTGTAGATTCAGATTATGATGATTATGATGATAGGAATCTTAGAATGGATGATTGAATGTTTAGCTTATGACTTATGTATTGTTGATACTTAATGTAGTTATTTACTATTTCACTTATTTTGTACTTAATTGTTAACTAATTAGTAATTACTTATTTAATTTTTGGATAAATTGTATTAAGAATTAAGCATATCTCTTTTGTCAATATAGATGTAGCGAATAGCGATGTATCAACCTATGAATTACATTATCTTAAAGCAAAACTCTTTATTTTATTTATTTATTTTATGAATAATAACATAATTCTAATGAACATTTAACATACAAAACCATTATTAATACGTTTTTACACTTTTTCCGACAAATAAGTAGGATCTTACGATCCACAATCTGATCTTATGATCCGATCCACGAAGTCTCTCCACCGATCCTACGTAGGATCCCGATTTTAACAATCTTGACTGTAACATCTTATATAAAAAAAAATAATGTAACATGGACTATGGAGAATGTTCTCAATATTAAATTAAGGGTACAAACTTCAAAGTCAAATAACCAGGCCAATTCCATTAGGGTGGCCTGGACAAAGATTAATTATTTATTGAGGGTAAGAAGTGTTTTGGGAAATTCCTATTCCACGAGATTGTTTTTAGATCTAGAGGAAGTTGCTTCAACTGAGAAGCATAGCTGGATCACTATGATTGCATGACAATTGTCACCTTGAAGGGCCATTGTGCCGGAGTGCATGCTAAGTTGTCAAGCATGATTTGAGACAATAATTGGAATTTGCCTATAGTTGGGTTAGATCAATTTGTTCTGAATTAATGCATATAATATGAGGTTCAAATCAACAAGTTTTCTGGTAAGATAATTTGGTCGCCGGCTGCAATTGCAAATGGGAAATTTAAATTGTACAGATTGGTGGAAAATGCTTTGGTTTCAAAGCTATATACCATAACATGATTTTATTACTTGGCTGACCGTTAAAAAAAACAAAAAAAACAAATTATTTAGATTTAGGCTTGTGAGATGGGACTGCAAGGGAAGTTTGCTATGTGAATTTTGTAGCAACGAAATTGAGTTATATTTTCTAGACAATTCCAGTGTGGACAAAAGGTTGCCACTTGCCAGTGCCACCCATTAGAGTTAATCGAGCAGTACAACTATTAGCTTTCCTATGTATATGTTTTATGCGAACCTGCCATTATACATATGATGATATAATTATAATTATACACACCTATTAGCTTCATTGAAAAATAAGTTATATGCAATAACTGATTTATTAAACCTACCGATGGCCTTGAGTGTTGGTATGATACATGTCAACTTTTGACTTCATGTTCATAATGAAGATATCAGAGTTGGACCCTGTGACATTGGATTTCTTGCAATGTCCATGAGATTAGTGTGAAACTTCCATTAATGTTGTAATAATAATAATAAAAATATCTAATGTACTTGATAATTTTTTTTTTCCCACAATGGATTAAAAATCAATTTTTTATTTTTTTGATAAAAATACATACGCACACATTACACTAATTTTTGTATAAATTGAGGATCGAACTCATGTCCTTTAAGGATAGGAATCAAGAGAGGAGGTCTGGCCTTGTGGCGGCCCAATAATTTGTTATGGAAAAAATAAAAAGGAACTAAAGGTAAAAAGTCATTGAAACCCTTATCTATGTTTCATGCACATCTATTTCCAATCTCATTTTTTCTTCGGTCATTCTAAATAATTCCTCTTCATCCTTTCATTTTGTGAGAAATTTTTGTACACAAAAGTTAAATTCTGCCGACTGATTTTCTAATTCTCTCAATATCAAGTTTTCAAGATTCATATATATGTGATATGACACATAAATCATCAGGCATATACTTCTGAATATTACGTGATTTCAATGTGAAGCAATGGATTGAGAATCGAGAGTGTGACCACCAATGTTTTATAGCAACAACTACACAAACTTCAACCACAAATTTAGAAATTGCCTCGCCCTATTGGTCATGTCCTTTTGAATAAAGTTTTGCAAGACAAGCACATCATATGGGACATGGATGGCGAAATTTTTTGAAAATTTATTTTACAAGAAAAATGAATATTTGATATTTTGAATAACAATCCCATCCCATCTCCTCAAAAGAATCAAACTCTAGTATGTAGCAAAAGAAGTAAAACAAAAAGTTAAATATAATAGACGTTTTTTTAAAACCATTCTGTTAGCTTTCTACATCAATATTTGTGGCATTTACAGAGTTCCAAAGAGGTGTGGCTTGCATGACCTCTCAACTAAAACATATTTTGGAGGGGTAATATTTTACACTATAATACTAAATATAAGAGGTGACGTTTTCTGTTCGGTCATGACCGAATGGGTTTATTTCCGAACAAAGTATTCGGGCCCTTGATATTTATTACTGGAAATCTGAATAGTATAAAACCACACGTGGAGATATTCCATAATGACTGTATTTAATGTTAAACGAAATATCAAGCCACTAGTCAGGCGTATTAAATGTAAGCAAAATATCGCATTAATGTCAGGATCATTACGAGTTAAATGGGGGGTAAACGAGGCCAGATGAGCTGTAATTAATAAGCATTAATGGCAATCAGACAAAGAAGGAAGAGGAAGGCAGGAGAAACAGAGAAAATATCTTGAGTAATAAGAGGTATAAATATAAGAGGAAGGTACTAAAAAAGGGGTTCCTCACAATACAAGAATTAAGAGTGAAATACACAGAGATATAATTATTTTCCTGATTGATGTGACATTGATTATGGAATTATTAACAAAACCATCGGAGGTTCTTAGGCTGGTCCCTACGGGGCCAGCCAAGTTTATCTGAGGGTCTTTCTCATTGTCTTTATACAGGGAGGAGTATCTCAAAGATATTCGGATTTCAAGCCAGATTGTTCGGGATCAGTTTCTACCTTGTTCGGATCTCTCCATATTCAGTTCGGGCGTGTTCGGATTCGATTGACGAGTAAGCCTTGATAATATTGATTAGTCTTTCCTTTTATTATTTACAAAAAACCCACTTACAATTGGCGCCGTCTGTGGGAAGACTCTTTAATATTGCTCGGTCCAATCCGTTTCATCGATCATGCCACGCTCAGTTCCAGGGCCCTCCAGGCCCGCAGAATCTCCAGCTCGACAGGCTCCAGGGCCATCACAACGTCAGCTGGAAATTCCCGAACAAACTAGACCCGCACCATCTCCAGCCCGACAGGCTTCAGGGCCGTCACGACGTCAGCTGGAAATTCCTGAACGATCAAGACCCGCGGGATCACAAGTAGGGCAGGCTCCGGCACCCTCATGTCCTAGAACCTCAACAGAGTCATCTTACAAGCCCACTGAGCATACTCGGGTTGCTGTCTCAGTTGCATCCTCCTCCAAGCACACCAAGCTTTATAGGCATATGGATGATCAGCGAACAGAAGGTCGGGGGGAGGGCTCTGTAGAGGTAACACGTCCACAAATCCAGAGATCATTAGTACAGTCCCCTTCCGCAGCATCGCGAGCAGATGACAGTGAAAGAGTGATCGCAGCACTCCGTCAGGAGGTCGATTCTTTAAAGAAGGCAGCTCGGGATATGTCCATAGCAAAAGAAAGGCAGAGGAAGAATTTCCATAAGGATGAACAAGGAGAGGCGTCACGTAGTGCCCATCATGAAGGTTGGGCAGAAAGCCCTTCGGTAAAGGAGAAGGCTGTGAGTTCGGCCGAAACTTCCGCTACTCTTCGGGAGATGAGGAGGAAAGAGGGCCGACCAGATAAACAGGTGGATGTACCTCATAATGAACCTCGTAATAAGGGTTTTTTACCTCCGACAGTTCCGAGGAAGAAGGTAAGGCGTGGGGAGCAAGGAGCAGTCTGGAAAGCCTTAGATTTAATATCATCCTCTCCATTTACAGATGAAATAGAGTCTGCCGAACTGCCAGAAAGGTTCACTGCACCTCGTCTTGAAACCTATAATGGCCGAACAGATCCTGTCGCCCATATAGACCATTATCATCATAGGATGGCCTTATGGCGTTATAGAGACCCTTTAATGTGCAGGATATTCCCTTCTAGTCTGGGAGAGGTAGCACTCAGATGGTTCAACCAGCTTGAGCGAGGTTCAATCGGGTCTTGGAGTCAGATGGCTGAAATATTCGTGGGAAGGTTCATAACAAATAGCCGGAGATCTAGGGGCTTGGATACACTTATGGTAATCAGGCTGGGAACCAAATGAATCACTCAAAGATTATTCGGCGAGGTTCTGGGAAACTTATAATGACATCGATGCATGTGCAGAGGATACAGCCCTTCAAGCTTTCAAATTAGGTTTGCCTCCCAGTACTGGACTACGTCAATCCTTGACTAAGCGTCCCCCCACGACTCTTAAGAAGCTGATGGATCGTGTGGAACGGTTTGTCAGAGTGGAAGAAGACGGAGGTAATACTAATGCAGTGGTTTCAGAGGTCCCTGTGTCACCACCTGTCTCTAGACCTCCAGTTCGAACAGCTCAAGCTCCTAAGGCACGTTCGGCACCGACTAGCTATGCCGCGCCTTCGTATAAAGCCTTTCACACGGTTTTTAAGGAGCCTATTCATCGCTTGTTGGATAAAATCAAGGGCAAGCCCTTCTTTGTGTGGCCTTCTAAGCTTATTGGAGATCCAGCGGTTCGGAATCAGAATCTTTATTGTTTCTACCATCGAGATAAGGGACATGTGACCGAGAACTGCCACAAGTACAAAACTCTTTTGGAGCAGTTAGTGGCGGCCGGGCATCTTTCAGATTATGTTGAATCAACTCCTACTGCGAGTAAGGCCCGAGGAGCCGGTATCAGTCGTTCGGGAACACAGGGGCCTGCTCCAGCTGGCGTCATTCATGTCATTCACAATCCGTTGTGTAGCTCTGTTTTGCCAACATCTTTTCGGTCTGATATGCAAAAAGCGTCACATCTTAGGCGAAGTTATGGAATAATAGATTATGCCCATTTTGTCTTGACTTCCTGTTCGGGAACTCCCGTATCTTCCGCGCATCAAGTCGTCTCATTCTCAGATGAAGACTTGGCGGATGTTCAGATGCCCCATAACGACCCTCTTGTCATAACCCTTAGATTTGGGGACTATGACGTTCAAAGAGTCCTGGTAGATCAGGGTAGCTTCGCCGAAATCATGTATAAAGGCCTTTATGAGAAGTTGGGTCTAGAAGAGGCGAATTTGGCGAACTTCACCACACCTGTGTTCGGCTTTACAGGAGAGTCGACAATTCCAATGGGAAAAACAACACTTCCCATACTAGCTGGGCCGATTAGTTTGCAAACAGAATTTATAGTGGTTCGTGGCACCTCCCCATATAATGCAATCGTGGGAAGAGACTGGCTGCACCGAATGAAAGCTGTCCCATCAACTTTGCACCAGAAGCTGCGGTTCCCAACTGAAGAAGGAGTCATGGAAATAAATGGTGATCAGGTGACAGCAAAGCAGTGCGTTTTAGCTGCTGTAACACAAAAGGGTCCGGAGGATGAACACCCTACCAAGGCTTCATGACAATTACAGGCACCTGCTGCCGTGACAGAGAAGCTTGCGGCAGAAAAAGATCCCGAGAAGGTATATTTTGATCCCTCTGAACCTGAATTTTATTTCTTAGTAGGAACAAATTTGTCTGTGAATGATAGACAAGGGTTGGTTACCCTCCTTATGGGATACCGAGACGTTTTTGCATGGTCTGTTTATGAAGCTCCTGGGGTGAGCCCAGATCTCGCTTGTCATTCACTAAATATATCCGGTGATGCAAAGCCAATAAGTCAAAAGCGTCGGAAGTTAGCCCCCGAACGGGCCGAGATAGTTGCAAAGGAAGTAGAGAGGTTGCTGGAGGCTAATGCCATTCGGTCAGTACAATACCCAACTTGGCTCTCCAATACTGTGGTGGTCAGGAAAAAGAATGGGAAATGGAGGGTATGTGTGGATTTTACTGACTTGAACCGAGCTTGTCCGAAGGATCCATTCCCTCTTCCCCGAATAGACCAGTTAGTGGATTCGGCTTCAGGACATGAAAGGATGAGTTTCCTCGATGCTTTCCAGGGTTATCACCAAATTCCGATGGCCCATTCGGATCAAGAGAAGACAGCTTTTATTACACCTAAAGGAGTCTACTGTTATAGAGTAATGCCCTTTGGTTTGAAGAATGCCGGGGCAACATATCAAAGAATGGTGACCGGTATGTTCGGACACTTGATCGGGAACACTGTGGAGGCTTATATAGATGATATGCTGATAAAGAGTAAGAAGAAAACAAGTCATGTAGAGGATCTGAGGGAGGTTCTTGAAATTCTCCGAGCTACTAAGTTGCGACTTAATGCTACAAAGTGTCTGTTCGGCGTTAGCTCAGGAAAGTTTTTGGGCCATATGATCAGTTACAATGGGGTGGAGGCTAACCCGGATCAAATCTCAGCCTTGTTGAGTCTTCAACCTCCCAAAGACGCCAAGCAGGTCCAACGCTTGACAGGGATGGTCGCAGCTTTGGGTCGGTTTATTTCTCGTTCGGCTGATAGGTGCCGCCCGTTCTTTCAGCTTTTGGGAAAGAGGAGGGAAGTTTTTGTGGGATCAGGATTGTTCGGCTGCGTTTGAAGGCATAAAAGCCTATCTTTCCTCACCCCCATGCCTCTCAATACCTTATTCGGGAGAGCCTCTCTTTCTTTATTTAGCTGTTTCCGAACATGCGGTGAGTGCCGTTCTGATACGGGAAACTAATGAAGGTCCAGAGGCCAGTCTTCTTCGTGAGTAAAACTATGGACGAGACGGAGTCCAGGTACTTGCCTCTCGAGAAAGCCGCTCTGGCGTTGATTCAAGCGGCTAAAAAACTCCCTCATTATTTCCAGGCCAGTACTGTTACTGTCCTCACTGATCTCCCGTTAAAGATGCTAATGCATAGTTCGGATTTTTCCGGGCGGATTACAAGGTGGGGAGTGCATCTGGGATCTTTGGGAGTTGAGTATAAACCCCGAACATCTATAAAGGGGCAAGTTCTGGCTGATTTTGTGGCCGAATTCCAGGGAAAGGAAGCAAGCACGGAATCGAACTATACTCCGAGTCCATGTGTCATCGGGGATTCATCTGAGTGGAAATTGTTTGTGGATGGAGCTTCCAACATGAAAGGGGCCGGGGCAGGTGCTGTGCTAGTCTCTCCCGAGGGACTTATCTTAGAGCAAGCAGTGAGATTGGGTTTTTTGGCATCAAATAATGAAGCCGAGTATGAAGCTTTACTTATTGGTCTCAGAAGTGCACTTCGGCTCGGTGCGGATCGGTTGCAGGTTTTCTGTGATTCCCAGTTGGTGGTAAATCATATTTCAGGGGAATATTCTGCTCGAGATGAACGGATGATGACTTATCTCTCCATTACCAAATCTTTGCTTTCCAAAGTTTGAATCTGTGCAGGTAGAGCAGGTCAGAAGAGAGTATAATTCTCATGCAGATATATTGGCTAAATTAGCAACGGCCTTAGAATCCGATTTGCATCGGTCAGTAACGGTGGAAGGTTTTGAGTGCCCCGAGTACCCTGATTGATACAGTGGATAGAGTTTGCGGTACGAACATGGAGCCAAGCTGGATGGATCCTCTAATAGCTTATCTTCGGGACAATTGCTTACCCCAGGACCCCAAAGCAGCTAATGTTATCAAAAGAAAAGCTCCCAGGTATTGGCTATCCAAAGAGGGAAATCTCTATAAACGCTTCGTTTTCAGGACCATATTTGTTGTGTGTACATCCTAGCTTAGGTAGATGATTTGCTTTACGAGATTCACGAGGGAATCTGTGGAAGCCATACTGGGGGTAGATCCTTGGCGCACCGAGCAATGTCCCAAGGTTACTGGTGGCCCTTCATGCAGAGTGATGCTGTTCGGTATGTTAGAAAGTGCGATAAATGTCAGAGGTTCGCTCCGAAAATCCATCAACCTGCTCGGGAGCTCAATCCGTTATCCAGCCCTTGGCCTTTTGCTCAGTGGGGTTTGGATATTGTGGGCCCTCTCCCTCGTGCACCAGGGAAACAAGAAGTTTTTGATCGTGGCAACGGATTATTTCACCAAGTGGGTGGAGGCCGAACCACTTTCTCACATTCCGGGAAGTGGATACTAAACGGTTTTTATGGAAGAGCATCATTACGAGATTTGGTATACCTTGGGCGGTTATCTCTGATAATGGTACGCAGTTCGAGGGAAAGCTGTTCAAAGGCTTCTGTTCGGAACTTGGCATCAGGAATTTCTTCTCCTCACCCGGGATATCCCCAGTCTAAACGGTCAAGCTGAAGTTTCGAATAAGGTAATTCTGGATGGTATAAAGAAAAGATTAGAAGAAGCTAAAGGCAGGTGGGTTGAAGAGCTACCAAGTGTCATGTGGACTCACAGGACAACAAAGAGAAGATCAACTGGAGAAACTCCGTTTGCATTAGCATATGGTGTTGAAGCTGTGATTCCACTTGAAGTCGGTTTGCCGACCACTCGCACCACGGAGTTTGACGTAGATGAGAATGAGTCTAGTCTTCGGATGGATCTAAACCTCGTGGAAGAAAGAAGAGATATGGCGACGATCAGGTTAGCTTCATATCAGCATCAGATGAAAAGAGGATATGATAAAAATATTCGGCCCAGAAGTTTTCAGGTTGGGGATTTGGTACTCCGAAAAGTGGTGGCAAATACAAGAAATCCTAATGATGGAAAGCTTGGACCGAACTGGGAGGGCCCGTATCAAGTAACATCGTTCGCTGGAGTAGGAGCATACAGGTTGACAGATTTGGACGGGAAATCGGTCCTTAGACCATGGAATATATGTAACCTGAAGAAGTATTTTTATTAAAGTGGGAGTTTATTCAGAGCAAAGAAGTGTGTTGTTGATGCAAATCCCGAACATATTATCTATTCGGATCCACTTATCACTCCTCCGGGTGTGTCATAAGTTGAGAGTATCTACTCGGATCCACTTATCACTCCTTCGGGTGTGTCATAAGTAAACAAGTCCCTATTCGGATCCACTTATCACTCCTCCGGGTGTGTCATAAGTTGAGAGTATCTACTCGGATCCACTTATCACTCCTTCGGGTGTGTCATAAGTAAACAAGTCCCTATTCGGATCCACTTATCACTCCTCCGGGTGTGTCATAAGTTGAGAGTATCTACTCGGATCCACTTATCACTCCTTCGGGTGTGTCATAAGTAAACAAGTCCCTATTCGGATCCACTTATCACTCCTCCGGGTGTGTCATAAGTTGAGAGTATCTACTCGGATCCACTTATCACTCCTTCGGGTGTGTCATAAGTAAACAAGTCCCTATTCGGATCCACTTATCACTCCTCCGGGTGTGTCATAAGTTGGAGTATCTACTCGGATCCACTTATCACTCCTTCGGGTGTGTCATAAGTAAACAAGTCCCTATTCGATCCACTTATCACTCCTCCGGGTGTGTCATAAGTTGAGAGTACCTACTCGGATCCACTTATCACTCCTTCGGGTGTGTCATAAGTAAACAAGTCCCTATATTGAAATATAATCAGAGTCATGAGGGAGTTATTCGAGGAATTAAGTATTGAAGACTTTACGAGTCCAAGAAGATATTAATTGTCAGAGTCAAGCCAAGGTAAGAAGTTTTTTGGTTTTCAAATTGACAAATTATTGAAGTTAATAATAGAATTGAAGTGAATATTATAATGATTAGTCGATAGTTTTATCGACTGTTAAGTTGTATACCATTATGGGCAATGTCTTGATATTATAACCTATTGACATGGAGAAATAAGGTAAAAACACAAAGTTGCGATAAAAAATTCTTAGAAATTTAATATAAAAGTACCAAATTCCAAAGGAGAACTGAATTTTAAATATTCCGATTGATAGAAAGTTTTGCTACAAACAAAACAGAGCTTAGGACTAGAAAAAGAGATTTCGCACCCCACAAATACATAAAAAATAATGAATAAAGACATCTAAGAGCCAGAAGACTGTCCGGTCACGCCTTCCGTTTGTTCAGACTGGTCCGGGATATCAGGCAGTTGCTCGGCAGTATCAACCACGTCTTCTATCTCTATAATCTGAACGTCCTGTTTATCTCCAAGTTGTTGACTTGTTTCAGGCATGTCTTCTTTCTTCTTCTCTTTTTCTTCTTCTTTTCTTCCTTCTCCTTCTTTACTTTCTTCTTTCTTGTGTTCTAGTTCTTCTGGCCCTTCTCCGTCCTCTTCTCCTTCTTCTTCTTCTTCTTCTTCTTCTTCTTCCCCTTCTTCATCTTCTTCGTCACCTTCATCATCAGAGTTCCTTAGCCCAGCATTAGGATATGGCAAAGGAGTATTGGTGCGAAGAAAGAGCTCGGACATTTCAGGTTGTCCAGTCTTACTCAAGGCCGACTTCCAACCATGGCGAAACCCGGTGTTGTATACCATTTTGAATTGAGCCGTGACTTCGCCCATGGCTCCTTCTCGCCCGAGCTCCTTTCCTCTAAGTAATCCCAGCTCTTCTCCTTTAACCAATCCTTCTTCCATACCCTCTTGATGAGCAAGGCCGAGTCGATTGACACACTCCGACTCCAGCTTTTTCACTTGCTCTTGTAACTTTACAATTTCAGCTTCGGCTTCTACTCTTCGGTTTTCCTCAACCCTAGCTCGTTCTTCGGCCCCTTTCATTATGGTTTCGGCCTCTGCTCTTCGGGTTTCTTCTGTCCGAGCACGTTCTTCAGCCTCTTTCATGATGGCAATATTTTTGTGGTGTTGTCCCTCCAGCTTTGTGTAGTCGTCTCCGGCAGCTTTTAGTAACTCCGAAAGTTTTTTCTGTTCGGCTTCCTTCTTCTGGAATTTTTCCGTTAGTCTATAGAACTTTGCCTCCATTGACCTGACACCCTGAGTAGTCTGAGTAAAAAGATGCAGGTAAGATACACGGAAGACATGAGAACTCCAAAAAGGAAAAAATAATAATAATAAAAACTTTTTTTTACATAGAAATGAGGTTAGTAAAAATGTACTCACCAT
The DNA here is from genome assembly GCA_907173295.1 of Fagus sylvatica. Lineage (NCBI taxonomy): Eukaryota > Viridiplantae > Streptophyta > Magnoliopsida > Fagales > Fagaceae > Fagus > Fagus sylvatica. Next base: position 33,888,126 of record OU015767.1, read on the forward strand.
CATTAGGCCGTGGGTCATTTGGCGAAATGCATCTCCCGGCTGAGTACTGGCCCATCTCTTCATATCCTCGGGCAGACAGGCTGCAAAAGATAGGCCGTGTGCCACTCGAGCTGAGGCATCAACATCCGAGTGGTTTAGAATGGTATCCCGAACAGAAATCGGGTTCGGGCCAAACAGCAAAGCAGGGTCCCAGGCTGCGCGATGCGAGGAGGGCCCTTCGGCTGGTATGGAAGAGGGTTCGGCCCTCCCTTCTTGCTGGTGAGATTGTTGCGCTTCCTCCTGCTCGGACTCCACAATTACGTGAATGGCCTGCGGAGATGGAACTGTTGCCTGGGGAAGTGGAGTTGTTCGTTGTTCGGCAACCGGAGCGCTCTCTGTCTCGGGTATAGGAGCGTCCTTGGGAAACTTTGTCCTCTTCTTCGGAGCACCAGTCTCTTTACCTTTGCCTTTTGCCTGGCTTTTCCTTTTCTTTGAAGGGCCCGCATCAGCTGTTTTGCCCATCAACTTGAATGGGTTGAGGGGCGGTGCCATTGCGTATACTTGGCCGGTAGGTATACGGTCAGGGAAGTCTTCGGGCCGCTCAACCTCCGCTGGCTGTGCGATATACGGTGCTCGGGGCGGAATCTCGACAGCCTCAGATCTGAGCACTACGGGCCCTTCAAGGAATGATTTGACTTGGGGTTCATATCCCAAGAGTAGCGGGGCCGAACGTGGTTCTCCTCTCTCATCAACGCAGATGTTTGCCGCAAGAACCCGCCTGATCAGCTCGGCATCCCCTTGCTTCCTGGCGGATTCAAGTCTTCTCTGATCTGCAAAACAACATCGAACCAATGATAAGAAAGTGGACTGAAATGCCCAAAAATATGTTCAAAAGTGTTCGAATACGGTGAAAATCTGTTCGGACAAACTAATTTATGGTGTTTATGAAATTCCATACCTGGTTGTCCAAATTCGCTCCGGCAACGAGAACTTCCAGGCCACCAATCCCCTCCGACCCTCAGGTAATCCTTCTCGAACCCTTTGTTGGTGCTGGGAAGACCGTTCACCAACTTCTCGTTTACGTTCCTAGCGACCAGGTGACTCAAAGTGTTTGATTTAGGTCCAAGGCATTTGTATTGGTAAACGGCCAAGACCTCCCTAATCGTTAGATTCACGTCCAAAAGCCGATTAATGGCTATAACCCCCATGATTATCCTAAAGGTGTTAACGGAAATTTGGGAGGGGGTGGCGTTTACGGTTTGTAAGAAGTCTATGAGAAATGAGTGGAGGGGGAACCTAACACCACCCTCTACTATGGCCATAATCGGAAGCAAAATCTCATCCTTGTTTATGACAGGGAAATCGTCCGAATTACAGTAGGTAAGGGAAATGGAAGGGGGAATCTGATAGAGAGACCTAAACCTAGCCATGCTCTCCTCCGTATTCACTAGCATAGCCAATTTGCTCGCCATAACTTCGGGTGGATCCTAACAAGATGTTTCGAAAGACTGGTAAAGAGAAAAACCTAACGGGAAAGCAACAGGGGACTTACTGCAGTGGTTCAGGCGACTGCAACGGGGAGATTTGGAGAAAAAGAGAGGGAGAAATCTTGTTGGGACAGGGAGGTGTGGGGCGTAAAAGTAAATAACTCAGGAGTGGGGGGTTGATATTTATTTGGCATTCAAAAAGGGAGGGGGATAATTTCCCTCCAAACTGCTGAACCGTTCGATTCTTCTTGGAAACGTGCGAGGGAAGGCGGCGGGTTATCATGCAAATTTTGGGGAAACTCAAACGTTTGATTCCGGCTCCCTCCGAGTTATTCGAGGAAGCCGAAATCAGGGGGTAATTGGAGGGGTAATATTTTACACTATAATACTAAATATAAGAGGTGACGTTTTCTGTTCGGTCATGACCGAATGGGATTATTTCCGAACAAAGTGTTCGGGCCCTTGATATTTATTACTGGAAATCTGAATAGTATAAAACCACACGTGGAGATATTCCATAATGACTTGTATTTAATGCTAAACGAAATATCAAGCCACCAGTCAGGCGTATTAAATGTAAGCAAAATATCGCATTAATGTCAGGATCATTACGAGTTAAATGGGGGGTAAACGAGGCCAGATGAGCTGTAATTAATAAGCATTAATGGCAATCAGACAAAGAAGGAAGAGGAAGGCAAGAGAAACAGAGAAAATATCTTGAGTAATAAGAGGTATATAATATGAAGAGGAAGGTACTAAAAAAGGGGTTCCTCACAATACAAGAATTAAGAGTGAAATACACAGAGATATAATTACTTTTCCTGATTGATGTGACATTGATTATGGAATTATTAACAAAACCATCGGAGGTTCTTAGGCTGGTCCCTACGGGGCCAGCCAAGTTTATCTGAGGGTCTTTCTCATTGTCTTTATACAGGGAGGATTATCTCAAAGATATTCGGATTTCAAGCCAGATTGTTCGGGATCAGTTTCTACCTATTCGGATCTCTCCATATTCAGTTCGGGTGTGTTCGGATTCGATTGACGAGTAAGCCTTGATAATATTGATTAGTCTTTCCTTTTATTATTTACAAAAAACCCACTTACATATTTATTTCTTCATATGGTTCGGATTAAGGCTTTATTAATATTGTTGTATATTGTTAATTATGCATGACTTCTATGATAAAATTGGTAAAATACTAAAGGAAAAAAGCCATCTGTTGAAGAATTCTAGAATAGATAGGCCGCCATCGCTATGTACCTATATAAAAATTAAAAACAACGAGTAAAGATATTTTATACCTTACCTAAAAAACGAAGGAAGAAAATCATGACGGACGACTTGTGTGAACATTTTCCAACACGTCCAAATTGCCAATTGTTTATTCCCTTCTTGCTCTATGTCCTTATCAAGTCCAATTGTTTATTTATTTAATTATTATGAAAGAATATAAATTCTAAAATGTTATCTTGAAGCTGAATTCTCAAAATTTCCAGAGGTTATTTTTCACACAAGACAAATTTGGTAGAGTGTAACATTAGCATTTGGAAATGTAATAGTGTTAAATTGTATTATGCACCAACATAAGTCAAAACCAAAAAAAAAAAATTCCTAGTTGCAGTAAAAAGTTTATGGAAGATAATTACTATAGTTTTTTAATAAATTTGAAGGTTTTCACTAATTCATTGATATAACGCCAAGAAATATAAGTTACCACAGACAGAGACGAGTCACAAGATGACAAGACTTTCCTGCGTGGGAGAGCGACTTAAAGTTTAATTTTAGTATCAGACATGAGATTTTCTGAGGACCATGTTGAATTACGTGGTACGATTTTGACGATTGAAAACAATTGTGGTTGGCAGCACTTGAGTTCTTCAGAAAAAGTCAAGCTAATTAATCGTGCAGTTGTTTGTTCTCAATCAGCTTGTATTCGTTGTATTTAGTAAGGATTCTGATAATTTAATAGAGTGATAGAATCCAACTTCTCCATGACCATCCATTTTGTAAGGTTTTTATTTAAAGTAATTATTTATATTTTGAATTCTTAGTTGCCGGGCCATAGCTATATAGATATAAGATATATATATATATATATTATATATATATATATATATATATATATATATATATATTTATCTGCAACAATTACATGAAGGATCCGTTTATCTTTTTGGCAAGCGTCTTTGGATCATACAGATCCTTTTTTCTTGGCAAATAAGAGAAATCATTAATTTAAAATAAATGAACAATCAAGTACATCTTTTTGCCAAGCCTCCAAAAGGAAGGTAGAGAGAGTTTCTTGAAAACAAATAGATCATGAAGGGTACGCTTCCCCCATTAAAGTTATCATGAAAAAACCAATAGATCATAAATGCCTCCTTTTATCATGAAAAAACAATCGCATTTACCTTTAACCTCGATATAGACTTATCTAAAAGTCAATACACCTATCGATCAAGGCCCAATAATTTTTTTTTTGATAAAAATATATACGCACACACTACAGTAATTTTTGTATAAGTTAAGGATCGAATTCACGCCCTTTAAGGGTAGGGATCAAGAGAGGAGATCTGGCCTTGTGGTAGCCCAATAATTTGTTGTAGAAAAAATAAAAGGGAACTAAAGGTAAAAAGTCATTGAAACCCTTATCTATGTTTCATGCACGTCTATTTCTAGTCCCATTTTTTCTTCGATCATTCTAAATAATTCCTATTCATCCTTTCATTTTGTGAGAAATTTTTGTACACAAGTTGAATTTTGCTAACTGATATTCTAATTCTCTCAACATCAAGTTTTCAAGATTCATATATATGTGATATGACATGTAAATCATCAGGCATATACTTTCGAATATTATGTGGTTTCAATGTGAAGCAATGGTTTGAGAATCGAGAGTGTAACCACCAATGTACATCTTTTTGCCAAGCCTCTAAAAGGAAGGGAGGGAGAGTTTCTTGAAAACAAATAGATCATGAAGGGTTGAGAGTAGGAGGTGCTAATTTGGCCAGCTCTAATATCATCTTTCTATAGAGTCACAACCTATACTCAAAATCAAAACCCACATTTAAAAAAATAAATTGAGGCTTTAAATTAAACCTCAGTAATGTTTCGAAGATGAGGTATATATCACATGCTCTCCCATTACTATCAATAGGTGCTAGTGACACTAAAATTTTCAATAGTGTTGAAGTTCAAATGTGGTGAGTAATCCGCTTATCACTTATGTCAAATGATATTACATAGATCACAACTTATCATCGCGAAAAAAAATCTAAAAAACCACACATATATGTTTCTTTGCTATTGGCCATTACTAAGAAATTAATTTCTAATCAGGTAGGTACACATTTATATTTTTGTGAGTCATCTGACAAGCGACTTGCAAAGTATCCACTATCCACGGTCCACACAAATATTGGTCCATGCAGTCCCACAATCACAATTCCACGTTATTATCTAGAGCCGATGGCTGTGCGGAAAAAGTGCAAAGAGGAAGGGGCCAAATTTGATCCTAAGCTTGCGTCAGCGCCTACGTTTGATCGACTCTTGTATTCCACACATTCTCGCATGTCTGACAAAGTATTGCAGGAAAAAAGAGAGGAAAAGAGTATTAAGTAGCTTCAAACAAGCCCTTTGGAGCTTGAATGGGAGGAATTTTGGAGAATGAATTTGAAGGAAGCCAATTCTTGGATCCATGGCTCAGTTAATTGGATCTCCGTAGTTCTTTTGAAGATAGGAATAAAAAGATGTATAAAGGGATTTGTGGTTCGATTAGATATCAAGAGAATGAAAGTTTGAGTACTTGATCTCTCTAATAAAGATAATTAGAGGTTTGATTCTCTCTTTTCACTTGTTATACAAAATATACTTACGTTTCATTTATTCATTTTTTCTAAAACATTCCTATAAAAAAAATAAGGAGATTAATTGCTTTAATGAATTTATTATGGTTATTTCAAGACAAATAAGAAATAATGAATATAAAAAAAAAATTATATAATTTTTAAGTTTCAATTTTTTCTCTTATAAACTTTGGAAAGAAACAACATATGCTTGTGGTTTGGGGTGTGGAAGTCCCGGGTTCGAATTCCATGACCCTTGCTCGATTGCTCTGGACCCTCTAGTGCCTTCGTGGGATTGAAATAACAGTTATGACTCACTGATTCTTTTCAGACCCAACGAGTAAGGTGTTACTATGATCACATTTAGATAACTGATCACCATTTCTTAACCTTTTTTTCTATTTAAAAGAAAAAAAAAAAAAAAAAAAAAAAAAAAGCATGTGCTTTTATAAGGGTTACTTGGATCCCGTAGACTTTAGAGTTAAATGATGGCAGCTGATATTTCCGCACTTCACTTTTATATTTCAACACTAGTCTAAAATTTTGTGTCATTAAAAAGACCAAAAACCCCTCTCACTTTTTCCTTTCTCTCTCACCCTTTTGCTGTGCAACTCCCGCTATTGTTTTACTTTTTTCCCCCACCCATCCTTATCGCTTTTCCTCTTTTTACTTTACCTTTCTATTTTTTTTCTCTTCTGCAGTAGTTAACGTGATTTCTCTTCTGCACATCACCTTTCTATTTCTTTTCTCTTCTATGGAGTCCCTTTCTCTTCTATAATGGACCTGAACAACAATTCCATTTTCACCGTGTCTCCAAATTTATCTTTTTGGTAAATGAGAACAAACAATCCCAGTACAGAACCTTCTACCCTTTATTTTGGTTTCATTTTCTTTGTTTATAATTATTTTAATTAAAGAAATTATATCTTTTGGATAGACTAAATTTTATCTCATGTGATACACCTAAATTTAAGGGGAAAAATCTTTTGGAGAAGTAAAAAATTATTTTAGTAAACTGTTTTCACAAATTAATCCTAAATTTGGAACATTGATGTGAATAAACAAGTTATCATACCTAACTGAGCTGTAGTCCACCTTTGTCCTTCTGATACAAACCTAACTTGTAGATGCTTTCTTGTCAAACTGAAGATGACATGATCATTTCTTCATTGTCTTCTTTGTTTTAAGCTTGTCTATAAGAAAGGTTTATCACAAGTTCATCCTTTTCTGTGATTTTCAGCTTCATCTGATAGTGCACTATAAGTGATATATTTTCTGTTCATCACCAGATGAGCATAACGTCTTTGCTTTCATTATCTCATTCAATTTTATATTACAAACGTGGCCTCCCCATAAGACCTCAACTTTTATTATCCATATTGTTGCAGATCAGTCAGTAGATAAGAAAATGAGAAGGTATATCAGTGCAGCGCTTCTGGTAATAGAGACATAGAGTACATTGACAAGCTTTATCTCTCTAGGAATATCAACTTGGACGGGTGACTTCACATTTGTGGGAGACAAAAAAATAAATGCAGGGGTTTCTTGTTCAGGAAGCAAGGACAGATCGTGTTAAAAGATATTCGTGGATCTCCATTGAAGCATCTCTCATTCAACAATAGTCATTTCTTGTTCAGGAAGAGAAATCACGTTAACTCCAGAAGAGAAAAGAAATAAAAAGGTAAAGTAAAATGAGGGAAAGTGATAAGGATGGGTGGGGAAAAAAAGTAAAATAATAGCGGGAGTTGCACAGCAAAAAAGGTGAGAGAGAAAGGAAAAAGTGAGAGGGGTTTTTGGTTTTTTAATGACACAAAATTTTAAATTAGTGTGAAAATATAAAAGTGGAGTGCGGAAATATCAGCTGCCTAAATGATTAATACCCCCAATTGACATGCATCTTTATCCTGCAAGAGACCAAAGAATCTCTCTAATAAAAGATACAATATGCTTCTCTCCGTGTGTGTGCCGCGTTTGGTTAAAAGGCAAGTAGGCCATGTGTTTGTGGCGGGCAAGATAATTCAGTGTCAGGACAAAGCAGTCATCGTTAATCGCTCGAAAAATCGGTGATGTTCTGTCCGTACACGCAAGTTATCTAAGTTATCTCGCTCGACGGTGATGTTCGTACACGCAAGTTATCTACCGTTGAATGTTCTTCCTCGAAGTGAGTCAAGTGACCCAAATCCTTGATTACCTACTGACTAGTGTGGCTGTATGAGTGTGTATGAATATATGACATAAACTTCATTGGTGTGTGTGCCTGCGCATGCATGTTTGACTGTTTGAGAGATCTGAGACCGTCTGTGAGTGTCTCCTTCCTTTGTATAAGCTCAAGTGAACTTCAACGTTAAGACCTAATAACATCTCTAACACTATCTCTATTTTATCTCCACGTTATTTTTATTTTAACAATTCTTTATTTATTTGAAAAGCAATACTTTTCACTACTACTATCTATTTTATCTTTATTTTTATTAAAATAATATTTTTATTATTTTATTTTAACTTTTTTTTTCTCTCTCCTCATTTCTTGCCTCCCTCCTCAATCCACTGAGATCGGAAATCGCCTTCGTATTTGGGAGGGCCGAGGCTGAGGACGTGGATGATCTTAGCGAAGTAGTGGAGGTAGACAACAAGGGCAGTGCTGTGAGCGACAGCGGCGAGCGAGCTGACGAACATGAGTGCCCAATCGAGCTTGTCAGCGTAGGCAAAGAGCCACGAGAAAGACACGGCAACCATAGTTGTATATTCCGTTCCGTTCCGGACAGAACGGACGGAAAATCTCGTACCAGTATGCAAACCAGTACGAGACAACCCCCCATTCCATTTCGGGTAAAATTTTGGGGTGTTTCGGTCATTTCGATGAATTTCGGGGTGTTTCGGCCGGTATGTGTATTTCGGCCAATTTGCTTTTATGGGTTTTATTTTTTTCTTTGCTCTCCTTCTCCGCCCCTTCTTCTTCTTTCTTTTTTTCGCCTAGCTCTCTCTCTGCGTCGTCCCCTTCTTCTTCTTCTTCTCTCCTTTGATCCTTTCCCGCTCCTTCTTCTTCTTCTTCTTCTTTTTTGTTTTTTCCGCCAAGGCACTCTCTGACTCTCCAGTCTCTACCTTTCCTTTTCTTTGTTTGTTTTTCCTTTCTTTTTTGGTTTGAGTGCCATTCACGTGTTTTAGTTTCTCTTTTCTTCTTGTGATTTGACGCCACAATTAACCAGATTTGATTACTGCTTCAAGTCCGCTCCCACAAACCCAGTAGTGTGGAAGTTCCTTCACTATACCTTTTTTTGTTTAGCAGCAACTTTTCAAATGTTTACACTATTCAATTCTTCTATTTTACACTTTGGGATGAATTTTACTCTTTTGATTTATTTATTATCTTAAGTGGTATTTCTTTAGATTTTATATTTCTATTATTTATTATTCAAAATACAAGTGTAAATTTATTATTATTATTAATATTAAGATTGATATGTACTTATAATTTGAAAGATTCCTAACTAACAAATTATAAATTTTGATGAATAAATGTATAGAGGAGTAAATCAATATATATATATATATATATATATATATATATATATATATATATATATATATATATTGCGGTAAACCCGAAACGGAACGTCGGTATTGATCGTTACTGAAATATCCTATTCCAATGGCCAAACCGAAACGGGTGCCGAAATAGAATATACAACTTTGATGGCAGTTGGAGGTGGCTTGATCTCTTCAGGCTCATCGATCTCATCCTCCGGCTCCACTTTCTATGTTGCTGTGTCCGCGCTCTAGTCAAGATACGGCAATGGTGACTCGGGTGAAATGGGTTTTGAGCAGAGCAGAGAAGGAAAATGAAACGAAGAGAGAGAAAAAAATCGGCTTGAAATGAAAGAAAGGAAAAAAAAAAAACCTTAAATAGGTGGGTGAGAAATATTTTTTAATTCGGTGGAGAGGAGCTGAATAGTGTACATTAGCTTTTTATTCGTGAAAAACTACTGTAGCACTTTGGGTTTTTGAAGAGTGAAATAGACTAGTGTTGGAGCACAAATTCTTTATTTTTGGTCTCCACATGTGGAGATAGAGAGTGAAATAGACTAGTGTTGGAGATGCTCTAAGTTCTTCATTGAAAAAACTCAACACTTAACTCCTGGACTAGCTTCTAGCCTAAACTGTAAACCCCATAAACATCACTAGAGAAAGACCCAAGGTGTAATGTGAAAGCATTTTGAGTTACTGACCTCGCCATGAAATGCCAGCACCAAATTAGTGCACTAGTCCATTACTGCATTCGCTATCTGTTTGTAACAAAGGGAATATTAATGCTTTATATACAAATTTTCATGCAAATCAATATATTTACAAGTTAGAACATCATCTTATCCCCTCATTTGGTGTCATCTTTGAATAACTAAGTAACCTTATGGAAAATGATTTGTTGAATAGAAAAGAATATGCAACTAATGTTAAAAGAACAAAGTTATTCTTCAAACCGTCTTAAAGGAATTTCCTATATTAAATCATATGATTCCTTAAACCATTTAAACAAGTTATATAACTAAACTTTCTATCCAATACGTTATTATTTTTGTCTTTAACAAATTCAATAATGCAATTTTGCAAACTTGGAACTTTTTTGTTTTTCTAAAAATAAAGATGCTAGTTTTAAAATTGCTCTCAAACCAATGATAACATAAAAATTCACAAATCCATTTGCAGAAGAATTCCTTCACAAGTGTAGCAGGCCTGCTTTATCAAAGTGGGCTTCATCTTTTTTTTTTAATTGGGCCGAGGTCTCAAATGTCCATCCCAAATTACTTGGGCCACACTCGTTAGAAGCCCATTAATCATTTTCATTCCGTTGGACCAAAACAGCTCTTGACTCGTGTCCAATTCATTTCATACCACACTCACTGAGAATTTCCCAAATCTGTAATAACTACTTTTCGATACCAAAACGGTGTAGAAATTGCTAAAATTATCAATTAGGGTTTCGAATTCTACAATGTCCGATTACGCCACGCTTGACAACGAAGAAGGACCCGATCAAGAGCGTGGTCGCTCTTCTCCTTCCGATGCTCGCCACTCCCATCACAAGGTCTCTATTTCTCTTCCAAACAATTTATTTATTTTTAATTTTTTTTTTTTTTATATATATATATATCTTAATTTTGTGTAAATGTATGACTTGGTATCCAAGGATCCTGATTCGAAGCTTAATTTGATTTTTTTATGATAATTTTTCGATTAATGCGTTTTATTTTGTGACTATGTGAGGTTTTAGAATCTGAGTCTGTTAGAGACAAGTATTAAAGCGTGTTTGGATGAGCTTATTTTCATGGGTGTATGATAGGTAAAAGTACAGTTGTATTTAGAAGAAAATAAAATGAGGTTTTGAACTAAAACAAACATGACCCAAGTAACATTTGGGGGCTGAATTTTTCCCAATCCAGCTTAAGATTTGGATTGTAAGCTGAATTTAGTTGAACGAGTAACACGTGTGTGTGTTTGTGTTTGTGGGTAAAGACAGCTCATGCTATGCCTTTACAGGTACGTATGTATGTAAGTAAGCAAACTATGGTTCACTTAGATCAACTGGTAAAGTCTCTTATCGTCGAGTAAGGGACCTGGGTTCGAATACTTGAGACTAATATCAAATATAAAAAGTTATTCATGTGTATATATTATTTATGTTATTATGTAATTATCCATGAATTTAATTCATAAAAAAAGAAGTAAGTAAGCACTTATTATTATGGGAGGAGGACATGCCATTTGAGCTAGAGCTCATTGGCTGTGGGACGCTTAATCAGCTTTAGTACAATTGATTACTTTTGCGTGTTCTTCATGGATATTGGTTTACATTTAAATTCGTAACTTCTCATATTCTAGTTTTTTTTTTTTTTGCTTTGTTGTTGTTGTTGATGCTGATGATGATATTATAGCTTGCTGTGTATTCTCTGTATCTTCTTCTCTTAGTTTGTTTAGTAATCTTTCATTATGGATATTGGTCAACTGACTGACTAGGGTGTAATTATCTCAGCAAAATTCACGTGGATCAGATCGTGAGAGATCGAGGGTTAGAGACCGAAATGAGGATAGGGACAAAGATGGAGACCGCCATCACAGGAACTATAAGGATAGAAGTCAGAGAGAGGATAGAGGTCTGAGAGATGATAAAGGAAGGGGCAAGTATGATGATTATGACCGTAATCAAAGCGGCCATTATGACAGGTTATCATGTTCTCACTGATTTTTTCATTTATTTTGTGTGGTCCTTTCCTGACCATTGTTGCTCTTTGGAATTTATTAAATGTTAATCTATTTTAATGACCCATATAAGTGAGTTTAGCATGATTTTCAAATCTGTTCTGACTAGCAAATGTCATATCTTCCTTTTGCAGGCACCGTTCTTATGGTGGAGACAGAGAAAGGAGGCATAGACATAGGTCACGATCCTCTTCTAGGGATCGATCTAAGAATGAATCTAGATCAGACTCTCGTTCACGTTCTCGATCAAAAAGGTATGCCACATCATTGACTGTTTCTGGTTTTCACTTTGATTTTCACACTTGCAGATATTCTTCCGCAATCTCATTTGATTTATCTCCAATTTGAAAACCTCAATTGCAGATATTCGTCTGCTAATTATTTTTGTAAATAACTGCAATCTCATTTGATGTATCTTTGGAGAACTAATGTTCTTGACTTAAATCTCAGTTTAATATAGAATGATTCCCATTTCTAAGGTTCTCACTTATTATTATTTCTTTTGACTCCAAGGTACTAGTTCCATCTATCAAGCCAGAGGATTAATAGAAAAAAAGGGTTATCAAAATTAACAAGAAAAGGGGAAAAAGGGGGGTGGGGGAATTTGTTAGAACTTTGAAATCCATAGAAATCTGGAAAAGAACTACCTTTTCCCTTAATATTTGGGTTTTATATTTTATTTTTTATTTTTTACTGGCACCGGGTATCCAAAGCATTTGCTCCGACTATTCCTGGGGGTGCACAGGCCCTCAACAATATGTTATAACTTTAAAATCCATAGAAATTCTGAAAAGGCTGTTGTTTAATTTGGTTTTGAAAACTGTATCGCTCCACTATTATCTTGCTGAGTGTCTACATTTCTACAGCAAACGAACAAGTGGTTTTGACATGGCACCATCTAATGCTGCTGGGCTGTCTGGTGCTGCTGTTCCAGGTTTGCATCTAAACTCTTTTCGTATATATACTAATTATTAACAACTAGTTAACTATACCGAATTCTTTTCATTGCGAAACTTGTTGCATTTTCACTTTGCAGTAGTTGCTGCAGTTGCCTGTATAGTTTAGAGTTGTTTGTGGCTTTTATTAAATGATTTTCTAATTTCTAATAGTTTAATGTGGAAACTGAGAACCATTGTTGTGTTCTTTGGCTGTTGTGTGTGGTTTTTTGTTTGTGTCTCGTGATTATGGTTTGGGTAAGGAGGCAATGTTGGGCTACTTGTCCCACTGTGCTACACCTCGGCGTGACTGCTGTAGATCTTATGTTCAATGGAGAATCAATGCACCGATTAGCTGGATCTTGTTCGCCTCCCACCGGCAACAGTTGCCATTTGGTAGACTTACAAATATTTCCCTATCATCCGCAAGGGATTTCATTTCTTACTTTGTTTTTTGATGGTATAATTTAGGTATGGTAGGTTTCTTTCTTGTCCTATTTATAAGAGACAGCTAATTAGGCTTTTAGACGTATAACTACTCAAAAATCTCTTGCAACACATTTTAATCTTTCAGCTATATTAGTCTTTCTTCAGTATTTACTTGCTTCCTTTCTGGCAATAATGTAGTGCAACCACCAGTTGTTTCTCACTCAATGCCAGGAATTGTACAAAACATGTTACCTTTTGGGGCACAGGTGTGTTTTCCACAAGCATCAATTATTGATTTCTGTTGGGTCTGTCATTTTTAGCCTCATGTGCCTAAATTATATGTCATTATACTGCAGCTGGGAGCTCTTCCCCTAATGCCAGCCCAAGCCATGACCCAGCAGGTGAATTTTGATCCTTCCCCTCCAGTAATGAGGTATGCTTATAAGATTTCCAATGGATTTTTCTCCACCTGATTCTTTTGTACAGGCTACAAGGCATGCACGACGGGTCTATGTTGGTGGGCTTCCTCCAATTGCAAACGAGCAGGTTTGCTTTGGCTTTTGGTTCTTGGTTGTCTTTCCTAAGTATAGACAAGGCTTCTGTTTCCCTAGTTTGACATGATATCAGGCTCCTTTATATATATATATATATATATATATATATATACATACATATATTGCTATAATGTGTACATTCAAATTCTTATTGTTTGTGATAAGTATGGTAGCAGGCACCTTTTCATTTCTTTTCTGTTCCTTTTCTTGTTTACCTTCAATTTGCACTCTTATTGTGCAACAATGTGTAAGTATATGTTGCGTACATATTATAACTGGTGACTTGCAGAACCATAAATTAACCCAAAAAATCCCTTCATAATAAAGTGACTAAATTTTTATGTTGGCCATCAACCTACCACTACCCTCCTCCTTGTTTCAGTTTTGGGATCAGTTGTGAGCAAAATATACAATACTAAGCACTGACATAGGTGGAGTTATTAATTAACCCAAAATATATAACCATAAAAAAAAGATGGTACTGGGAACCAAAATTTTTATATATGACCAATAAATTTACTTAAAAAAAACTATCATTGGTCACTGAAGGATATTAATATCTACTTCAGAAAATAAGATGTTCCATTTTCTATTTCTACTATGTACTTATATGCATGGATCAGTAGTTTCCCTTTAGACTTTCACTTTAGTGGTACATTGTATTATTATCTAACAAATTCTTCATGAAGCTAATCCAAGTTAAAAGGCATGATGTCTCTCATCCAAACTGTCATCTCATATAGAATAAAGATGAAGTAAATGGTTCTCTTGCTTAAATTTCCTTCTTTCTTTTTATTCTTCTGTGGGAGCTTTAACAGACAATCGTTTATGTCTGACAGTATTTAACTGCATGTTATGCTAGTTAGAATGCTAAATTTCTAATTAATCCATGTTCTTCAGGATCTTTGGTGTCAGTAATTTATAAGATAGCTTCCTCAATGCTGTTCCATGACCTAATAGCTGCAGTTAACCTAGAAACATTTTATGAAACATCTTAATTGTCCCTCTTATGCATCTTACCCAATAAAAGAATTGTTTCGTGGAATTCTTTGAAATACTTTTAAGGATGATCTCCTTGTATTTTTGAAACAGACAATTGCAACTTTCTTTAGCTCTGTCATGGCTGCAATTGGTGGAAATTCTGCTGGTCAAGGTAGTCATTTAACTATAAACATGTTGCCCTTGCATGTCTTTGCAATGCATGATTCAGTTCAACTTTGTAGTGCATATGTATGGTTGGACAAGTTTTGTTTGATTGTAGTTCCTAATCCTGTATTTGAACCTGTAGGTGATGCAGTAGTCAATGTCTACATTAATCATGAGAAGAAGTTTGCGTTTGTGGAGATGAGAACTGTTGAAGAAGCGAGTAATGCAATGGCATTAGATGGGATTATATTTGAGGCATGCCACTATGTAACCTTTTTTTTTCTTTCTTTCTAAATTTTTATATTTTATTTTCCTAATTAGAATTGTGGCTGTAGTAAATAACAATGAAACAAATGGATGTGAGAATGAAATGACAAGCACATATGGTATAGAAACACTTCTTATCGTGTACATAGTTAATAGAACAGCATTGAGCATTGACTCAGATAAAGGTATATGATAACAAATTCCTCATTTGACATGCTTCTTGTGATCATACAAGGGGGTTGCTGTGAGGGTGCGAAGGCCTACAGACTACAATCCTGCATTAGCTGCAGCACTTGGTCCTAGCCAACCAAGTCCTCATCTTAACTTAGCTGCTGTTGGGCTCACACCTGGGTATGTCAGTTCTATTGTTTAATCCATATAACTTGATTTGGAGACAATACTCTTTATATATTCTCTGTAAATGGATTTGTTGTGGTGTTGAGTTGAAGTGGTTACTTCTGTTGTGCTAATTATTGATCTGATTGCAGTTTAATTGGTGGAGCAGAGGGTCCTGATCGTATCTTCGTTGGTGGACTACCATACTACTTTACTGAAGCACAGATAAGAGAATTGCTACAGGCCTTCGGGTATGGGCTTAATTTTGTTTTTATTGATATTTACACATGTGCTTGGTGGGTCTTGGATCCACAACCTCACCCTTCACCCTACTCTTACTAGGGAAGGAAGCGCCATTTGAGCTAGAGCTCCTTGGCAATTATGGGGCATAAACTACTACACATCTATGCATTTTTCTTGTTAATTTTTTTTTTCCTTTCCATTGATAGATCTGATTCATATGTGATCAACTATATTTTCATGTCTTAATGGTACACTTGACCTATCGCAGACCTCTCCGTGGGTTCGATCTTGTTAAGGATAAAGATACAGGAGTCTCTAAAGGATATGGTTTCTGCGTCTATCAGGTGAATAAAGTTAACATTTAGAATCTCTAGATCTTGACTTCGACTGCCGAGACTTAACAGCTAATCTGGTTGATTATATGGCAACTTCTGTTGTTGTCTTTGTACAACTTTATAATTCTGGAGGATTCTTCCCCCCGAAAACTGTTCAGCTAACATACAAGAACTCCAGGATCCAGCGGTGACAGATATTGCTTGCGCTGCTCTTAGTGGCTTGAAAATGGGTGATAAAATCCTAACGGTCAGGCGTGCTACTGCCAGGTTTGTGTTCTCTAATCAAATGAGCCTCAAATTTATAGGAATTGACAATCATTTTCAACAGCCTGTTTCTTTTTCCTGCTTTTGTGTGTGTGTGTGTTTTTTGGGGGGGGGTGGTGTTTGGGGTTCATATTTCTATGAACTGTTAGAATAATAGTTTAGATGATTAAATTCACATTTTCCTAACAGTTTAAGCTTTTGGGACAATTGATAATTTATTATGGTATCAGAGCATGTGTTCATGAGTTTGAACCTTATCAACGCTCTACCTCTTATTTACAAAGTTAAAAATACCACATGTTGGGTCACATCTATTAAAGTCTGAGCCCACACATGAGGGCAAGTGTTACAATAATGGTAAACTGATTAGTTTCACCCTTTCCTTTAGCTCAAACTATTAGGATAAGTGGTACTTTATCATGAACATTATAGTTTTATTTAGTGTAATTCCTTCATTTTGCTTGCTCTTATAGGTCTTCAACTTAGTTGGAACAGAACGAGTAGTAAGAAATACTGTTTAGAAAAAGGTTCTTTTTTGTATTGAAATATTAGTAGGAATCAAATTAAATGGGAAACTGATGTCTTGTTTAATATTTGGAACTTTCTCTAGCATTTGAGTAACTGTGTTTGATAATTAAATCTAAGTTAATCATATAGGAGTATATGTATTTGTATCATGGATTATTTATATTTAGTTTATTCTGATTTTCATGGTTGTAAATATGATATCCTGGGTAATGCCTTGGGGGGTGGAAGACCTTCTCTGTTGCTGGACTGGTGTTTCTGGCAAATCAGAGGCTGCTAAGACTTGGAAAATGACCCCTCACTGTCTCATGTGGTGCCTTTGGCAGGAACGTAATGACCGAAATTTTAAGGGAGTGGAAAATTCTATCCCAGCCCTTAAATTCAAATTTCTGCTCACCCTACTTGAGTGGTCAAAGGCCTCCCACTTAGACTCTTCATGCTCTTTGTCTGATATGATTGCTTATTGTTCAGTTTGTTTCTAGTTTTTGTTTTCTTTCTACAATCAGGTTCACTACCTGTGCACTTGTATTGTTTCCTTTCTCTTTCAATGAAATCTTATTTATCAAAAAAAAAAAAACCAAACCCTTATGAGATTTTCCCATTCCCAAAGTGAAGTGACAGTATATCTAGTAGAAGCATTGGGTTTTTTGTTCTATATCTATCTGATGTCTTGTTTAATATTTACCAAAGATATGATAAATGTCTATATGTTGCTATATAGCTTCAAATCAAGTGTTAATCTGTCAAATTTATAAGTGGCAATATGCATGTTTAATTATGAGCCCATGTACGTTACCTGAAACTTTTTCGCATTGGATTTTACAGCTTGGGGCAGTCCAAAACAGAACAGGAAATGATCTTAGCACAGGCACAACAGCATATAACTATGCACGTAAAGCTCACATTTGTGTGCCTTCTGTTTCTTTATTTTAATCTCATTCATCTCCATTCTTGACTTATCCATTGTATTGCCTTGTAGAAAATGGCTTTGTTAGCTGGTGGTGTGAATCTTCCTGGGGTAGGGATGGCACCAGCAGCAAATGAAGAACCTGCAACTAAAGTTTTATGCTTGACTGAGGTAGTATCAGCTTTTAATATAACATAATCTGCGGCTTTATGGCCTTTCTTATTATTATTGGCTTCTAATGTTCATTGTTCTTCCACTATAATTTTATGGAATTACATGCAGACATATGTCCTTTTGTAGTTCAGATAGACCATTCATCTTTTGGTGTTCAAAATTTGATTTCATCAGTTTTTTTCCCCTCAATATTGTGATTATGAATAGGTGGATTTAACTAATTGCATTGCACATACTTGAATTTTCTAAGGCGATTACTGAGGATCAACTGAGGAATGATCAAGAGTACGAAGAAATATCAGAAGACATGCGGGATGAATGCAGCAAATTTGGTATACAAGTCAAGAATTTGTTTCTCCTAATAAGCAATTTATGTTTGTTATTACAAACCTGTGTGAGTAAAACATTTACAAACTCAAAAAAGAAAAGAAAAAGAGTTGATGCAAGACTAAATGAAAAGAGAACGTTGTGAATTCTTATGTGTAGACCCAAGACTAGAGTAATGATGCAAATAGAAATTGAGAAACAAAAGCACAATCACATTGAGAAACAAATGAACAATGACATAGAAAAGACAATCAATTTAAATGGTTCTGCCTTTGGTCCATGTGCGACACAAGGACAAAGAGATACAAGAATGGCTGTGCTCTCTCTCTCAAAACTTATCCCCTTACACTCGAAAGGAATAAGTGAGTCTTTGACGGTATTGAGCGTCCTGCTTATCTTCTAAAAGAGCATATATTGTGGACTTTATTTGATTGGTTCTGCGCATTAGGTGGCATTTCCTCGCTATATTTTATTGATTTTATTGGCTCACTATCTTTGTGAGTCCCTTGTTTAATTGTTTTTTTTTTTTTTTTTTTTTTTCTCTTTTTCAATAAAACTTTTACTTCTAAAAGAAAAAGATTTTAATCCTAAGATTTTGAGACCTCTTTGTGCCGGTTTGGTTGCTACAATTATTTTGTATCCTATATATTTGCCACCCCCCCTCTCTTCCCTTTGCTGACCCCCTGTATAGTCCCTTTGTTGCTAGGTCCAACAAACGCATAGGTTGGACCAAAATGATCGATAGGATAGCATATATGACACACCATTGTAACAAAGTATACTCTGGAGAGCCACTTATATCAATAAACTTCTGCTCTATTCTCGTGCAAAGCAAATCAAGCATTTGTTGAATGATGTATCTATTTCTGGTTTATGGTTTTTACCACTACCATTGTATAGTAAATAGAAACTTTCTCTTCTTTGGAATGATAGGAACTTTGGTGGACATCATTATTCCTCGTCCAGATGAAAATGGAGACTGGATCCCAGGTGTTGGAAAGGTATTTAGTCCTGTTTTGCTGTATGCTATTTTTTGGGTTTCTGCCTGACCTTAGTGTGTTCAATATTTAATTCCATTTCTTTGCTTTATAAATGTAGTAGGGAGATACCTATGTTATCAAATAAATGAAAATGTACTAGAACTCTTAATGTATCATTTTCTGTCTTATGTTTGCACCTTGGGCATCAAGATCTCCATATGGTTTTAATTAACCTAGTGAACGTGTATGGTAGGGTACCTAGAGAGGTTATGTGCTTGGTTTTTAACGCAGTTCCTCTAAAGTATATTAAGTTGATTAAGGATATATATGATGGAGTTGCAACTAGTGTGAGAACAAGTGGGGGCATCACAAGTGAGTTTCCTTTCATCATAGGTTTGCATCAAGGATCAACATTAAGTTCATATCTTTTTGCACTAGTGATGGATGAACTAACTTGATCTATTCAAGATGAAGTTCCTTGGTGTATGCTTTTTGCCATTGATATAGTTTTAGTGGATGAAACCAGACTTGGAGTTAATATCAAATTAGAAATTTGGAGAGATGCTTTAGAGTCTAAAGGCTTTCGGCTAAGTTGGGGTAAATCAGAGTCCATGTAAGTTTAGCAAAAGTAGAACAGAGATGAAGGGTGTTGTGAGTAATCTCGTTTAAGTTGTGAAGGGAATTGGTTCATTTTGTATTCTGGGATTAAACTATAAATAATACATTAAGGCTAATGTAATTTCTACCTATAAAAAAAAAAATTACCTAGTCTTGCATATTTGTTTTCTAACATCTTAGGCTTCTTCGAAACCAATAATCAGATGGGTGAGCAGATTTGCGTCATTGTTTCTTCTTGTGTTGGGGAATGGTTTTGTTAAATCCTTGCTAGATACATACTGCTTCGTTCTTTTAACATCTTCTTAGATTTTTCTAAATGCTGGTTTTGTTAAATCCTTGCTAGATACATACTGCTTTGTTCTTTTAACATCTTAGATTTTTCTAAATGCTGTGTTTCCATCTTTAGATTCATAACCAGATGTTTGACTAAAATGTCATTCAATTTCTTGCCTGGCTGTATAATTCATTCTTCATTTTAACAATTCTCAGAAAGTGCAATTCTTCATTGGTATTGTCCTGCCATCTTATGGTTTTCACTTGCAGGTGTTCTTGGAGTATTTTGATACTGTTGCTTGTGCCAATGCAAGGAATGCACTGAATGGGAGGAAATTTGGAGGCAATGTAGTGAGTGCTGTTTATTATCCAGAAGACAAATATTATAGCAGAGAATATGGGGCTTAAGTATCACTGTGTGCACTAATCTGCTGTTACTAAGATAACTTTTAGACGACGGTTAACGTGTATGGACGGCATGTCATATTGAGCCTTGCATTTGTTTCTTTTTCTTATTTGGGTCAAGCCTTTCCTGTAGTATTAAGGCTTTGCCCACTTTTCCTGGTAAATCGTAGCTGTAGCTATACATCATGTATGAAAGACTTCATAAAGATTAGCTGCACATGCTGTATCTATAGGGAAGAGAGAAGGGGGGGGGGGGGATACCATATTGTGTTCTTATACACCATTATTTTCGTAATATCACTTTCAATTTAACTTTGCTTTTGGATACTTATCAAAATTTGCAATAAGTGGAAAATATTAAAAGAACAATAAATCTGGTGACAATAATATTCACAACTTTGTTTAATAACAATGGTGTAGTAGAGCCTATGTGAAGGTGATATTGCTCACATTTCATCTTAATAAGGTGTGAAAATGGATCTCATACTTTGTGTTAAAAATATTCTCGCTGAGCAGTTTTATATCCAAGAGGTTATTTTTTATGCTGCTGCTGTTATTACCAAGCAGGTGACTTCCAAACGATTGGTAAAATGGATCTCCTTTGAAGTAGAAAAAGATTAGTCCACTATGTAGACATAAATCCAAGCACTGGCTATTGTTGCAAATTGTATTTTCCTAAAAGTTCTCAACTCTCAAATGCTAAATGGTTTCACGCTGCCAAATTTGCATCTCCACTCCACCAAAGTTAATTAGAAAACTCGCCTCATTTAGTATGAAAATTTCAAAATTGTTGTGAAATAAAAATATATATAGCAAGAGAAAATAATTATGAAGATGAGAATATATTATGAGAACTCTGATTATATCAAGTGGTCATCCACACATTCAAAACTTGTTGAATACAATTGATCTTAATCTTATTTTCTCTTACTTACAATATTATAACTATCACGCATTTATAGGCATAATATGTTTGTCTTTTAGGTAGTAAACTTGCCATGTGTGAATTCGTAGGAGGAGACAAAGTTGTGTTCTTATTAAATGGTGAGCACGCTTTTGTCTTTAACACAAAGCAATTCACCTTTTTAATGAATGTGAATAATTACATTCACCTAATACTATATGAGAAATAATCTCATGTGATACATCATATATGTGGCCAAAATACAAGCCACCAATAATACTATTCAAGTACTATTTATAACAGTGTCATCC
This sequence comes from Fagus sylvatica, assembly GCA_907173295.1. Taxonomy (NCBI): domain Eukaryota; kingdom Viridiplantae; phylum Streptophyta; class Magnoliopsida; order Fagales; family Fagaceae; genus Fagus; species Fagus sylvatica. Next base: position 33,909,629 of record OU015767.1, read on the forward strand.
ACACTTATATCAACTATTCATAACAAAAATTTATAAGATTTATTTCTAAATAAGAAAGTTTCTTTAAAGGTAAATAAGATGGATTCTCGAGTGTTTTTTGGGGGCAGTGTATATAAACCTGCATAACAATCTGTCAATTAAGACTGCTAAATGTCACTTCTTGTTGCACTCGCACATATTGTGCTACCAAATTTGCATCTCCACTCCACCAAAAAAATAAAATAAAGACCTACCTTCTGACCTTCATATTACGCTATAAAGTACACATGTTTTTTTTTTGGATCAGTAAGTACACATCTTGTTCATATTGATACATGATCAAATTCGTATTATGTTACGAAATTTTTTTCCCCCTATATCTATATAACTATATGAGTCAAATAAGCTAATACTTGATATGGTCAGCATCAGGGTCAGACCGTGAGGAGCACTTTTCTAAGACCATGAGCCCACGTTTGTCAATTAAAAATCCAATGGACAATGCTCCGAGGCCATAGCCAAATAAATAAAATAAAAAAGTTTGACATATCCACATGGACACGTCAGATGCACGAGATGAGAGAGATAGAGAGGCATCTACAATTCTACATCCACCACGGCAGACAGTCAAAAAGTCACCTACAGGAATAATTTCGCTGACTCAGCTTACTGTCACCGTGACTGTAAGCTGTTGCCATTTCTTGTGGATAAGATAGTCCATCACATTCTTTAAAAAAAAAAGAATCACAATTAGACCATTTTCCTTTTACCAAGGTACATGTGGATGAATACAGTATAACCCAATATTTTTACCGTTTTATTTGAGTTCTTACTCTCACTGAATTTAATATTCAATTATAAATATTTAAAAAAATTATACATATCAATAATTATTAATTATAATATTAAAAAAATTATACACATTTACAATAATTTATTGTTTGCACGTAAAATTTTTATGGTTGTATTTTCTTGATAAGTGATATAGTTTGATTTTATTTTTTAAGGATTGCATTATAAATGTTTACATTTTATAGGAAATAATAATTTTTTAATATTAAAATAATAAATAAAAAAACTAAAATATTCTTAAAAGTATTTTTATATTATTTTAATATTAAAATTTTACTATTTTTTATAAAATAAAAGTATTAAATATTTTCCTAACTATTATTTTAAGCACAACCGTAATCCCAAATTAAGTACACTTTAATGTGTGGAGTTAGAGTATTAGCTACAAAAACCAATTCTATTTTTATAACGAGCTAATATCATTGACTACAAAAGATAAAGTTGAAGTACTAAATTGAGTGAATATGACATCTTAGCCAGTATTATCCACCGACCACATCATTCATAACGCGTGAATCCAATCCAAAGTAAATCTGTTTGTTTTTTATCCTTAGTTAAAGTCAAATAAATAGTAGTTTTCTCAAATAAGGTTTCGTGTTTGTCTTCCACGCTGGATCTACGAGTTTTGGATAACGCTGCCACGTACTTTCTCTCTGACTCAGACTTATATATAAAAGGCCATGCATCACATAGTTTTTTCCATCTTCTACTACTCTACTCAAACTCTGTTTGCTACTTTGCTGGTTTTTCAAGTTTGGTTTAGATCTGTATCTTTTGCTTGTGAAATTATATATAGGAAGGAGATATGTTGGGAATATTCAACAAAGGATTGGTGCAGCCTCCTCAGGAGCTGAATAGCCCGGCCTCATTGAATTCTTCTTTGAAGCCTAAGCTTCCACAAGAGATTTTGAATGACTTCATTTCTCTTTCTAGTAATGCCTGCTCAATCAGCTTTGGAGATGCAATGTCTTTGGCTTATGTTCCACCCGAGAAACCATTTTCCATTCATCAAAGGTACCCCCTCTCTCTCTCTCATTTTTGTGATGTGTGTGTATGTGTGACTTTTTATACTTTTAGATTCAAAAATAAAATAGACGAAATGATTTAATGGGTCAAACAGTTTTGAATTTGATGGACTTGAAGATCATTTTTCTTTTTTCTTCTTCCCTTGCAACAAGTTGGAAGGGGGATTTAAATCTAAGATTTCCTTGACAATTCATATTGAGTTACAAGACTTTTGGATAATATCTACAATAAGGTTTTTTTAATTTATACAATAAGGTTAGTTTAATCTAAGCCCATTTCTTAGACAAGCCTTGTTTTAGGTTTAGGGGTTTTCTAAAAAAAAAGGGTTAGGGGAAAAAATGTATAAACATATTGATGTTATTGTGATTTATATAATAATTCAATTAATTGATTGCAGGTTATTCTGTGGTATAGATGAGATATACTGTGTTTTCTTGGGGAGCCTAAACAATTTATGCAGCCTCATCAGGCAATATGGCTTATCAAAGGGCACAAATGAGGCCATGTTTGTGATTGAGGCCTATAGGACCCTCCGTGACAGGGGCCCATACCCGGCTGATCAGGTCCTCAAAGATATGGATGGAAGCTTTGGATTTGTGATATATGATAACAAGGCTAAAACAGTCTTTGCTGCACTGGTAAATTAAATCTTCTTCAAACTTTAAAATGAAACATGTAACATTCTAAAGCATGGAGCAAATTATTATTATTATTTTTTTATGGATCTGACTTTATTTGCTTATGTTTTTTTTTGTAATTTTGTTGTGTAGGGTGCAAATGAAGACATTAGGCTCTTCTGGGGTATTGCAGCTGATGGTTCTGTGGTGATTTCTGAGAACTTAGATGTTATAAAAGCAAGTTGTGCTAAATCATTTGCACCATTCCCTACTGGTATGTAAAAGGGTGTTCTTATCATAAACAATATATTCAATAGGCACATTCCAATTGATCTAAAAATTTCATGACCTTGAAGGCAATATGGGGTCGTTTAAGGCCCAAAAAGTATGATCATGTGGCCATCAATTTCTCTTTGGGATTCCATTGCATAAATAATATATAATTCATTGAAAGGAATCTAAACCTCATGATTGGTGTATGCAATTGCAGGGAGCATGTTCCACAGTACGCATGGGTTGATGAGCTTTGAGCATCCAAGGATGAAAATGAAGGCATTGCCTAGGATTGATAGCGAGGGGGTCATGTGTGGGGCCAACTTCAAGGTTGATGTCCAATCGAAGATCCACAGCATGCCACGTGTTGGCAGTGAAGCCAACTGGGCACCATGGGGCTCACATTCCTGATTAACAATTCAAGTTTCAAAATCTTAATAATGTGATACCTATCCACACAACCACTATGATTTGACGTCAACTTTTTTTTCTTTTTCTTCCTGGATTTAGTTGTACTGACTTGCAATCCTTGTAATTTAGCAAAAAAAAAGACTTGCAATCCTTGTATGTGAATAAAAGAATGTTTTAAAGTAAATGATTTGGGATTAAGTGATTGGCAAAATACGAATTTCTTACACTCTCTCTCTCTGATACTTTCTTACAATCAACTTATACAAATAAAAAGAAAAAGAATAGTGAGAGAGAGAGGAGAGAAAAGTAAGGATAATAATCACGCCAACTGCCAATGGCCTCCTAGTCTAAAAGCATCGGGAGTGATCAAAATATAAGCTAGCTTGGGGACCACATATTATACCCAAAAAAAAGTCACCTCCAACTAATGCAATCTCCAAGTGCTTATTCCTTCTCTTTTATAAAAAAAAAAGTGCTTATTCCTTCTAATTAGATTTAAGAGTTAATAACTTAATATACAATCATTCTTAGGTCTTAAAGAACGCTAGCTAGAGTAGCACACCTATGCATTTACCAAAGTAAAGTTCTGTAAATGAGAAAATCAAAAAATCAAAAAGTTGCAAAGGTAACTTGTGGGATTTATGGGTGAGCTAAAGTGGTTTGGACGTCACTTTAGCACGAAAAATAAATCTTTGGCAACGCTTGCCAATACTTCCTTTGTGAGCTGCATAAGAATGTATTTGAGAAATGTTTTAGGAGTTCTTGTGGCGAGATATGTGTTGGGTGCACGGCACCTTAAGTCCAGCCCACACAAGTTTGAAAGGTGTGGTCTAGTAAGTAGTAAACACATCAAAAGCAATCATAACAAATTAATATCTAATCTGTAAACTTCTAATAATCTGTAAATTTACACTCACCTCCCTCAGCAATATAAATTGATTTGCAATCCCTCCTTTTGATTAGAAATGAAAAGAATGACATAATGAAATAAGCGCTAGAGGAAGGACTTGCAAATTGCAATCCCTTCTATGTAGAATGTTTTGAAGGATAAGTTTGACTTAGGGCTACGTGATGCAAAAATTTACTAAGAGCTCTCTCGCTTTGGGTTTTTTTTGAAAAATAGTGCATTTTTTAATGTTATTTTGCCAAACATGATTCAGTGGAAGTTAATTTGAAAAATAGATCTTGTTTCCATAAAATACAAGATTGACATAAATCTTGTCTTTTGTAAAGACAAGATTGACATGAATCTTGTTTTTGAAAAACACAAGATTGACTTCAATCTTGTATTTTACAAAAACAAGATCCATTTTTCAAATTAACTTATACTGAGTCATGTTTGACAAAATAAGTTTAAAAAATGCATTATTTTCCAAAATCAGCCTCTCGCTTTCCCTCTCTTATTTGTTTCAAGGTCAACTTTTATTGTGTCCTTCAGATTCTATCACCAACTTGGAGGTTCTGCTAATGAACTTACAGAATTACAGGAATTGAGTTGTTAAGGGACAACTTAGAAGCAGCAGTAGAAGTTAGTGAGAGTGTGGAGCACTGTCCTTGTAATAATGTGATGGACATCGAACTTCCTCCCATGCCATTTGCACTCAGGACTGGCAAGGAACTCGTTTCCACAACTACCAACGGTTAAAGTTAATCAGTTGAATTGAACTGATTGGTTAGCAGAAGTAACTTGAATGCAGCCAGATGATGCGCAAAAAGAAAGAATAAAAAGCTAAAAACAAACAATTCAAGTTGGTCAAAGGCCAAGAGGCAAGAACAGCTTCACTATACACAAGATAGAATTTGCAGAAAGAATAAAAAACTAAAAACAGCTTCACTACACACAAGGTCATCTAATGTAATAGTAATTTACTAGTATTATCAGGGTTGAGAATGCTCGTTTGCTAATTTTCCAACTTCATCAATACACCTATCATATAAGTCAACGAAAAGTCTTTGCTTCTTCACAACTGGAAAATATGACAAACGGTTTCTATTTTTCTAATCAATCATACAATTTTGTATTTGATATCAAAAGTAATTGAACTACAAAGTACTTGGATAACCAGATTCTATTCTATTCTTGCTGAGAATGGAAGATTTATATGAAAGCACAGCAGCAAGTCATACCAGCTTGAGAAGGGTAGGCATCAACAGTCATCAAGCTTCACAAACTTGGTTGGTCTGTCCAGACCTGCTTGATCTATTTAAAGCCCATACATGATTTACAGATGATACATATCATCAATTCATCTGCTCAACAAATGGATTAATACCCACAAGGAGGTGACGGAAAAGCAGGCTCAGCAGGCAAAACTAGCCAAGAAATTAGTCCAAATCCACGAAAATCTGAAACATGTCAAGAGTAAAGATCAAAATGGCAATTCAACAAATCAGAAATCACATTGGGATATGGAATTCAGATGGTAAGACAGTCAAATATATATTTAAACCAAAACCAACAATCAAGTTGATTCACTAAATTAAAGATATCAATGAGTCCAGCTGAAATCCCTAAAATTTATCAGTTTTTAGTTATTTAAGCAACCAGTTTACGCACCAGCAATGGACCTTATAGCCAGACCAACCTAGGCCAAAATGTCTTTTTATAACATTAGGCACATAAGGCATTCTAGCTTCAAACTGTCAGAAAAAAAAATAATAAAATAAAATAAAATTGCAACTAATATTGTTGACCAACCTCCAAGTCTGGCAAAGGGTCATAAGATTTCTTCTCTCTTGTGTCAAACACTGTAATGCCTGTTATTCTCTGAACTCCAAGTTTAGTAGCAATGAGGTTCTGCATTAGAAAAGGCAGCTTTAAGGAATTATACTGGAGATAAAATAATCTATGAAGCAGAAGTTTATTCAGTATAACTTCCTTACTATATATTGTCAGAGATATAAATTTGCGGCATGAAATGGCCATTAGGTTGTGCAATGTTATTTTTTCCATATCAACCACTGGCCACCTCACCAATTCAATATGGTCAAAATTGAAAACTGGGATGGTACATGCAAAAGTAATCAACTGCCTCTTTCCCTCTCCCCCCCAAAAAAAAGCAAAAACTGTAATAAAACAAGGTATTATTTGACATACAAATACCCCATTAAGTTTAGGTATATATACATTTGTGAACCTCACCGACCGTCAGGACCGTGGCACCTACTAAGATGTGTGATGGCATGTGAAGCTAATTTTTTTTTTGATAATGTACTGAACCTTTCAAAAGAAGATCACTTTGGACTCGCCTCTAGACAGTAAAACCTATAGGCAACTGACCCCATCCGCCATAACCAGTTGCCGGGTAATCCAGGGGCATTCACCCCTAATAGGCTAAGCAGTTTATACTCATGCTCAGGAGCAATGGCATGTGAAGCTAATTATTCCTATGTAAAGCCAAAGCGTGCCTTAAATATATTCCTGTCAAGTGTATGGTAAAATCTGATTGGGAGCAGATCCATAGGGAGGTTTGCTTAGCCAATGAAGCAGAGAGGGAAAGAAAAAAAAAACAGTTTTACCATATGACAACTCAAAAGAGCAACCACGTATACTATTTATCACATGATCTTTTTAATAGTTATATGACTTGTTTAAATGATTTAATGAGTCATGTGATTAAAATACACATGGATAGTCTTATTAACCACCATGTAATAGTTTGGAGGAGAAAAACCTTGTCCATGGTCATCCTGGCAAACTAAAAAAGGTTTTTACTCAATTTGAGGAAGATGGAGTAATGAAGCTAACAAAATAGTTGTCTATGCCAAATATGGTCACTTGATAGACCATTTGATAGGTCAGTCCTGGAAGAATCAAAATATAATTAAAGCCAGGTCTGAGTTGCAAAAGACTAATCTCTACTCTCTGCGAGCCTTGAATACATGCATTAGACTAGACAATTCATTAATAAATATGGGTCACGCCCCTATATAATTGAACCCATGATTTCACTTTCCACCACTTGTGGGGGGAGGAGATACCATTTGTTCTAGACCAATCCATATATAAAATTTTACACAAAAACACAAAACTATTTTACATCAAAGTAATTTTACATAAATTTAAACTGAAGCATACGTCAAAGCTGTACTTTTAAACTAAAGTAGCCAATAAGTTGCAGCTCAATTTCTCCTTACCAGGTGGAAGTCTGTGTAATTAGATGCTGCAACCTGCGGTAAAGCCTGTCACCATTATCAAATTCATAAAATCAGTGCCACAGACAATCAAGATTAGAGATTAAGAAGATTCAAAAGTTTTTGTGACTCAAACAATTTCTCATCAAGTGAAATCCATGTAAATTCACACAAGTTATGCTCAAAAACCAAAAAGTTTCAAGGCCTACAATAACCTCAAGGAACTGGATCAGTACCCAATTTAAAAGAAGTAAAATGATTTTTCAAGCATGATAAGCAACTATGTATCTACTCATTAGGATACTACAATGAGTGTTCCCCAATAGAGAGAAAATCCAGAATATTGAATCGTTAATTGAGCTATAAGGCTACCATCTGGTCAATGCAAAATGTCTTTAAACATAAACACTTTAAATGCATTACCATGGTTTGGAGACCATTAATCATAACAACCTTCTCCTCACGCAAACCATTTTGATCAAATGAAACTTCAAAGGGTCCCAATTCTCTATCCGTCTGGTTTGTGAGTTTCAAGTGCAGCTGTAGGGGAAGCAATTAATTACTCAGATTCCAAAGAATTTAGTAATTTAACTGGTAACAAAAAAGTTCAGGACAATATATCAAAAACCAAAACAAAAAAAAGTTCAGGACAAACATTTGAAGAATGGACAGGAAATGACAAACTTTAAGGAGAACTAGTTCCAAGAACACTACAATGAATGAATAAATTCCGATGGCCTAGTTATAAACTTATTCTGTCAGATAAACTGCACTTCTTTAGTTCACAAATAGAGACACAGAAAAAGGGCATCAAATGACTGTAATTACCGAAAAGGGTCTTTCCAAGTTGATAACAGAAGAAACCTCCAAAACTTGCAACTCAATATCTCTGTGAGTGATGGGCTACAAAAGAAACATTCCTCACAATAAGTGAAACAGCTATTTTATTTGCTTGCACACATAATCACACACACACACAAATCTGTTAATGCATGAGTTCGTAGGTGTGCCTGCACCAGACACACCCACAGTTTTATATATATATATATATATATCTGTGTTAGCACACCCACGTCATTAAAAAAAAAAAAAAAAAAAAAGAAATAAGTTTCTATGCATGCCTGCTCCAGCCAAAGGAACTGCAGCTTCAAATTTACTATTCTGAGTGAATGCATGTCATGACTACATGCCTAAGAACCTAACACACTGCCATGTCCTCAGTCCTAAATTCATAGGCAGACTTCTCATGGAAAAAAAATCCAAATAAAAAATTGAAAGATAACTTCTTTTAAATAAACAGAACAATTAGAATAGGGAACGGTACAGAAACAAAATGAACAAACAGCGGGAATTTTTCTTAAAAGTAATACACACGCACCCGGTGGGTCTTGATCCTTGAACCCACAACCTCAGCCAGCACCTTCCTCTTACAAGGGAAGGAGGTGGCATTTGAGATAGAGCTCATTGGCACAAATAGTGGAAAATACCCTTTTGTTCAGTGATAGGTTACTAGGGAATGTCTCCATATAAATTAAAAAGCCTCCTCATATTAGAGAATGAGCACTTACAGTGCCAAGAATCTGCTGTGTCTGTAGGCGACCAGGTTCACCCAAATTTGTACGCCATGTTATCTGAAGTTTACCAAGAATATTACTTCCCTCAACTTTCATTTGTGTAGAATCATGAGCTGACATTTTTAACTGATAAAGATAGTTGTGAATTCCTCCACCAGATCTGATAAGGATTGGTTGCTTAAATGTATCCCTGCAAGTATAAATTAGTTTATGATCAATAATTACGAAATAGAGGGTGAGAGAATCAGTTTAGATAAGGAAAAAAATTTGTTACAAGAATTAAGCAAGGTATTATTTGTTGAATCTTTCTCTGAAATAGTAAAAATGTCACGCACTTAGTCTGGGAATTGCTGTGTGAATGGTGCTTATCAGCATTTAATATTGTTGCACTCCAACACTGAGCAGGGCTCAAAGTCAACTTGGTCCATAAAAAGGTTTGATTTTGTATGATTTTCAATGCAAGCTTCCAGATATGTAGTTTCCTGAGATAGAAGACACAGATATCATAGAGAAGCTAAAATGACCCTGAGAAACACCCAAATGAATTTTATAAACTTGACCACTTATGACAGGGCATAAAAAATTTCACCTGATGAGATATTATTACTTTTTTTTTTTTTTTTTTATATAAGTAATCAAATTTTATTGATGAATACCTACCCCAGTATACTAGGAAAACAAACAAATCAAGCTCGTAATGAGCAGAAATCCAAAAAACTGATGTAAGTAAACACAAGAAACAGAACCCTTAGCAGACACCCAATCAAATAAAGTTCTAAAGAATCCGCTCGGAATCCTCAACACTAATACGCCCATTGATGAGATATTATTACCTAAGGAGTGAAGAAAGTAAAATTCCAATATCAACATAGAAATGAAATGAATTGGTAAGGTTTCACCCTGCATCTACACTATGTACTTTGTACCAAATTAGACGTAATACAAAGTGTATAACTACCTCATTTCCAATCTGGCTTTTGTATGTATGCAAGTTTTTACTAATATCGATAAATAGTTAAATCACAGATATCCAAAATCTCTTAAACTTACATTCAAGGAATGTAGTCAAACCTCAACATACCTTAACAACTCGAACCTGCAAAACAATATAATGTAACTCAGCCAAAAAACACATATCAAATAACTACTTGTCCTTATAATATGAAAAAGATAGGATTATACAAGGTACGGGGACGATACCTTTGTCCTAACCGAAAGTGGATTGGCGACATTGAACTTGAAAAACTGTGGAAGATATTTACGCTCACTGTCCCCATCATTGTACAATGCAGTGCAGACCAGCCTAAACAATTAAGAGAATCAAATAAAACGCGCCAGCAACTGAATTTACTACGACAACGAAGAAGAGTTGACTTACGTGTGAGATCCAAGTTCCTTCACATCATGCTCTACAATGAAATCGTAACGCCCTCCCGCGCGTATCGATTCAACAGGCGATTTCGTGGTGTCCAACAGCAATATCCTCTGCCTCTCCGTTTGAATCTCAGCCTGTAATGCGAACCGCATTGTGTAATTACTTAAAATTTGCATTTCAATCATAAATATTAAACTTAAATATCAGAAACCAACCTTGATTACAACGTCCTTAACTTCAAAATTAGAGCTGTTGTTGATGCTAATATAGCTACAGAAAGTCTCTCCTAAATAAATCGCCCTGCTAAAATAAATAAATACATAAATAATTGTTTAAATGAAAGATTTAGGGAATAAAAAAGAGAGAGAAAGAGGTGGGACCCGAAGGATTGAGGGAGGACGAGGAGGGAAGAGAGGCCCATGGGATCGGAGGAGTCGTGGAGGAGGAATCTAGTGCGGTAACTGAGATCTGAGGAGTCGTTGAGCTTGGTGACGTGAGAGTCGATGAGGCTGGGGAGGTGGGAGGCGGCGATTGGGTCATCGAAGATGTCTTCGCCGACTATGAGATCGACAGGGTCAAGACGGAGAGGAGGGTCCACGTGGAAGGAGGGCTTGCATAGCCTCATCACCCTGAAGGCCAGCGAGTGCGAACCCTGTGCACTGCCGCCACTCATTTCTCTCTCTCTCTCTCAGATTGATCACTGATTCAATGATCAATTACCTCACTCAGTGATGACAATGAGAGAAAAATCTTAATAACTGAAAAAGACAATAGTTTTTTTTTAATATATTATAAATTTTCAAGTTTTTTTCTGCAATAATTTCAACAATCAACTTATCTTAGAAAAGTAAATTTTTTCGGCAGCATCTAAATTTGATGTTACTGGGCATTATTTTTTAAATATTTTTTACAGCAATTTACGTTTTTTTTTTTGGGTGTTATATTTTTTTAAATGATATTAACAATGTTACTTGGAACACTTAAACCCGATTAATCATGCCAGTTTAATTTTGACGTTCTATTGTTTTCTACTTTTATATATTATATAAGATAAGACTAATCGCAAGTCCATACGATGCAAAAAAAAAAAAAATTTGTGATATGGTATGATACATATATAATTTTGCACGAACAGCATAATGCAAAATACTGAAATGAGAAAAATCTATGTTTTGATGAATAAATCAATTTCAAGAAGTTAAGAGTCATGGAAATTGTTTACAAATTTTCTATAAATCATGAAAATAGAAAAGCATAGAGATATCTCACATTTAAATTACAAGAAACTTACATTATTTTTTTGGTTCAGTGGTAAAGAAATCACACAGCTGAAGAGTATTGGGATTAACAATATACAAAAAAAACTACTAACCACTATAGTAAATATTACATGTAAAAATGCATATGAGACTTTGACACAAAGGCTGCAGGGGTCTTGATTCTTGAGTCTGCCAGCACCTTTCTATGTACAACATATTAATGTCTTCATTCCCTGAGCCATCAAGCCTTGGATATCTTCAATTATAGTTGTTACTTGCCAAGGCAGAAACACTCTTTCCTTCAAATATATACTCTTCATGTCTACTGCCCTTTGAGAAAATAACTCAATAGAAACCTCGTCTCTTGCCTTCTGCATAACCTCCATTACTGCAACCACTCCAACCACCTGTTTTGATGTGTATTTAGAACTTAACATCCATCCTCATGCCCAATTGACATTTGGCAAAAAAAAAAATCACATTCCGAAACAAAACTTCAATTGTGATAAATGAACCCCTAACGTACCAATTCATTGGTTGGACCAGACAAATTATTCTATAGTAAATAACCAGTTCTTTAGGTGCAACACATTATGTTCTCAAATTAAATTTAAATAAACACAAGATTGCATTGAACAATGAAACGCAAACAATGTTATGTTTTCCAAGGAAAATTAAGTACAATGCAACTATGTGTTTTAATTTAATTAGAGAACCTATGTATTGCACCTAAGTAACTGTACCTAAGTTTTACCCATACTATAATATCACATAGTCTCATACTATCATTCAACACCAGTAAGGGAGGTTGGGTTTAGCTTTAGAGAACAAATGCTTCTAGTAGAAAGGGAACAGTGCCTTTTATATTATATGCCCATAATCATTTATTTGACTTGGAAGCATTTAACACATGAAGTACCCTGCTTAAATATCTTTTTCCCTTTTCACTTAAAATTTCATCAATCAATTGTGGTAATTTACTCTTCCTCATCTTCTGCATCACCCAAAATTCAGGATCTATGATTATAGAAAGGATGCCTAAATTCCTACTATTGGCTTCATTAGAATGTTATACTTCTTAAGAACCCTACTATTAGCTTCATTACAATGTTATACTTGAGTGACACTGCACAGTAGCAACCTCAGATGGACATTATGTTGGGGAATGATATTAATTTTGAAGATAGCCAGGTTTGCAAACATGAAACTTTTAATGCAATTGAGCAAGTATTAAAGGAGAGGCCATATTGAAGGAGACTTGAGAATTAGAAAAACTCTACCAACCCAACTCAAATTCTGACTTCCTAGACATCCAAACATTAATCAAATCAGATCAAACCCCAAAGAAAGAAACAGAGAGAGAAAGAGAGACCAGTGAGTCAACAAACCAATTGGATGAAGTTGTAGATCTGGTTTGTTTTATTGTAAAAGATGAATATTAAGAAGTTCATTTCATAATTGGTACATTTTTCTCTCCAAAAAACCAGCATCAACAACCAAAACATCAACTTCAGCCAGAGGCTTAAATTTTCATCACAATCATCCAAAAGACACAAAACCCAATTTGATTCTAAACCCAAATGCACAATCCCATACCACAAAACCCACAAATCCAATCAAAAGCAATAAAAAACTAAACCTGGCACGTTGATGTCAATCCCATGTTTCAAGAAGAGCTCCTGGAGCTTACAGAACTTCTCATCCGGTCAACACCCAAACACGCACCCACTGAAAAGGGATTCAGCCACAAACCGTCACAAATCCACCAAAAAAAAAATTGAAGAAAATCGAAAAAATAAAAAGAAGATAAAAAAACTCACCTTGGGTTGTTGTTGAGGTGAGAGGATAGAGATGGGGCAGCGGCTACTGAAGGGTTTAAATAGGAGATTGCTTTTGAGGAAAAGCAGAAGAGCAAAAACAGGTATTTAGAGAGTCAAAGGCAAAGTAAGTAACGGTGAGCTACATTCAAAAGGGCATCTTCAAGAAAGGGCTGTTAAATCGATTCGAAAGTTTTCCAAGAAAACAGTTTAAGCATCTGAAATGGCAAGGATTCTTAAATGGTTACCTTGGAAAACAGCAAACATCTGAAACGGTATAAGCACCTGATGAAGAGGGAGAAGGGAAACTGTTCATAACAGGAGAAAGCCTAAATTAAATGCTACCTGATGAAGTGGGTATAACAGTAGAAGTTGGGGATCCAAAAGGGCAGAAGGCAGTGAAATTATATTACAATAAGGAACAAAAAGAAGAGGAGAGGGAGAGAGAGAGAGAGAAAATAAAATAAAATAAAATAACTGACACGTGGCAGCAAGAAGAGGGCAACAGATGACCACATGGCACGTCAGAAGAGAGTCTGAATCTAAAGAATGTCTTCTGCTATTACATATTAGTATAAATTAAATAGATATAGATGTTGACATAAAACCCAAATTGCATATCTGACAGTAGATTGTTTTGGCATGATTAGAACTCAACAAACTGATAAATAGGATAGCTACTATCATCAGATCCAAGTGAAGTGGACCACTGGGAAAGAAAATCTTCAGAATTTATCCACCTAACGAACACCTCTCCTCTAAATGAGTCTGCATCATATTTGGTATATTGTCAATAATCAACTGCAATATACGTATTCATCACCATGGGAATGGCTCCCATATAAATAGGGAGGGGAGGAGAACGCCTAACAGACAAAGCAGTCAACTTTGGCCATCTATACAACTCGAACCCATGTTCCACCACACATTGGACAGCCATAAGCCCAGCGGCTGATCCACCAAGTTTTCCGGTCATTTTGATTAGGTGAAGCACCTGGTGAAGCAAAAGCTGAAGTCTGCCGTAAACATCTTATGCACTGCATCACAAGAAGTCAAAATTACAAAGACTAAAATGGAAAAGCTTATGCAAACACAATTACTTAGAGAGGACTGAGGAGAGGAGGTTGAGAAGGCATAAGAAAAACACCAAAAACAAAAGTTCACAAAACACGCACGCACACAAAAGGAATATATGATTACTCATAGAAAGAAATCAGCTGGTTAAGCTGAAACTTATCACTATCAAGTAACTTTAAGGCAAATGACACTAATTACTCAAATAACATTTGAAGTTAAGACCCAACCAACAAAAGGGTGAACAGAGAAGAAGAAGAGGAGACTATCAAACCTTGAACCAAACACCTTCAAGACCAGTCTTCCACACGGAAGTAACAACATCTCTCCGAGAACCCATTATACCAAGATATGCTCCCAGGCCCACAGAAGTGTTCAAGCCAAAAGCTGCATCTCTTTCAGACATCCGGCGCTTCCTTGGCCACAGGCTATGGGCACCATAATAAGCATCACCATTTTCCAATGAGTTAAAATCAAGCATGTCTCCAGAATTACTTAGCTTAGGAGAGTCATCTACAGGACCCATATCATCTGGATCTGACCAAGGCCCACCATGCATATTCCGCCTGTGCCACTCTTCAGCAGGAGGATGAAGTTCTAGCTCACGGAGTAACAGACCAGCAGCATCTGCACCTCTAGGCCGGGGCATATTCTACGCAGCCAATTAAAGAAAGGGGGGAAAAGATCAGGAGAAAAAGTAATAAATGTTAACAAAAGGGAGAATAACTCTATGATTTTAAAAGATTCAAAGCAACCAGAGTCAGGACAAAGTTAAGGTCAAATCGTAGTGCCCAAGCAAGTAATTTTACAACATTCAGCATCTAAACAGCCCTTCCAAATTCTACCAGAGAGCACAATCTACCATGCTCTATCAGCAAAAGACATTGGGGCAATTTTACATATAGAGAAAAGACAAAGCTGTTTAAATTAATTTACTATATTGCAGGCTTTCAAAACAATACAGGATTAACTTTATAATCTTTGGCAGAATCATTAATAACTACTAAGACCTCATTTAGCTCTATAACCAGTAAGTCTTTCAGAAAATTAAATCATAAACATAGATACCTGCATATGAGGGCCAAGGGATGCTTCTACAACCTCTGGAAGTACTGTATAATTCCCGTCAATGTAATGCAGCCGCACCTGGATGTTGCCGCTCCCCACCTGAGAAACTGGCAAGGGATGTGCCAGGCCAGCTGTTCGCCGACAGAGATCCATAAGTATGAGGAAAAGGACCTTCACCTGCATCACATCAAAAAATGGTGTTCTTAATGTCAAATCTTGTCTCCTTGTAACATGAAACGAAACAATTATTCTTAGTTCGTAAATCAAACAAAAGGTATTTTGCCATATAGGAAAACATATCTATTTGGTGTGTCATTTTTTGTGGAGTTCGAATTAATAAGAGGGCATCATTTTCACCTCCTCAAAAGTGTATCCTTGACCAGCATTGCCAGATCCTAATCTTGACCGGCCACCAGATCCTTCTTCCACTCCTTTTGCCCCAGGTACGAGTTGACTAGCTCGAGCTACCTGACCATCATCCGACCTGACCATGGCTGAACTTGGTTTTGCAGACCCCGAATTGATCTCCTCCACCTTGCCAGGAGCACCAGACTGTGGTTTTTGCATATTTGTATCAGCATTTCTTTGTGCAGCACCAAGAAAGCGGGGAAGCTGTGATCGCCGAAAGAAAAAACAGAAAAGCAGAAGTTGGCATAATCGATGAAGGAAATGGCAATCCCCAATGAGCCTAACAGCTGGTGTTCCTGGAAACGTTCCTGTGTTAATGCTTATCGGCATGAAAGATGAGGGACCACTTATAGGATTTGGAACGGAATTGGACACTCCATCATTTGTGCTACTAATCTTAGCAATAGCACCTTGTACCCAAGCTTGCATTTGGGTGCTTCCAGTGGAGCTTGTGGTACCATTTTGACCTCCTGGAAAACATGGCATTAAAGTGTGAGAAGAATGTAGCAATGATATAATAAGAAAGAGGAAAGAAATTAAAGGAGCTTCTTGTTTCTCGTGACTTAACAAAACACATCAATGACCACCATGTGAACAAGAAAAATAATAATGCAGCCACCCTAGCCTGCCTCTTAAGTAGTTACAAAATGGTGTCCAACTGATCCACATGTGCTCAAATATTATGGTGTGTCATTATAGAATTCGAGGGTCTTCTCTGATTGAACCATCATACGAAATTTTATTTTATTTTTTTCTTTTAATTTAATTTTGTTGTATAAGAAGACCGGCACATACTGACCCTGATTTGGTGCAGGAGTTGCAGAACTTTGGGTAGGACTAGCCACCATATTGCGATTACTTCCAGTGCCAGCAGTAACAGCATGACTGGCCAATGTGCGACAGAAACTTGCATAGCGCCTTAAGCGTGTAATAAAATGTGAAGCTAGATCAAGAACAGCATCAACATAAGCCTGCATTACATTCTAGCAATTAGAAAAGCTCAAAACGGAATAAAATAAATAAATATCTCCAGTCAAATTCTTAATAAAATAGAACTACCATATCAAGGAACATATGAGCTGACTGAAGGAAAGCGACACCTTTGGCCAATGACAGTGCTTAGGTTAATGCTATAATTACAAGCCCATGAGCTCTAGCTCAAATGGATCTCCTCCCCCATAAGAAAGGGTCAAGGGTAAGGTCACAAGTTCAGAATCCAATGGGTGTGTGTGCAAACTTACCAATGAAAAAAAAAAAAATTTTTGTTTAGGTCACACTTTCCCAGCTGTGATGGCCTATATATAACCCAAACCCATTATACTGCATTCTGCAGTATTACTGAAATATGTACTTCAGCAACTAATAAATAATAAAAGTACAATATATTGTATGCAGTAAAGAACCACCACCACACCACATTACAGGCACTGGATCTATGAGACAACAAAGAACTAATCAGCGGCATCAGCTGATCTTAGTGTTTAAAATTTCAACAGGATTGACTAACGCAAAAAAGAGAGAGACAGAGATAAAGAAACAAAAGAATTGATGAAAATGAAAAGTCAAATAGAGCCAAATTAAACCTGAATACTTGGAACTAGATCTGGTTCAACAGCCATTATTTCAGGATCAATGCCAGATAACGTCTCACCAGATGCCTGCCATGGCTCAGGTACCAAAGCCGAAGGATTTATCAAAGCTGATTCAATTCCTTTCCCCAGCATATCCAGCAACAACCTTGCTTGCATATCAAGAACCATTGCCCTAACTTCTTGAGCATTTGTACCTTCAAGTAGCCTGCATTTTATCCTATCTAGACTCTGCATCATGCAAAACCAGGTTTTCATAAATAAATAAAACATCAATGAAAAATACAAAGCAAACAAGTTAATGACCATCAAAACAACCCCCCCCCCCCGCCCCCCCTGCATGCATCACTTGGCAGCTGGAGACATGGAAAAAGAGGGAGGCCACCTTAATCAAAGGTCACTATAATAGCATGAGACTGTCCTCAAACAGATGACATCAGCACTACAACATCATTCAGCTACAGTAGAAACTTTTTCATGAATGTATCATAACATCATACATCACAACTTGCACAGAAATTATAGGAACATATCATATCACAACATTGTTTTTTTTTTTTTTTTTTTTTTTTTTTCTTATGACTTATCATATCAAATGACAGCATATTAATTAATATTTCTTGTCAGAATTCTACAACTTATTTGCTATTAGTACCTTTATTTTTTCATGGCCTGAGTGCTAGGACAAGTAAAGAACAACACAATTACAAGATAACAATGAACCAGAAATGGAATAGAAAGTTGCCAAAAACCACAATCCCTAAGATGGCATATAAATTTAATATATATTTTTAAAAAAGAAAAAGGTAAGAACAACCCATTATAGCAAGCAACGCCAGTGTTCATAATTGGGAGTAGAAAATTGACATACAAAAATTCAAAAAACTAAATAATGGTAATGATATCCATCAAAATGACTTGAGAATTTAAGATGGAAATAGTCCAGAGTAACATACAGGACCATACTGTTGCCTGTGCTGTGTGGAAGGAAGAGAATGAAAGTCCGCATCCAAGACAGCAATGACACTGTTCAGAGAAACTGAAAGAAAGAAAGAAAGAACCAATGTCATAAACAAGTGATGCTGCCATCATTTCATACAAATGTTCTCGTGGAAAATGCATAAATGAAGGTAATATACTAATATATCATCCCATAAGATTTATCTTCTAATTTCTCTTGCAGTGTTATCCATTAGTCACAAAATTACAGCAAAAATATTCTTACCAATGCCATCCTCAGCGGCACTCTGCGTACAGCCTATGGCGTCCCACCAATCAACTCCAACCAGAAGGCTCCACCAAAATCTGCTCTGACAAACAAAAATCAGCATCACGATGCAAAATATTGAAATAACTCTTACAACTGAGATATTTATCAAAAAAATAACTCTGACAGCTGAGATGGAAATATACATAAGCACTATTATGTGGAATACCAAAGTTACTCCTGGCAGACAAGATATCTCAAGTGGTTTCCTAAAGTACCTCTCAGCAATTGCACGCTCACAGGTTGATGTGTTGGCCTTCGCTTGACTACTTGGGACAGCAGGAGGAAGAACACGAATAATCTTCAACATAGTACGGTCCTTGCTAGTGTCATGCCAAACAGAAGCTGAGCAGCAGCTTGTTGAAGAGAAGGCAGGAGCAGCAATTGCAGATCCAACATTAATCTGGTAGTTATCGACAGCTACAAAGTTTGGACCAGAAAAAATGTGGACCCCACCCCGCAGAAAAGAAATAGCAATCTCACCACCATGAGCAGAGTAGACAATTCGAGCAAGCGTCCTAACATCACTTGGCAGATCAAAGGGATCAAAAGTGACTTTTTTCATCTTGTCAACACCAGAATCAGATATCTTCCTTACATCAGAAGCTGGCCCTGTTGCAGCTGCTTGGTGAGATTTAAAATCATTAGTTGGTGGAATGCTTGTATCCACTTTAGACACCCAAACTGTTTGCATGGGTGCCTGCCCACCATAGCTAGAAGTGGGATTTCCAAAGATTTGATGGAGGACAACAGGCTTAAGAGATGATTCCCAACGTTGCACTCTCCATCCTGTGATTGAAGGACCCTCATCCGGATCATAAGGGGACATGTACTGCCCTGCACATGTGAAAAATGTTATTGATTAATTTCCTAAACCCACTAATTGTTAACGTGGGAAAGTGACAAGACATGGACAGAAAGCAAGATGTATACATGTTGTGATTGGGTGTCTGTGAGGGGTTCTGTTTCTTGTGTATCTTTGCTTCAATTTTTGGATTTCTGTTCTTTACGAGTTTGATTGTTTTGTACTTCTAGTAGTATACTATGGTCTTTTAATCTTCAATAAAGTTTCGTTATTTATATAAAAACAAAAAGCCAGAAGTATATATGTGGTTTGTGACAGACCAAAAATGGTACATAAGTTTTGTATATAAGTTTCATCTGTCTGTCTATGTGCTCATTTCGTAGAATAATTGAACTTTAAAATAAATCAAAGAACAAATGGAAATGGTCATAAGACAATGAATATATGTATCAAAGTAATGAACCATAAAGTATAGAGTAAACATCGACAATAAAACTTCTGCACCTTTATGAAGCAATTAAAAAAGCTTTCAGTTGAACAGTACCCAAACTAGCGTAAGACGGGACAGGGCAGTGTATCACTATGTGTCCCAACTTAGATGGCCATAAAAAACAGTTAAACAAGATAAAATGCAATCAACATAGGGTAAATCCACCTAAGTGGCTGCTACATTATATTAAGTTTGCTTTTCTTTGAATCATTTACACCTATAATATGGGAGCGGTTTTACCATCTTGGCTTGTTTTCTTGATCCTATAGATTTTCTTCCTAGAAAGTTTAGTGCTTACTAGGTTTTAACTTTTAAGGAGTCCAGCATACATGGGATGTATACTTTTTGGTGATTTCAAACAAATTATTTATTTATCAATAAAGTCAATATCTTCTTTCACTTTGTTCTTTAATAATGTAATACCACATGAAGATTATGCACGAAGCCATGCAAAACTTACTAGTACATTATACAGGGCAGCAGTTACTAAGTTAAAAATAAATAAATAAAACTGTCTGCATTGTTGATGCCCAGGATTACTCAACCAAATATCATCAACAAACAAATGATTGCCCCACTTCAGCAGACACATGGATATTGAATTTAAAAAATAAATAAATAACTTCCAAGTCAGAAAACAGAGAAGTACCCTCAACTATCACAACAGCTATCACAGAACCGCCACGAGTTGGATCAAAGGCAACTGCAGTAACCCCAGAACCCCATGTAGTGGCCGCTGCAGATTGAGCTGCAGCCTCAGGACTCACATATGCAGAAAAATTTGAAACTGGTGAGCAATGAAGTGGTACGTTCTCGCTGAGGTCTTGATCAATCTTTTTTCCTTGCTTTGCTTCTAATAAGAAATATTCCTGCCAACTAAATAAATATGCAGCCAAAGGGGCAAAACCCGCCCAACTAGGAGGATTAAGTGAAGGTGGGACCCCATTGCTCGAACTTGTCTTTGGAGTTGCTTGAAATGCATTTCCAGGACCAGGAGTCACCTCCCAAACAACAACAGTGGATGGGTTCACAATGGGAACACCTGCCACATGCATGGCACCACTATCTGTTATGATAGCATCAGCAGCCATGATCCCGCTAGGTCCAGCACCCAAAAGTCCTTTGCTAGTGCCAAACCACTTAGATGCTGCACCATTCTGACTAGAAGGCCACTGGGACCAATGAAGTTGAACAGAGCCTGATGAGAAAACAGAACAG
Source organism: Fagus sylvatica (assembly GCA_907173295.1). Lineage (NCBI taxonomy): Eukaryota > Viridiplantae > Streptophyta > Magnoliopsida > Fagales > Fagaceae > Fagus > Fagus sylvatica. The sequence goes on from OU015767.1 coordinate 33,930,865, forward strand.
ACGCAAAGAAAGTTGGGCCACCGAGCTGAAACAAAAACCAAAGATTGCATCAGATGTAACATTATTCATGCTAATAGGCAACTAATTGGGAAGACATAAGCATTCATCGTCATCAAAGAAAATGGTACTAGCAGCACTAATACCTATATAAGATTGTAAAATAGACCAATAATTTCAACAATCAATTGTTTTCATAGTCTAAAATCTCACCAAGATCTCATGAGATACTTCGATATCTTGGTATTGGTAATGAGAAACAATATTGATATCTTAAAATACCATTCAAAAATATATAAGCCAATAGATCAGGTGTCATATAGGACTTACTGGCTGATATTTGGAAATTTTTTAGATATCATATTCACTAGGAGCCATCCCCTTTTGTCACGGGAAATATCAGACTAATAAATAATCAAATATCAATCAACAAAAAAATATATTGGCTGATACATCATCAAACTCAGAAAAATATCAATAGCTGGACCCCTCCAATATCAGCAATATTCTCACAATTTTAAAACCTTGATTAATTTTTAAAGAATTGTATTCTTGTGGTAATAGAAAAGAGAGTGGATACATTAATTTTTACCATTTTCTTTAATATCATGTTTTTGGCTATATATAACTATCAAAACTATATGCTTTATATTTAAATGTGGTACACCCTTAAAAACAAGGTTGAATGCCACAACATGAAAAACTATCAGCAGGGAAAAAGAACTATATCCTTCTCAAAGAATCTCACGTGCTACTAGTTCCTGTAATTATGAGTACAACTTAAGAAACTATAAACAGAGTACTATAGAAGATCAAAATTAATCCAGTAATCATCTGATTTATTTAGCTTTCAAGATCTGAACCACCTCGTTTTAAGATTGCTACTAACAAATAAACAACCACAACCTACACGTTACTAATGAAAAATTGCACACAGAGGCGCATCTTATTAAGAAAACTTCTCTATTACCTATCAAAAAAATATATATGAATAATTGCACCGCATAACTTAAAATTCCTCGTCTCCTGGGCAGGGTCATAAACAAAACATTGTAAAAAGAGGTTCCAAAGAGCAACAAACCTGAAGTTTGAGACTGCTGCGAAAGGAACTTTTCCTCAAAAGTTGACTTTGAGTTTGTGGAAGTACTGGTTTTCGAGGAAAGCCACCTATACTGATTTTTAAAACAACTAAAAAAATAAACAAATTGCTTAAAAAGACCAGAATCACATGATAAAGGAAAAAGTAGAACACAACAGAACTAGCACATGACAAAGACTTAAAACAGCAAGTAGAGTAGCCATTTATGATGTAAAAATCTTACCCAAACTGCCCATAAGCAAAAAAATGTAATAATATGCTAACAAGTCAGAAAATATGACTTCACATTATACAGTAGGGGAAGAGGCTGAAAAGGGCTATAAAAATGTCTCCAGAAAATCTTTTTGATTGAAGCAATCTAATAAGTTATGAAGCACCTGATGAAAGCTCTTGAAAAGGAAAAATTTTGGAGGGACAATAATATACTCAAATGAAAGGCTCTGGATTTAAAAAGGAACAAAATGGTGTTCATATCCAGAAATTTTATGATTATCCCGACTTCCTTCTCTACTGCTGTGTACCTCTTTTTATTTCTCCCCTTGGTTCAGAAACTACTATTGCCGAATGCATTGGACCTCTGTATTTGTCAAACCCTAGACTTCCTGGATGCTGGATGTAATGATTTAGGATAAAGAGGAGGATTTTGATTATTTACACTGTTAGACATTTACAAGAAAATTCCTTGTTCATAATAGTTACCTCCTCCTTATATGAACTCTATCGTCTTAGTTTCAAATTGCCTTGTTGTACACTATGTCCATGTTGATTCTCAACACTCATATCAGTGCCTACAATTCATAGCTTAGAAGACTTTATGCCTTGTAATAATTTATTAAAAAAATTGTTCAAACAATATTAAGATATCTCAACTCTAAATTAGATTTGATGGATTTATTTTTGTTGACATGACAATAAGCTTAAAGACAACTATTAGGACAGCTAAAACGTTACAATTCAAGCACCAAACTACATCATGTACACAACAAACATATACATAAATAATGTATCAGATGCGTAGAAGACAACGATTGCCAGCATACCGGAGACACCCCTGATAACCACTTTGTAACAACTGCAATATCCTGTCGCCATTCATGCTCAAGCTGCCAGCAGCTAGCATCACGTACCAGATTAGCTGGGCCCTGAATGAATAGACCAAATATAAGCTTTTTTTTTATAAGTAAATAGACCATATATAAGCTAACTGAGAATATGCAACAACATATAAACAACAGGCATAGTAGACATACAAACAGGGAAAAAAGGTTAAACATAGAGAAGTCAACTAATTGAGAAAAAGCATACTAGACACATAGAACTAACAGTTTGTAAAGAGGCATCTCCTCAAGTAGTTGGAGAAAGTCTAGCTTACTTGAGAGGGCTGAGTCCAAATAGTTATCCTCCCATGAAAATTAGCTATTAGTAAGGCACGAGGGCAGGAAGTAGGAGACCATTCAATAAACTGAACAGAATCACGAGGAGAATCTGCAAAAGGTATTCAATGCAACCAATCTTAATTGACAAAATTAGACCACCCCCCTCCTCGCTTTTCTCCCACACGCACACAAAAGATAAATAAAAGAGCCAAAAACCTTATCCAGTGTAACAAACAATGGATTACATTAATTACATTTGGTATATACCAAAGGGACACCCTAACTTCTACCCATATGCTAGACAAATTAGACACTATTCCATATGTACAGCAATGACAACAATGACAATGAAAACAGAGAAAAGGTAAATTAATGAATCAATTGCAAAATACGACATGCTTTACATCATGTTGTCTAAGTTGCTTATCGTATGTAGAGGTTTTTGGGCCCATCTAGGGATGCAATAGACACAAATAAAAATTAAAAAACTGCAATAAGAATTCGGTCACCTAATGCCACATACACCACTCCGTTTTAATTCTGAAATCAACAAGTGTAAATGATAGCAAAGAAAGCATAATTGTGTATCAAAGAAAGTAAAGCATACCTATGGTAATTCACCAAATTACTTAGCTTGCAATATAAATTAAATCTTATTATCAAAGAAATGACATCAATTTTTGCCGCCATAAAAAGTCAGAAAAATGTTTAATCAATTTAGGAGAATCACATCAGCATTTAAGTTGCATTGGCCCCATTACATTCATATTGAAGAAAACATGATTTAATGAGGAATTTTTTTATTTTTTTATTTTTTATTATTTTTTTTTATAAGTAGATTTTTATTGAAAAGCCCTTGTCTACCAGGAAGATGATTTTTTTTTTTGATGAATACTGTTATCACCAGGAAGATGATTTAATGAGGATTCAAGCTCAATGGGTTGAAATTTTGAAATTACACTCTCTGTTTTTATATTATTTTTGGTATTCTGGAACTACTCTAAGTTCAAAATCATAAGCTTACACAATAATGTGCCAGCCATGTGTACCATAAACAAAAATGACTACCAGATAATTGAGAACCCAAAATCTAGATCTCCCCTTGTTTTCCATTCATTATCCTACATAGTCACTAAACTAAACTACGTAAATTGCAGCACAAATGCATGCTTAAGCAAACTATCCAAAGACCCAATGGTCTCTCTTCACAATTCAGTTTTAAACCTAATATCTCTAAATTTAGGATTTTTCAAAGCAGAATAATACGACAATTTAGGAAAACCAATTGGCATATTGCAATTATAAGGAACAATATTAACAGAAGCAGTTCAGTGAAGGATCAGAACATTGAGCACCTAATTTTCAAATCCCATAACAAGTAGTTTCCCAACCTCACAAAGGTGAAACACCCAACCGACAAATAACATTGTACATCAGCACAACATAAAATAATCTAAAATGCCACAATTAAATTATACAATAAAAAGGGGCAATGAGCATCACAATACCAGCTGTAACATTGAACACTGCACACTCAGTTGGTCGCTCTGGAATTACAATATGTATGGGGATCCAAAATGGTGGATTTGCATTAGAACTACAAAAGCAAAATATGAACCGGCAAAATTATAATCATATAGGAATCAATTTTCACAAGTAGGATAAGGGGAAAAGAGGGGGGCAAAGTAATTGCATTCATTTTAGATACAGGAACCTTTTTCTTGTTAGGGAAGGGGGGAGCCATGGCATATTACAAATGCAAAAATAAAGAACCCTCCCATCACCTTCATTGAAGGTGGTTGTATGCAATTTACAAACTACAGTGATGAAAGCTATGAACATAATTAGGTAAGCAAGAATTTTATTGAGAATAAAATAAAGTAAACGGCCCCTGTACACAAGCAGTATAATAGGGAACCTACAATGATTAGCGCAAATTACATCAATCAACAAATTCTTCCAAAGAACAGAAGAACAAATGCTTCACGCAGCCACCCAGTCATTCAAAGAATGAAGAAAAAATTTCAACTCTGCAGACGTTTGCTCAACCCCTTCAAAAATACGCTGGTTTCTTTCTCTCCAAATAGTCCACATGATAAATAGGGGAATGGCCCTCCAGACCTCAACGGAACAAGTTTTACCAAGCTAAAAAATCCACAACCCTCTCAGGCATAACCCATTGTAGCCCAAACAGACAAAACACCATAGACCAAAGCTCAGACGCGAAAGCACAATGGAGCAGTAAATGATCTGCAGTCTCCCCACTAATTCTTCCACATACAGCACCAATCAAAACTACAAACATTAAGCTCCCGGAGATTATCCATGATAAGGATGCTCCCCCTAGCTGTCATCCATGTGAAGAAAGCAACCTTAATAGGGATGTTCACACTTTCCAGATACTCTTCCATGGAAAAGCCAATGGCGGTTGAGTATTAAGAATCTGATAATAAGACTTAACTCCAAAACTACCACTCCTATCTGGTATCCACCACACTCAGTCCTCACCATCCCTACTAATTTTAACATAATAGAGAAAAGTCCATAATAATCTCATCTCCCAATCATGGATTGCCCTAGCAAACAAAACATCTCAGTGTAAGACTCCAGAAAGCCACCTCATATAATCCACCACCACCGCTTCTTTATCGCAAGCTACATGAAACAACATCGGAAAGGCTTCCATAATTGTCAATAACCATTACCCACCTCAAACCGCCCCCACCAGTTACAAATATGTTTCCATAAGGACACACCATAGGATTCTTTCAGTACCCTTGAAATCCATCCACCCAATTCATTCCCATATTTATCTTGGAACACCCCTTTTCACAAAATTCTTCTCGTCACATATAATTATAGATAACTTTCATAACAGATGCTCTCTCAAAGCTCAATTACTCGATATGGATTTCAAAATAGACAAGTGCAAAGAAATGAAAATACACTAACCTCGGAATTCTTGCACAAGTCTCTGATGCACAAGCTATAGCATTCAATTTTCCACACCAAGCAACAGCACTGGAAATACAAACATAATTAATATTGATACAAAAGCAAAGCTTCAATACAGCTAAACAAAAAATATATAATTCAATTTTTTGATACAAGTCTAATTTTGGCTCATAACACACACATTTACTAAGAATTCCGAAATCAGCAAGAAATCGGAGCTGGAATACCTAAAATTGCGACAAAGCTCGGGGACACTCATCTTGTATTGCAAATTGGAGCGAGGCTGCTTGAGGCGGATACAAAACACGGTGGCGGGACTCACCGAGTCTTCCTCCATTGGATCGTCGAGGGGTTTTTCCTTCTCCTTGTCTTTGTCAACGGACTCTTCTTCAAGAACCGCCGGTTCGGTCTTGGGAAGCTCGATCAACTGGTCCGCGGGGTCTACTTCTTCCGCGAGTTGATTCATAGCGAGAACAAAAAGAAAACCCTAAATTTATATATAGGGGGGAAAGAGAGAAGTGAGAGTGTGAGTGGCGGAAAGTCGCGATTGAGGGCGACAGATATCACTGTTGGGATAGAGAAAGAGGGAGTTTGTGTGTAGTGGGGTTAGTGTGTGAAAGTGAGTGGGAGAGGAATGGATTTTGGTTGGCTTGCTTTGCTTTGCTTCTTTTCTTTTTTTTTAAATTTTGTGTTTGTCTGTGTTTTCTTCGTTTTGTGATTTGAGAGGTTTTAGCCTTTTAGGGCTTTTTTGGAGTTTTGGATAAAGGTCATTCTTCCAGGTGTCTGTGGGGAATCTTTAACAAAATGCCGTCAATCTTTAGTCGGTAAATATATATAGTTATGATGTGCATTATTTTGTAACACTTATATTACTTATGGTTTTAGACATGTTGAATGTCAATAAGAAAGAATCCAAGGAAAATATCATTCTAATTTCTACCTTTAAGGCTAAAGCTGAATAGATATCAACCCAAATGAGAATTGAAGGAGGAAAAAAACAAAGGGAATGTCCACCGTACTATCTCATGACAAGAAAAATTAGAATGAGAGAGAATGCTAGTATGTTTTATTGTCAATGAGGTAGATTGCCAATTTTGTCTTAATAAAGGGGGCTTTGGGATGGAGGCTTGGGAGCAAAAGAATGGTCCAATATTTCGAAGGATTCAAGACTTTTTGTCGTGGCTTTGAAGAGAGTAGTTTGTCTAGCTTATGTCTCATCTTTATGTTTTATTTATTTTTATAATTTGATAGTTATAATCATGTGGGAATGTGAATTTGAACTTTGATTATTCTCGTGAAAGAGAACAAATAATACCACTAAGTTACAAAATTCTTAATATCTTAATGTTTCTATGTATTTCAATAAATTCTAGGAAAGAACTAATGAAATACAATGACTAAAGGGTTGTCCCTCATGGTTGATGTCCAAATAAAAAATAATGTTATTCTATAACATTCATTATTTATGCGATACAATTGGACTCAAATATGAAGACTAAAAGTATTAGTATGTTTGTTCTATAAATATTGTCTTGAGAAGTCAAAAATACATGAGATTTAATATGTTATTTTGTAAGATCTTATGGTTTGATTTGTAACTTAAAAAATAAATGGTTTACTTTGTTAGAGAGGTCGAACCTTGATGTGATGACAAGTGTCTTCCATAGTTCCACCAAAAGCGATTGGTAGCGGGTTTAAGTTCGGGAATCAGTCTCTCAAACAAAATTGGGAATAAGGTTGCTTACCAAATTAATCACCCCCCTCAAAACTTACAAAAGTTGGAGTTTTGTGCATTGACTACACCATGGTTTACTTTTATTATTTTTTAAAATTTCATTTGCTTAAAAAATTATGTTTAATTTGTTACACACTTTTTTTACTAAGGCTGCTTAATTTGTTACACATGGTAAAGTATTTTAAATCTAATTTTCACTCCTTTCTTTTTGTAGGGAGAGGGGTTGAAAGTTGGTTGAGTTTGGCCTTCTTTTGGAGGGTGTTTTGGCAGAGTTGGGCATTTTAAAATTGGGGGAAAGTAAGAAATATAGGGAGGAGAGTCCTAAGAGAATCTCTTTCTTTCTTTTTTCTTTCACTCTGTCTGTCTGTGATTGGAAGAGGCATTAGTGCTGTCGTTGATGTGCATTCTGCTTGTCTCAAAATTATTCTCATGTTTGACTTATCACAAGAAAAAACAAACACGCAATATGCTTGATACTTATTTCACAAATTTTATAGTTTGTGAACTATGTCTACTTGTCTACCTTGTAGTTTTACCGACTGGCTCTGAAAGTTGAAGTTTTTTTTATTATTAAAAACGACAGACTATTTATTTCATTAGACAAAAGATGAAAGTTCATATACAATGGGGGAGACATGGTGGGGGACACCCAAACACGTCTCAGAAAACTAAACAATGACAAGCATTTTCTGCTAAAACAAGTTTATAAAGTGTATGAAAACCATGTCATATGTACCATATATGAAAGCCACCTCTTACACTACACAGTCACCTGTAATAAGTTTATAAACCTTATGTTAGTCAAGAAACTTAAAATTTATACTTGTAGTTGGTTATTTTGAAAGACCAAGATTTTGTAAAACCAACTTCGTCAGATATATAATTTGTATCCATTTTTTTTTTTTTTAATTCGGCTAAATAGTGGACAATATATTCATTTTGGTGTCTTGCTTTAGCTGAGTTGATACAATTTTTTTGACTATATCAGGTCCCAAACCAATCAAAGCTTTTCAATTATTGGACAGAACATGATGACTTTCTTAACTAGATGACATCAAGGAGGAATGATGTGATGAGGAGGTTCATGGGCCCAATGTTCAGACTTTTATAAGAAGTTGAAACTATCAGAGACAAATTTAAAAAGTTCATCAAGAAATTTGGCATCTTATGGTTGAGAGTTTAAAAGGCATGGGAATATTTAAAGGGCACTAATACATATATATATATCAATGCAGACTGTAACTATACATCACCTAACAATATAAATATATATGTTTTGGATATTTATGAATATTGATATTCACAGTATGTGGTGTGTGCACACCTTGGTGCATAACAATATTTACTCAAAAGTTTTTATTAATCTAAGGCATAATGACTATAAGAGAGGGAGAAATTGACACGGCCTTCATAATTAACAAATGAATTGTTGAATTTAGGAGATAAAAAATAACTTCTTCTTTTTTTTAGAACTAAAACTTAGAATGCTATGAATGGCATGAGATGTTTTTATTGATGATCATGGTAATAAGGTTGAGGATGCTTAAAGGATTGTCTTAGCATTTAGATAGTTTAGCAAATTACAATGATAAGGAGTTGGTTTGGTATTTATGTAGGAAGTAGAGCTTTAATCATAGAGTTTTTGTGATTTAAGGGGTTGAACGAAAAAGAGTCTCAACATTTCATTTGACAAAGTACAATGATAGAGTTGTTATTCCCATTCGGTAAATAAATTGATAAAGAGCTTTTAGATGTGGCAAATAAGAAAATGGACATAATAAAAATATTTTGTACTATATTTATTATTATTGGTGCGCTCCCCCCCCCCCCCCCCCCCCTAAAAATAGGTGGCAATTATGAATTATCCACTAGGCATTTAGCCTAATGGTTTCCCTCCTCCTCTTGATTCACATCCCTCTATGAGGATGTGGATTCAATCCCCTATATTTATAAATTAAAATTAGGTTAGAGTAGGATTTCTATCAATACTCAAAGAGTGCCTTCAAAATAGGTGACAAATCGTTTTAAAAAAAAATAAGTATATGCATTTATATCAAATTATCAATTCAATTTTTTATTAAAAGTTGGAACCAGGCACTAAACAGCTTTAATGCTAAAGTTCAAAATTTCAACATTAACCTAAAGTTGTTTTTTCAACTTTAATGATCTCATTAAAGCTCTTTAACGAAATTTTCAAATGCATGGACAGTCAAGAACCTTAAAGCTACTTTCTAGTAGTGCATTTGTTGGGAAATATAGGGGAATACAATAGAAATAACACAATAATAGAAGGTTTATGGGCATGAATGAATTGTTATATTTAAGACAATATTTGCCCCCACTTGAATTGTGTTTGCTAATGGGTTAAAACATTGTCTCTAGAATACACTTGGAGAATCCTATAAATTTCTCTAAAAATGTGTGCAAAATCTATAAGAAAACTGAATATGAGGGCCCCTTTGAATTGTGATATGCTGCCTGTTTGTTTTTGTTGAGATGTTGCATCGATTAAAAACTTCTCATTCAGTCAAAAAGAAGAAGCAAGAGTTGATTAAAAATTTAGCTGTAAAAATTTCCAAAATTTTGTTAAATGTTACTTCCAAGTTCCAACTGAAGCTCTGGGCCAACTTTTCACCATTCGTAGTAGCCTTTGAATTCATGTGGTGGCCCCTTTGAATTACAATCTATTATTATGAAGAAGTAGCCTAACAAAAAAGGTCCAAAGCAGACCAATTTCTACCAACAATTGGTCACAGCCAGCCCAAACCCAAAGCAGCTATGCAACCGTGATTGAGAGAAGGACAGCCTTATGTGCTTGGATAAAACTTGTGTCAGTAGTTCAGTGCAGTGAAGGAGACATAAAGTGATACATCATACATGGTCAAATTTTACAAAAATTATTAGGTGCAACTGGATTCCACACCTCAAATTGTGAGAGGGCTTTTCTTGTACCTAATAATTTCTTCAAAATTTATATATTTATTAGGTTGGTCTAACGTTCAATGCACGAAAATACTGAATGCACAATAAATTAATGTGGACCAAGATCCTATGTAATATTAAAAAATATTATATGGTGTAACTTTTTTTATCTCTATTGTTCAATGAACATGAATTTTGATATTGACCATTCAATGAAAAAATATTTTTTTTAATATATTTGAATTAATGACCGAGATGAAAATTTACTTTACAACTTATCATTTAGGTCGTTAAAAAGTATTGCTATCAAGTGCTTGGATCTCAAACCCAACCCATGTTCTTAATGTCCAAATCAGCTGAATGGTCAATATTTATTTGTTATGTGATGAGTTGAAGGTAAACTATTTTCATTTTGAAACTCACAAATCACATTCATTACCACTGACAAAAAAGTGAAATAAAATATATTCATTTACTATATTTTGAAATTCACCCACCACATTCATTGCCACCATAAAAAGTCGGTAAAACTTATATATAAAGTAAAATTTATAACATCTTTAACGATTTTTCTCTAAGATGAAAATTCAAAATCCTAGTTGTATTCAATTATGAACATAGTTTTCCTCCAACCCGGTTTGGAGGAATCCTCCTTCAACCCACTACGTGGCAAACAAATAGACCATCCACATGTGTATTTTAAAAAGTCACATGACTCATTAAAAATGTTATATGACTAAGTATACGTGGATAGTCTATTTACTTACCACGTAGTAGGTTGGAAGAGGATTTCCTCCAAACCGGGTTAAAGGTAACTATTTCCTTCAATTATTTTCCTCGTATATGTATCCCTATCGATCACAAAGTGAGGAATGGTCAATATCAAGACGATGCGAAGTTTGTGTATTTATTATTATTGGTGCTCTCTCTCTCTCTCTCTCTCTCTCTCTCTCCCCCCCCCACCCTAAAAATAGGTGGCAATTATGAATTATCCACTGGGCATTTGGCCTAATGGTTTCCCTCCTCCCCCTTGATTCATATCCCTTTATGAGGATGTGGATTCAATCCACTACATTTACAAATTAAAATTAGGCTAGAGTAGGATTTCTATCAATACTCAAAGAGTGCCTTCAAAATAGGTGGCAAATCATTTTAAAAAATAAGTATATGCATTTATATCAAATTATCAATTCAATTTTTTATTAAAAGTTGGAACCAGGCACTAAATAGCTTTAATGCTAAAGTTCAAAATTTCAACATTAACCTAAAGTTGTTTTTTCAACTTTACCAGTAACTAAGAACAAAAAGATATATAAGAAAGGAAGTGATATTATTGTTATATTCACGTCTGAATATTACAAAAGACATAGATCTCCTTTTATAGGAGAAATGAATATACACAAGAAGACAAAAAAGAGTACTCAAGAAGACTTCTTCGTACAACAAAGATAAGGAAGAAGTCAGATAAGAAAGAATACAATTATATGCATGTACAAATATGTACATGTGTCCTTTGCTGGTTACAAGGGTCCACCAAAACTTCTCGCATGCTTATCTCAATCTTATTAAGTCAAAGCTCTTTAATGAAATTTCAAATGTGTGGAGTGTCAAGAGCCTTAAAGCAATTTTTTTAGTAGTGTGTTTGTTGGGAAATATAGGGGAATACAATAGAAATAAGTTCAAATAACACAATAATAGAAGGTTCAAGGGCATAAATGAATTGTTATCTTTAAGACAATATTTGCCCTTACTTGAATTGCGTTTGTTAATGGGTTAAAACATTGTCTCCAGAATACACTTGGAGAATCCTATAAATTTCTCTAAAAATGTGTGCAAAATCTATAATAAAACTGAATATGAGGGCCCCTTTGAATTGTGATATGCTGCCTGTTTGTTTTTGTTGAGATGTTGCATCGATTAAAAACTACTCATTCAGTCAAAAAGAAGAAGCAAGAGTTGATTAAAAATTTAGCTGTAAAAATTTCCAAAATTTTGTTAAATGTTACTTCCAAGTTCCAACTGAAGCTCTGGGCCAACTTTTCACCATTCGCAGTAGCCTTAAATTCATGTGGGGGCCCCTTTGAAAACTTACAGAGATGCCTTGGAAATAACTTGAGAAATACAAGAGAAGGTTTTGTTTTCTGAAAAGGAAGGAGAGAGTGTTTACAAGGTTTGCTTGGAGTTTTGCTAAAAACTAAAGAGGCTAAATTAGGCCGTGCCTTCTTCTACAAGCCAGAAGGATAGCTTAAATAGAACTTGGAAAAGTAAAATAAATAGTGGAATAATAATTTAACTGGGACATTTAAACAGTAGTCTTGGTAATTTGAAAAGTGAAATCTTGAGGAAATTTGAAGAAATTTTTCTGGATTCTCTTGCCGAAAGTAAATTTGTCTAGAATCTTGTCACTTTTTGTCACTTTAAAACTTGTCAAGAATCTCTTTTGAATTTGTCTTGGAACCTTTCTTTGAACTTTGTACTGAAAGAATCTTGTCTTCTTTTGTCTTCAATCTTCAGTCTTCTTTTAGTCTTGTCTTCAGTCTTCTTTAGTTTTGTCTTCTTTTGTCTTATTGCATCAGGAATCTTCTGAAATTTGATCTTCTTGAAACGTGTCTTGAGACTTGCTTTTGCTGAAAGTAAACGGGACTTGTCCAATTTTGAAAGCTTGAAATTTACTTGGAATTTGCATTAAAGAATTTTTCATTTGTCTTCTAGTCAATATCTTGGCAGGAATCTCTGAATTTGCCTTTGTACCAAAAATGAACTTATCTTCCTTTCTTAAAACGTGTCTTGAGACTTGCTTTTGCTGAAAGTAAAAAGGACTTGTCCAATTTTGAAAGCTTGAAGTGATACATCATACATGGTCAATTTTTACAAAAATTATTAGGTGCAACAGGATTCCACGAAGGAGACATAAAGTGATACATCATACATGGTCAATTTTACAAAAATTATTAGGTGCAACAGGATTCCACAACTTAAATTGTGAGGGAACTTTTGTTGTACCTAATAATTTCTTCAAATTTTATATATTTATTAGGTTGGTCTAAGTTCAATGCTAAAAAATACTACAATAAAAAATAAAAAAAAATGTTAAAAAATACTCAATGCAAGATAAATTAATGTGGACCAATATCCTATGCAATACTAAAAAGTATTATATGGTGCAACTTTTTTGATCTCTGTCGTTCAATGAATTAACCATTCAATGAAAAAATAAATTTTTTTTTTTAATACATTTGAATCGAAGACCAAAATAAAATTTTACTTTACAATTTATCACTTCGGTCGTTAAAAACTATTGCTATCAAGTTCTTGAATCTCAAACCCAACCCATGGTCAATTTTTACAAAAATTATTAGGTGCAACAGGATTCCACAACTTAAATTGTGAGGGAACTTTTGTTGTACCTAATAATTTCTTCAAATTTTATATATTTATTAGGTTGTTCTAAGTTCAATGCTCAAAAATACTCAATACAAGATAAATTAATGTGGACCAATATCCTATGAAATACTAAAAAATATTATATGGTGTAACTTTTTTATCTCTGTTTTTCAATGAATTAACCATTCAATGAAAAAAAAAAAAATTAATATATTTGAATCGACGACCGAAATGAAAATTTACTTTACAATTTATCATTTTGGTCGTTAAAAAGTATTGCTATCAAGTGTTTGGATCTCAAACCCAACCCATGTTGTTAATGTCCAAATCAGCTGAGAGGGATGGCAATGGGGCGGGTTTGGGGCGGGGATCCCATCCCCCGCCCCCGGCCCTTTATCCCTGCCCCATCCCCCATACCCGGCCCACCCTGTCTCAGGGGGACTTTCTTCCCCCCATCCCCACCCCACAGGGTACCCGCCCCGCCCCGATATAAATTCCTTATTATTATTATTATTATTTTTTTCCAAAAAATATCTATGACAACAATCAATTTACCTACATCAATTTACATGAACTATGGCTACAATTGAGTATATATTAAGTTATCTATGACAACAAATGAATTTTTAGAATAATGAGGTTGTATCAGTCATTTCATAAAATGAATATATAATTCGCCGGTCTAAACAATATTGCTGATTGTGAAGCTTGAATCTGCGGTTTAGAAGTTGCAATTAGTTTGGGTATTGAAGACATCGATGTGTATGGGGTTTCAACTTAAAAATCATCTACCAAATTCAAAATGAATACCATTACATACCTCGAACCCAAAACCAGTTTGCTGATGCTTTGGCTACTTTGGCATCCATAATAGACATACCGGATGGAATCCAATCAGACCATTGATCATTGAGCAAATATATGGACCAACCCATTATTGTGTAATTGAAAGCATGCCTGGTGATGAAGATATATGGTACCTTGACATCCAACATTTCCTCGAACATGGCTCTTTCCCTGATGGGTCCACCAAAATTTACAAATTGACCATCCGAGGACTAGCCATTCATTACATATTGTGTGGTGATAAACTGTATAGGAGATCTTACGATGCAATTCACTTTCTGTGGTAACTCTCAAATAAGCCCAACGGATAATTGAGGAAGTCCATGAAAGAAGTCATGGGCCTCACATGAACACCCACATGTTGTCAAGAAAGATCCTCATTTGCCACTTGTTTCGCTACATTGCATGACCTCGTTGTGGCCCTTTTCTACATGAGGCATTTACATCATTAGAAAGGTCAATCCAAAGGTCTCTAATGATACGAGTATATCTTGGTTGTCATCGATTACTTTACCAAGTGGGTCGAATCTGCTTCTTACAAGGTTCTCAATTCCAAGAAAGTGGCCCAATTCATACGAACCAATCTCATTTATAGATATGGAGTACCTCATGAGCTCATCTCCGACAATGGTTCATACTTTCGAAATGAGACCACCAAAATTCTCCAAGAATTCAACATCAAGCATCACAAGTCCTCGCCATACTTCCCTCAAACTAAAGGAGATTCAAGCATCAACACGCGACCTAAGAGGGAAATTCAAGCCCAATTGGCCTGGCCCATTCATCATCTAGGAAATCTACTCGGGGGGAGCAACTCACCTAGTGGATATGGATGGGACCAATTCGCAGAGGCCGCCAATCTTTATCAACTCAAGAAGTACTTCATTTAAAAAGCCCGCTAGATTGAAAACTAGGTGATCTAGGCAAAAATTAGGGCAAAAAAATGTTGGAATTATGTGAACTAACACATAATTATATGAATACTCAATTAATATATAGTACAAATATATATTAATTGTACTATATATTAATTGTCACTTCATTTGATTGAGATGCAGATGGGTATGATCCATTGGATCCTCATGCAATTAATTGTGCATTTCCAATTATCCATCTACCTTGTCACTATATTAATTATACTATACTCCGGGAGTACATTAAATGCGTACTCCCTCCTCTCACAAAAGTTGTAAGTCCCGCTAATTAAATTCATGGTGGGATCCACCACTTCTGTGAGAGGAGGGAGTACGCATTTAATGTACTCCCGGAGTATTATATAATTTTCCAAGTTTTGGCGTTCGGTTCGAATTCTCTAGAACCTATTCCCTATGTTTCCAAAAACATTTTAGCACAGTCTTTGTGCCAACAAGATCTAGGCAAGTGAAAATGCTGTAAATAAAGGAAAATAAGGGGTAGGAATTGAACCTGGTGGGAAACAATTGACTGATATAGAGGAGTTTCGTTTTTCGCGTCTCTGCATTTTTCTTCTCGGCAATAACCCCATTTCGGGCACTGAGTTAATCTCAGAAGCTCCCTTGTTCTCTAGGAGACTCTTGCATATGGAGATATTATAATTTCTTGAAAGCTCATCTCTTTTATTGCTATTGCTGTTGTCGGTATGTGGCGAAGCAGATCGCGATTTGTGCAGTGCTTGCATCTCTTTGACAGTGGTGGCCATTTTCAGATTTTATTTATTTATTTATTTTTACTCCTCAATACCCTTTTTTAGAGTTATTATATAAATGGCAACAACACATATATGTTTATGAATGCATTTATATTATAGTATACTATAGTTTGTAATGTCGAATTCATATGAGAAAATAAAAATTTTCATTTTGGTTCGTGTCTCGCACCATATTTTACCAACTTACATGATACTAACTATGTGTTGGTTTTTTCCAAGTCGTATGCAATTTACGATACGTTCCTCTTTGTGCCTATTTGTGGCACCATATAGGTAGACTATTACAATAGATATTGAACAATTTGGCAGAGTAAATTTTTCCCAAAATGAATGAGAAATTCATAAGCAACAAGAGCTTGATATCACTTGTTTTTTGAACAATAGAATTGATTCAATAGCCTCCAGTTTTATGCAATGCCCAAAGATGGATCAGTTGCAAAGGGGCGTTATGGAATCTAATTCGTTGCCTACTGAGCATTAAAATAATAACCCAATTTATGAATGTATACTGCTAATATTTCCATAAGGTTATATGTTGGAATTTATGTATCATTCCCAAAAGTATGTTGACACTGTTTTAAGTAGTCAACGTGGGGCATTAATTGTGAAGTTAAGAATTTACAAGGATTCAGTCATGCCAAAGGTTGGGGAACCCATGTGTTTAGAAAATTCAATTGAGGTGGTACAGGCTAATATTTTTTCATAATCTGTTACTAATATCTCTAAATTTAAGGCGTATTTAAAAATTATATAGGTATATAGATCTTTCTATTAAATCTCATTGGATCCCTCTATTAATATCCAATTCAGGCCATATAGTTTAAATCCACAATTAATGCATAGAAAGAGAATAAGAGGGGGAAGGAGGTTACTCGGCATTAATGACAAATGTTGCCAGCTGCATTGTGGAGGTTTTGACAAAGCAATTAACTCCAACTTGTGGGTTATTTAGCCGCTATTCCATTCATTTTTATATGATGGATCAATTATGGCCAGCATTTGCACGTTGTGCAAACTTGGCATATCCTTATTAAGGTAATTTCAACACATAAGGAGACTTTTCACAGTTTCCACACATCTGACTAATTAGTCATGCGTGTGTTAGGATGTCAAGCGTGATATGTTCCTTAATATTGGAAAGCAAAGTAGGTAGGCATGCTTTAATTTAGAAAGGAAAAGCAAGGGATAAAATGTGCTTTCAATTTAGAAAGGAAAGCAATCAGGCATGATATGTACCTTAATATTAGAAAGGATGTAATTGGCGTACCGTTGATTTTCTACATCTCAAAAAATTTTTTGTTCTCCCGTCAAGCACTAAGCTCTTCATAACCCACGGTTTATATATTCCGATGACCTGTTGTATGTTCTTTTGGTTCAAATGTTTAGACACCATTCTGGTGTTTGGAATCCTTTTGCCCATGAGGTGAGGGGATTCTTCCACTATTTCCTTTCCTTTTCTTCTTTGGGAATTTTATCTCTCATTTGCTCTAAATAGTCAGCACCTGTTTCATGCAGGAAACTACTAAAAGGAGAATTATCATATATAAAAAGCAATAAGATTTAGCCATGGTTAGAACTCAATTGGGAGTGCTTAAAGTTCTTGACGTGGCCAAGATTTAATGGTGCCATTTCACAGCAATCACAATTGCTGGCATGCTTCAAATTGCTAGTTGATGGTTTTATTTTTGGTAGGTGCTCTTGTCTTTGTTGTGCAATTTCTATTTGGAGAACTCTCGTTCCCACAGACGGTGTCAACTGATGATGCGTGAATTTTCATCATCAGTTGCACAACCAAGTCGAATCGTCAATACCTGCAAAGAAGAAAACCATAATCGAAGACCCTGCCGGGGTGGGCCCCGGAGGGGAGGCTCCGATGCTTAAGTTAGCAAAGAATCTTTATATTTCCCAAATTGAGAGAGATTTCTCATAGGGTTTTGTGCGTACCTGGTTCAGATGACTTGGTTAGCCTTATATAGGCTAAGAGTCTTGTATTACCCAATGAATGTCAGGTATAAATGGCGTAACGGTAGTATTTAAGAGAGTTTATGGGTATGTAATGGTCACATTAGTGAGGAAATTAAGAGAGTTTTATGGGTGTGTAATGGTCGTCTATTTAAGACACACTTTGGTATGTCGTATCTGGACGACTCATTTTTCCATACTCATCACACATCATGAAATTTATTGGTGGTTACATCCTACCATTAACTACCTCCTTGAAAGTTGTAAATAATGACACATGTAAAAGGAAGTTACAAATAATTTTATTTTTATATAAATTACACATATAATATGGCTACCAATCTATACTATAACTAGTCACAAACCTGTGCGATGCACAGGAAAATTATTGAAAATAAAATCTAAATTAATTTTGATTCATTTTACTTCTTTTGTTGAAGGACAAGATTTAGCTACATTTGTAGCTCGTTTGCTACAACCCACTACGTGGTAGCTTATAAGACCATCCACATGTATTATTTAAAGAAGTCACATGACTTATTAAATAGGTCATGTGACTAAAATACACATGGATGATCTTATTAATTGCCACGTAGTGGGTTGTAGCAAGCTAGCAATAAACCAGTTTGTAGCCAAACTCTGTCCTTTTTTTTTTTTTTTTTTTTTGGTAGTTCAAAATGTTGTAGGCAAGATCGATAAAGAGACTTTACGAATTCGGATTTAGGATAAATCCTACTTTTTGGTTTAAAAAAATAACTAAGAAAGTATTTACTATAGGATAATTAAAATTTAATATAATGTAATTTTTCTTTTGGCATAAGTTGAATATAGTCAAATTTTTATAAAACACGATTCATGTTTATATTTACCATATGGATCATGTTTCCATCCAAAAATAAAATAAATGATACTTAAAATAAGAAGAAGGACAAATAAATACATGGATACATGATTATATGATCAAACCTAAATAATTTTCATAACTCATTTCAAGCTCACATGGTTTCATTATAACAAATCCATCTATCTTTCTCCATTGCCAGCAACAAAATTAAATGAAATACATAAGAAAAAAAAAAAAAAAAAAAAAAAAAAAAATCTTGATGAAAATTGATAATTATGATTATTATTAAAAGATATTTATATTGTGTTTATATATGGAATATATTTTAGTATTAGACATTAATTATGATTGTGTTTTATATATAGAATAATATATTCTTATATTAAAGAAAATATGATGTGTCAAAATTCTAACGGAAGGTTTAATAATAGAATAAAATTTAAATTCAATTAGAAAATATATATTAAAACAATGAGGTGTAAAATTGTGAGATTTCAAAAGCTTATGTGGCGTAACATGATGAGGTCAACCAAAAGTCAAAAAGCTTCGGTTTTACATATAGTATAATGTAAAACCGAAGCTTTTTGACTTTTGGTTGACTTCATAATATTGCGTCACATAAGCTTTTGAGTTCTCACAATTTTACACCTCATTATTTTAATATATATTTTTAATTGAATTTAAATTTTATTCTATAATTAAACATCTCATTAGAATCTTGACATATTATATTTTCTTTAATAGAAATAATATATTATTCCATATATATAAACACAATCCTAATAAATGCCTAATACTATAATATATTTTATATATAAACACAATAATAATAAATGTCTTTTAATAATTATCAATTTTCATATTTAGATAAAATATAAAAGACAATAAAAATCATAGTTAGACCAATAATTTTTTAGATTTAATTTAATTCATTTTCCGTACATTGTATGAGTTTGCGACTAGTAAAGATTATTCTTACTCATGAGAAAATCATGATTGAAATCATATCCCAAGGTTCACCTTATTAATCAATTTGAAACAAGACAATTAAATACTAAGGCTCATAAATTTAGAATATATTAAATCAGATAAACATGCTTTTACTACCATCAATAAGACTTCATCCTCAATTTTAGTTGGGATTTCAGTTTGGAAATAGAAATCATCATAATAATTATTGGATCTATTGAATCGTGAAACTTATAAAAATGTTCCATAAAGAAATAAAAGAAGGATTTTGTTAACAGATATTCTTAGGTAATGGTTAAAGATTATTAAATACTTTATGAGAAATAACAAAATTTTAATATTATAATAATAAATAAAAAGAATAAAATACCCTAAAAGACTGATTTTCTCGTAAATCCCCAAGCTGACTGTTGTTTTCTTCATGTATGCGGCTTTGGCTCGGTTTCTTCCCCCCTATTTTTGGCTCGCTGGTCTAATATACATAGTTATCTACTCCTCTGTTGGATCTTCTATTTGTCTTAGGAGAAAGGCCAGAGTCTTTATTAATTTTTTTTTTCCCAGAACCCCCATCCACTTGTTTGGCTTAGATAAAATAAGACTTCCAAAGTCTTTATTTATTTATTTCTAGAGCCCCATCCACTCGTTTGGCTTAGATAAAATAAGACTTCCAAAGTCTTTACTTATTTATTTCGGGCTTAGATAAAATAAGACTTCCAAAGTCTTTATTTATTTAGTTCTAGAGCCCCATCCACTGGGCTTAGACAAAATAAGACTTCCAAAGTCTTTATTTATTTATTTCTAGAGCCCCATCCACTGGGCTTAGACAAAATAAGACTTCCAAAGTCTTTATTTATTTATTTCTAGAGCCCCCATCCCAATGTTTACCCATCCTAATATTTAGCTTTTAAAATTGAATGATTATTTATTTATTTCTAAAACCCCCATCCCAATGTTTACCCATCCCAATGTTTAGCTTTTAAAAATTTAATGATTTTATTTTTTATTTTTATTATCATCAGTAATGGCTTAGACTAATATGTAGGCTAAGAATTAATACAGGGTAACATTGTCCATTGTGTTAATATAAACACAAACATCAATAATCCTCTCATACAAAAAGAAGTCATAAAAAATTCCAATTCACAAAAAGGAAATGCATCACCTGACAATGTATCTATAACTACAAGAACATTCCCAATAAGCCTAATAAGCCAAAACAAGTACTCAAATTCTCTACTACAACCTACATATAGCTATAGTCCTAGTCAAGACACCCCACCAACCATTCTTCCTTTGACCAATACCCATATAAGTGACAATTGCCCTTTGTTTGCAACTACCGACAAAATAAACTCTACCAAAACTAGCCATGCATGTGAAAATAGTAATAATAACCCATTGTCTCCAATTTCTGGCAATAGCTACACTAGACAAATAATCACAAACCAACAAGACAAGCATATTATGACATCTTTGACTCCACAATACCACATCACCGACAACACCCATCTAGATAAAAAACAAATGCAAACTATTAATAGAACTACACAAAATTGGTTAAAAGTTGAAAATAAAGAAGTTGTTCATGAAGAATTTCCTTCATACGAATCCATTGTCGTAAATCATAGAAACCACCAATTAGTTGCCTCCCCCATAAAAAAGGTAAGTTTAAGTGATGAAGCTAAAAACTTTGAAAAAATTATTGAACAAAACAATTATTCAAATACATATTTAAAAGTAATAGGTGCCAAGCTTGATAGAATAGAAAATAAAATTGACCCCATCAAACCAACTACAAAATTAGATATTGAAAAACCTTTGTTCACACCACATGAAATACCCCCAAAGTTACGAGTTTCCTTCAAAAAAGATAATACTGACCTATTAGAAGAAATCTCTAAAAGACTCCAAAATTTAGATATGACAAGCCTAGCCTCATCATCACAAAATAATCAAATTAAAAGAGTTAATACCATAGATAAGAAAAAACAAGAACGTTCAAAAGTTGAAGAATATATTGAAAATTTACAAAATCAATTCAAAGATTTAAACATTAATAGAATTGCAAATGAAAGAGATTTTCATGGTAAACCTTTAAGGAGTCGTATTGCAAGAACAAGATACCCTGGAAATGTTTCAATTACAAGAAATTTTTATCCTAGACCAACTCCTCCAGATTTACAATTTGAAGAAAGAGAATTAACTGTTAGAAATGCTTATAATGCTGAATCCTTATATGAATGGAATATTGATGGTATGTCACAATATGAAATTTTAAATGAATTACATGAAATGCTTATGGTTTCAAATGTCTACAAGGGTAATAATAAAACTGATCATCAAATTGCAAGTATAATTATTACAGGTTTTACTGGTCAATTAAAAGGATGGTGGGATAATACTTTAACAGATAATGATAGAAATTGGTTAACTTATGCTTACAAAAGAACTCAAAATGGAACTCCCATAGTAGATGAAAATGGTTTACAAATTCAAGATGCTGTTAATGCTTTAGTTTTTGCCATAACAAAACATTTTGTAGGAGACCCAGCAGATTATAGAGAAAGTGCTTATGATAGTTTAGAAAATTTAAAATGCTATACTTTATCAGATTTTAGGTGGTATAAAGATGTTTTCCTTTCAAAAGTCTTAATTAGACCTGATAATGCTGAAGCTTTTTGGAAAGAAAAATTTATAAGTGGATTACCTCATTATTTTGCTTACAAGGTTAGAGAAAAATTATTTGAAAAAGGTCACACAGATTATGCACAAACTACTTATGGAGAAATTATTTGCACAATTCAAAAAGTAGGATTAAATTTATGCAATGATTTAAGAATGACTCATCAATTAGAAAAAGAGAAAAAATATGCAAAATTAGAATTAGGAAATTTTTGTGAACAATTTGGTTATTCTTCCGTTAAAAACTATTGCTCCATCTAGACAAAGAAGAAAACAACAAAAACTTTACAAAAATAGTAATAAAAATTACAATAGTAATAAAAGAAATAAACCTTACAAGTTTTATAATAATAAACCCTACAAGAATTCTAATTTTAGAACACAAGCTAAAAATGTTGGAAAACAAAAAGATAGAACTCCTGTTTGTTATAGATGCGGTAAAACCGGCCATTTCCAAAAGAATTGTAAAGTAAAGAAAGAAATTAACAAGATAGATATTAGCAAATACAGTACAGAACAATTAAAAGACAAGTTTTTACAAATTTTACAAACTGACTCAGAAAATGAATCAAATGACTCTTTAGAAGATAATGCCTCAAATAATGAAATTTTTCAAATTGAAAATTCTTCTGATAGCTCTTGTTCAGAGAATTCTAGTGAAGAAGGAATAGAATTATGTCATTGTAATAACAAAGATTTTTGTTCATGCAAGAAAACTATAAATATCTTAACAAGGTCAGAACAAATTATTTTTGAATTAATTGACAAAATAGAAGATCCACAAATCAAATTTGAATATTTAAAGAAAATTTCCCAAATAGATCATCCAGATACCCCATTAGCAAAACCAGATAACACAAAATATAATTATACTAATATTTCAGATATGTTTAAAAAACAAAAAGCTCAAATTACAATTCAAGATCTTCAATTAGAGATAGATTTCATAAAACAAGAAATTAGAGAAATTAGGACAAGTTCTCAAACTACTCATGATCAATTTAGGCAAGAATTATTAGCTTTACAATTAGGAAATAATAAACAAGTTCAAATTCCCAGTAGTTCAGAGGTAGAAAACAAATTGCAAGAAAATGATGATATAGAATACTTACCTAAATCAAGTTCCACTGATCTTTTCATAAATTTAATAGATAGAGTAATATTTCAAAAATGGTATACTGAAGTTCAAATTGTAGTAAACAAAGAATATTATTTTACTATTGTTGCTTTATTAGATTCAGGAGCTGATTCAAATTGCATTCAAGAAGAATTAATTCCAGCAAAATATTATGAAAGAACTACTGAAGGATTATCTCAAGCTAGTGGAACAAGTTTAGTTTCTTTTAGCAAATCTCCAAGCAAACCTTGTAAACACTTTCCTTCCCTTTCCAGAAACAAAACCTTCTCTTGTATTTCTCAAGCTATATCTCAAAGTCATTTGTAAGTTTGGGAATAAGCTTAATTTACAAGACCTTTTAAGTTTGTAAGGGAAATTTGTGAGCTTGGTTTTATCTGAGAACCAAATTTGTGAAATCATACCATAGTCTAAAAGAAGTTCTACGGTGATTGGTGTCATACTTTCTATAGGAATTGGTAAGGGATTAGGACATATATCTAAATTGATGCCAACTTGGATGAATTGAAACAGCAAATTTTGTGGGTTGCCTAAATATCTACCAGTAATATGGGAAGATAGACCTGGAATGGTGACTTTGTTGTTAAAAAAGTAATGTTGTAATTTGATCAATAAGCCTTGAGATCTATTTTCAGCAGTTTTGAAAATCTTATC
>OU015767.1:33955143-34086370 GCA_907173295.1 Fagus sylvatica
CTTGCAGCATATGGAGCTTTGTATGAGAAATCTGGATTCCAAACTGCACTGCAAGTTCCATATAGGTAAGCAATTGATCCTAATTGTACACAAGAGACCAAGAAGTATAACTCATAAAACTATAGTACCTCCCCATCCTATATATAAGAGAGTTATGCTCCTCCACTATTGCTTTGTTTACTTATACAATCATTGACCTGGTCTCCAATGAGTATGCCACTTATTGGGGTTAGAAATGCTAGCACCAATTTCTGCTAAATCGGCCAAGTTGTTAGTGGATAGTGCATACTTGCTAAAGATTTTTGTTGATATTATGCATTAACAGGACATTTGGTGAAGACATGATCATGAGTCATGACAGATCCAAAAGTTAATCTTGATTTTTTTTGGGAAATAATATTATTTTAATATTAATTATGTAAAATAGTAATTTTAAGAGCCAAAATCGTGTCTTGGAGACACGATTTCAAAGTGGTATTCTAAAAAAAATTCAACTCAAGAGCCACGTACCCTAAAATCGTGGGTTCAAGACACGATTTCAACATTAAAATCGTGTTTCCAAAACACGATTTTAAAATGAGGCTATTTTACTAATTTATTTCAAAACAATAACAATTTAATAAATTAATTTTAAAACAATATTTTTTGGCAAATTCACTCAATCTTCCAGCACTTCTGATAATGGGTGGTAAGGATTATTCCCTGAAATTTCCAGGCAGGGGGGAGTACTTAAATAGTGGAAAGGTGAAAGAGTTTGTCCCCAATTTGGAAATCAATTTTTTGCCTGAAGGAACCCATTTTGTTCATGAGCAATTACCTGATGAAGTGAATCAGCTAATCCTCTCATTCCTTGGCAAGCATGTTTGAACATAGACACTTCAATTGCAGTTAGTTGTCATGTTGTTTGTCTGAAGATTGGCCCAGGTTTATTTGTGCACTTGTGAAATTCTGAAACACAGTTGTTGATACGAGTGTATTATAGACAGATTAAATCTGTCTATTTCGTCTAGTTAATCTGTCTATTTCGTCTATGTTTGGTACGCGTGTATGTTTTTAAATGCTAAGAGCATTCGCAACAGGCTAGTTAAATGTGTTTTCTTGCCAAAATTTAGCTAGAACAGCTTAAAAGGGTGTTGCATCAGGCTCGTGGCCACTCAACAAAATCTATTTGTTATTTCGCCCGATCTGAGCAGGTACTGTAACTCAACAAAAATGATGACGTGTTAATATTTGCTTTGGAAATATCGATATGGAACCATTTAGCTACCTGCCTATATAACGTGGCATTTCATGAAATAAAAAGAGACATACCAACCAAAAATGTTTGATCATTTCATTAATTTTCAAAAAATTTGAGGCCTCAAATGAGTATTTTGTTTTTAATAAAATTTCAAACATAAGCCATGTGGGCATGTGGCTAAGCAGTGCAAGTCAACATTTTATTTTTGGTGTAAAAGGCTGTGGGAATATAGATTATGAACAAACCATTTGTTACAAAAGAGCTCAGCCTTGTCAAAGGCTAGCAGGTTCTCCACCACATATGGTGGATTAGCAAAAATAACAAAAGGGATATCCAAGTCAACATTTGATATTGCAAATATAGACACATTATTTTTTTGCAAAAAAAAAAAAGATCATATGGACACATTATGACAAAAACATGAATCAAATTCATTAAGAAATCATATTAAAACTTTGTGAATTTTCAAGGAGCCGAAAATATATTTTAGTCTATAAATTATAAAATGCTTGTACCTATACGTGCTTCACACCAGCATGAGAACATATTCCGTTGTAATAATTTAATATATAATTTTCTGTAATACTCTATTAATCCTACAACTTAATAAAAAAATATAATTCAATATTTTATATATTAATTAGGTTTAATATTTCACATATATTTTTTATTAGTCACGTATTATCATTAGAAGGTTGCGGTTGATATTTGGCATACGTGCCTGTGTGTTGTTGTGAAGTCAAATTCTTGTCCAAAAAAAAATTGCTGTGAAGTCAAATCCACTTTGCGACTCTGTCCGAACCTACCTATTAAACAAAGGAGCAGGGGCCATGGAGTAAGATATCGGAGACCCAGTTCAGTTGAAGCGGTGAACTAACCTTTACTCTCTCTCTCTGAGTCTGAGCCAAAATGGACCAAATCAAGCACAATTTCATCCACGTACAAGGACTAAAGCTCCATTTAGCCGAGATCGGAGCTGGTCATAACTCATAACTCAAAATCCAATGCAGTATTGTTACATCATCTTCATTTTGACGTCAAAAAATCTAATTCGTTTTGTAACTCCTTTCAGGTCCTCATGTGGTCGTTCTTTCTCCACGGATTTCCCGAGATATGGTACACGTGGCGTCACCAGATGATCGCTGTAGCAAATGCCGGTTTCCGAGCGATTGCACCTGATTACAGAGGGTACGGACTCTCTGATCCGCCACCACAACCACAAAAGGCTTCGTTTTCTGATTTGATTACTGACCTGCTTGGAATTCTTGATTGCCCTCCAAATTTCCAAGGTATTCTTAACTAGAGGTTGCGTGCTGTTTTGGATTTCTAGTATAGAAAATGTTTGATAAATTTGAATATGTTATGTTTGTCAACAACAAAAACTAAGGGCCATGATTTGATGAAGCATAATGATAAACAATATCCATGTTTGAGACTTTGTTGTTTCACTAAACTGAATTCTGAAGTTGCTAAAGAGTAAAGACTATGTCTTTGGGTAAGATTCATAAAAATAATGTGCCTTGAAGGTTCAAACCTAAGGTGTGAAGGACATTAGACATGTCTTTATGTGTATCCTTATTTTTCACCACAGAGTGTTTGTGTTCTTATTTTTGCTCTATGACTATAATTTGTGATTTTTTTAATACTCTATAAGTTTTGTAATTTTTTTTCTTTATTGGGAATATTAGTTAGTGTTGTAACATTTTAATATTAATTTGAAATAATATTAATTTAAATTGAAAAAATTAAATGTGAAGATATGAGAGTTTCATGTGGTTAATGAGTTTAAAGAGAGGAGTTAGTGTTTTGAAAAAAAAACTGAATCCCACATTGATAAGGGGAGAGAAAAATTATATATTTATAAGTCCATGTAACTATTGTGTTAATGTGTCCAAATACATTTTGAAAAAATTCACCTAGCCATTAGTGAGTTAATAGTCACGTTTTTGTTAAGGAAAAAAATCTGTCATTGACCATTAGTGAGTTGTCATATTTATACACGTATTTAAGGAAAAGCCCATCTAATTAAAAGGCCAACTAATAATAATTTGAATTTCAAATAATAGTCTTAGTAATTGACCCAACATCAGATTAATTGGGGATTAATTTCGGAATGAGATCCTCTTCATTTGTCCATTTTATGGTTCAGATTTTATTACACAAATCACAAATCTAACAGTGTACAGAGTATCTTATCATTTAAAATTTTAAATGATGTGGCAGTTTGTATATTGTTAGATCTGAAATATTTAATCTAAACCATGAAATGGAGACTCTCCATTTCATTTCAAGTGAAGAGGATCCTTGTCCATTAATTTCGGGCCACAGAGCCACATATTGAGAGAATTTCAGGCAAAGAAAGAGTGTTATTCTAGTGGAGCTTTGGGTTCACCCACTTGTGCAGAGTTGGGTCTGAGCCAAACAACTACTATTGGGCTGTTGTATCCTGGAGGGGACAAGTCAAGAGAAGGTTCTACTGCACCGGTCTTTGAGCTTTGCCAACCGTAGAGGGCTTGAATCTCCTTAAAGAGAGCGAGATATCCGTGCCTCAGTCCAATCTGTATTGAATTAATTTTTTAATTCCTTGTATTTTATTATAATTTTTTGTATTACTCACCAACAGTTAGTTTATGGCTTTGTATTAAATTTCAAGCATATGTTGATCCATGAAATGTCCCGTAAGAATAAACCACAAGGACCCTGCCATAGATATCATAAAGTTAGAAAATTTAATCTTTGTTGGCACACCCATGTTGTTGCTTCTCTTCTTTACCAGCCAGAAGAGAAATCACATTCTAATGAGCAAAAGATTTTTTTTTTTGGTTGCATTTTAATGATTCCCTCTCTCTTATTCAGCAAAAATGATCTCTTCTCTCTCATATACATTTTATGTGCACAGGTTTTTCTTATTGCAAAGGATTTTGGAGCTCGGCCTGCTTATGTATTTGCCAATTTCCACCCAGAGAGGGTCTTGGGAGTTGTAACAATGGGAGTGCCATACTTGCCTCCAGGCCCTGCTACATTCGATAAGCACCTCCCTGAAGGCTTCTACATTTCAAGATGGAGGGTATAGATTGATATAGTTTCTCTCTTAAGATTCAGATTTAATGCACCAATGTTACCTTCTTGCAACTTCATGTCTATGAACTCTTTCCAGGAGCCTGGACGTGCTGAAGCTGATTTTGGGCGCTTTGATGCTAAAACGGTTGTTAGGAATGTTTACATCCTCTTTTCCAAAAGTGAAATACCAATAGCTGCAGAAGACCAGGAGATCATGGATTTGGTTGATCCATCTACTCCTCTTCCCCCTTGGTTCACAGAGGAAGATCTTGCAGCATATGGAGCTTTGTATGAGAAATCTGGATTCCAAACTGCATTGCAAGTTCCATATAGGTGATGAATTGAGGAACTATCTTGCAGCATATGGAGCTTACATGTATGACAAGATCTGGATTCCAAACTGAATTGCAAGTATAAGAGGGTGATATGCTCCTCCAATACTGTACACAAGTTGTTTACTTATACAATCATTATGCTCCTCAATACTGCCTTGTTTACTATACAATATCCAATGATTATGCAATGATTATGCCACTTATTGGTGTTAGAAATGCTAGCACCATTTTCTGCTAATGATTTTTGTTGATATTATGTATTAACAGATCATTTGGTGAAGACATCAACATGGCAGATCCAATAGTTAAACATCCAGCACTTTTTATAATGGGTAGTAAGGATTATGTGCTCAAATTTCCAGGCATGGAGGACTACATAAGGAGTGGAACGGTGAAAGAAACAGTCCCCAATTTGGAGATCACGGTGAAAGAGTTCGTCCCACAATTTGTTCATGAATCACTTTTTTCACCTGATGAAGTGGAATCAGCTAATCCTCTCATTCCTTTTGTTCATGAACAGTCACCTGATGACAGTGAATCTTTGCTAATCCTCTCATTCTAGACACAGCTGTGCACTTGATCATAGACACAGCTGTGAAAACTGTGAAATTTGAAAACACAGTTGTTGATATGAGTGTAATTTCAATAAATCAAGCATTTGGTGTATTATTGACTAATTAAAACTGGATGTTTCGTTAGTGTGGTATGCATGTATGTTTTTAAATACTAAATAATTGTACTTTACTTTTATATATATAATTAATGTAACGTTATTTAAAATTCTAGTCCACCAAATATGGCAATATCTTAAATGAGAGATTCTTTAATTAGCCAGCAGTGACCTAAGTTTTTGTTTACTTTTGTTTTGTTTGTCTCGGTCAAAGGATACAACATGTACAATATGACAAAAGAGAATCATAAATCAAAACAGAACATCACAATTAGAACAAAGAAATCCCATTTGAGCTGAAGGCACTTGAGATTACTCCCTCCCTCTTTGTCTCATTGTTGGCAGATCAATACAATTGCCTTCTCTAATCTATTGTTTCCAAAAGCCAAGCAATCCATATCTAATGAGCAAAAGACAATACCTAATTAAAGATTTTGGAGCTCGGCTTGCTTACCTCTTTGCCATTCTCCACCCAAAGAGGGTCTTAGGGGTTATAACATTAGGAGTGCCTTTCATGCCAGAGCGCTCTACATTCCATAAATACCTACCAGAAGGATTCTACATGTCCAGATGGCAGGTATACCTATCCTTTCCTCACTCAAGCATTCAACTATAACTTCACCAATGTTACCTGCTTGCAATTGCAACATCATGTTTCTGACCTCCTTTTAGGAACCTGGACGAGCAAAAGCTGATTACAGACGTCTTGATGCTAAAACAATTATTAGGAACATTTACATCCTCTTCTCTAGAAGTGAAATACCAATAGCTGCTGAAAACCAGGAGATCATGGATTTAGTAGATTCATCTACTCCTCTTCCACTGTGGTTCACAGAGGAAGATCTCACAACATATGGAGCTTTGTATGAGAAATCTGGATTCCAAACCGCATTGCAAATTCCACATAGGTAATGGCATTATTTTACACAACATGACCAAAAGTTACTATGTTTTCAACTTATACAATCATAAAAACTGTCACGGATCACTTTTTGCACTTCTTGGTGTATAGATGTTACTATCATATATGTTTCAATTTTGAATCATATAGAGGTGGCATATTTGTGGAGTGATGTGGACAACAGGTCTGAAATTGCAATAGGTAGAGTTGTAACTTGTAAGTGCATACTTGCTAATGATTTTTGTTAGTGCTTTGCATCTATAGGTCAGTTGGTAAAGATTTCACCATAACAGATGCAAAAGTTAAAGTACCAGTGCTTCTAATTATGGGTGGCAAGGATTACATCCTCAAATTTCAAGGGATGGAGGATTACATAAAGAGCGGGAAGGTGAAAGAGGTTGTCCCCAATTTTGGAGATCACATTTTTGCCTGAGGGAACCCACTTTGTTCAGGAGCAATCACCTAATGAGGTGAATCATCTAATTTTCGCCTTCCTTGGCAAGCATGTTTGACCATGGAAACTTCAAGTATGGTTATAGTCATGTAGTATACTCAAAGTTTGGCAGTGTACTTTTGAAATCTGAAAGATAGTAGTGTAATATCAACAATCAAGCATTTGAAGTGTAGTATAAAAAGGCTAAAACTCTATATTTCATCAGTGTAGCATGTAATGTATGTTTCTCAATTCTAGAAGACAGTGTGTGCTAATTCCTATCCTTCACTCTCTTCTCTTCCAGAATTCACTGAGAATGGTCTGTCTGAAATAATAACATTTTTATGTTTGTGTATTCACTTTGAAAATAACTAAAGTAGCCACTCCAGATTGTAAACAATTGGATTTTTTTTTTTTTTTTCATGTGTGTTGGGGCCACATCATTTTTCCCTTACATGTCTAATTTTGAACTTGATCCTAGTAACTTTTTTCACCTAAAGTAAAAGACTCAAAAAGTCCCTAAACCCTAACATTATGGAATTGGTGATCTAGTTTGGCTTAGTGGAAGTAGAACTGGTGTCCATTGTGAAGGAGGAATGTACAAAATTTGAGCTTTTCAAGCCAAGA
Source organism: Fagus sylvatica (assembly GCA_907173295.1). Taxonomy (NCBI): domain Eukaryota; kingdom Viridiplantae; phylum Streptophyta; class Magnoliopsida; order Fagales; family Fagaceae; genus Fagus; species Fagus sylvatica. Next base: position 33,962,410 of record OU015767.1, read on the forward strand.
AGTATTCTTTGATTAGAACCCAAATCCAGGTTGAAAGTGCTTTGGTTCTTTGGTTTGGGTCTTCCATTATCCCACCTCATGCAATTCATGAGAATGAATTTGATTCTAGTGCATTTAATTTTCCACCTAAAATGAAAAGATCTCAAAGAGGCTCATCGTCTGGACTGAACCTCTATATTTACTACAATATCTCATGAGTCTCGTCCCATCTTAAAAGGGTACTGCATAAGGCTCGTGGGACACTCAACAAAATCTATATTTACTACAATATCTTGTGAGTCTGATCCCATCTTAGTAGGATCTATAGCTCAACGAAAACGATGACATGTTAATATTTACAATGAAAAATCTTGATGTGGAATCATTTAGCTACCTCTATGTGACTTGGCATTTCATAAATAAAAAAGAATATACCAAACTCAAACATATTTGATTATTTCATTAATCTCCAAAAAAAATTGAGGCCTCGATTGTATATTTTGTTTTGAAAAAAATTTCAAATCATAATAAAAAAATAAAATAACTTTGTTATGACAAAAGGATCATATTGACACATTCTGAGAACCAAAATCAGAAAGAAAAAAAAAATTCAGACCAAATTGAAACTTTGTGAATTTTGAAGGATGGAAAATATAGTTTAGTCTATAAATTATAAAATGGTTGTAGGTACTAGCAATACGTGCTGACACGCGCATGATCCTGCGAATGTTGGCATATGTGCATGTGTGTTACGAAGTCAAATCCACATTTGCCACTCTCCGAACCTACCTATTAGAAGACAAAGGAGCTGTGACCATGGACGAAGATATAGGAGACCCAGTTCAGTTGAAGTAACGTTCTCTCTCTCTCTCTGAGTCTGAGCCAAAATGGACCAAATTAAGCACAACTTCATCCATGTACAAGGACTAAAGCTCCATTTAGCCGAGATCGGATCTGGTCATAACTCATAATCCAATGCAATATTGTTACACCATCTTCACTTTGATGTCAAAAAATCTAATTCGTTTTAAGTAACTCCTTTCAGGTCCTCATGTGATCGTGTTTCTGCACGGATTTCCCGAGATATGGTACACGTGGCGTCACCAGATGATCGCTGTAGCAAAAGCCGGTTTCCGAGCGATTGCACCCGATTACAGAGGGTACGGACTCTCTGATCCACCACCACAACCAGAAAAGGCTTTGTTTTCTGATTTGATTACTGACCTGCTTGGAATTCTTGATGCCCTTCAAATTTCCAAGGTATTCTTAACTAGGAATTTGTTTGGTCTATTATTCTTTAGCATGTTCAAGGACTCTGATGAATCATATGTTGTATTATCCGTAAGAATATTAAAATAATGATAAACAAAATCCATGTTTGAGACTTTTTTGTTTCACTAAACTGAATTCTCAAGTGGCTAAAGAGTAAAGACTATGTCTTTGGGTAAGATTCATAAAAATAATGTGCCTCGAAGGTTCAAGCCTAAGGTGTGAAACACATTAGACATGTCTTTATTTTTCACTAGAGTGTTTGTGTACTTATTTTTGGTCTATGACTATAATTTGTGATTTTTTAGTACTTTATAAGTTTAGTAATTGTTTTTCTTTATCGGGAATATTAGTTAGTTTATGGCTTCGTATTCAATTTCAAGCATATGTTGATCCATGAAATGTCCCATGACAATAAACCACTAGGATCCTGTCATAGATATTATAAAGTTGGAAAATTTAATCTTTGTAGGCACACCCATGTTGTTGCTTTTCTTCTTTACCAACCAGAAGAGAAATCACATTCTAATGAGTTTTATGCATTTTTAATTTTTAATGATTCCCACTCTCTTATTCTGCAAAAATGATCTCTTCTCTCTCATATACATTTTATGTGCACAGGTTTTTCTTATTGCAAAGGATTTTGGAGCTTGGCCTGCTTATGTATTTGCCAATTTCCACCCAGAGAGGGTCTTGGGAGTTGTAACAATGGGAGTGCCATACTTGCCTCCAGGCTCCGCTACATTCGATAAGTACCTCCCTGAAGGCTTCTACGTTTTAAGATGGAGGGTATAGATTGATATAATTTCTCTCTTAAGATTCAGATTTAATGCACCAATGTTACCTGCTTGCAACTTCATGTCTATGAACTCTTTCCAGGAGCCTGGACGAGCTGAAGCTGATTTTGGGCGCTTTGATGCTAAAACGGTTGTAAAAAATGTTTACATCCTCTTTTCCAAAAGTGAAATACCAATAGCTGCAGAAAACCAGGAGATCATGGATTTGGTTGATCCATCTACTCCTCTTCCCCCTTGGTTCACAGAGGAAGATCTTGCAGCATATGGAGCTTTGTATGAGAAATCTGGATTCCAAACCGCATTGCAACTTCCATATAGGTAATGAATTGATCCTAATTGTACACAAGTGACCAAGAAGTACAAGAGGGTTATGCTCCTCCAATGCTGCCTTGTTTACTTATACAATCATTGACCCTGTATCCAATGATTATGCTTAATGGTGTTAGAAATTCTAGCATCATTTTCTGCTAATGATTTTTTTTATATTATGTATTTACAGGTCATTAGGCGGAGACATCAACATGGCAGATCCAAAAGTTAAACATCCGGCACTTCTTATAATGGGTAGTAAGGATTATGTGCTCAAATTTCCAGGCATAGAGGACTACATAAACAGTGGAACGGTGAAAGAGTTCGTCCCCAATTTGGAGATCACTTTTTTGCCTGAAGGAACACACTTTGTTCATGAACAGTCACCTGATGAAGTGAATCAGCTAATCCTCTCGTTCCTTGGCAAGCACGTTTGATCATAGACACAGCTGTGCACTTGTGAAATTTGAAAACACAGTTGTTGATATGAGTGTAATTTCAATAAATCAAGCATTTAGTGTATTATTAACAAATTAAATTTGTATGTTTCGTCAGTGTGGTATGCGTGTATGTTTTTAAATACTAAATAATTGTACTTAACTTTTATTTATATAATTAATGTAACGTTATTTAATATTCTAGTCCACCAAATATGGCAATATTTTAAATGAGAGACTCTTTAATTAGCCGGCAATGAGCTAGTTTTTGTTTACTTTTGTTTTGTTTGTATCGGTCAGAGGATACAACATGGTACAATATGACAAAAGAGAATCAAAAGTCAAAACAGAACATCACAATTAGAACAAAGAAATCCCAGTTGAGCTAAAGGCAATTGTGATTACTCTCTCCCTCTCTGTCTCTGTCTCTGATCTTTGAGGCCTAAATGGACCAAGTCCAGCACAAGTTCGTGGATGTACAAGGGCTAAAGCTCCACGTAGCTGAGGTTGGAACAGGTAAGAATCCAATCTAATACCGTTCTTATAAGTCCAAAAGCAAAAAAAGAATCAAACACAAGAGGTCATTCATTCATTCTTAAACTTTTGAACTTTCTGATCAGGTCCTAACGTGGTGGTGTTCCTGCATGGATTTCCGGAGATATGGTACTCGTGGCGCCACCAGATGATAGCTTTAGCAAATGCCGGGTTCCGAGCCATCGCACCCGATCACCGAGGATACGGACTATCCGACCGGCCGCCTCCCCAACTCAACAAGGCTTCCTTTGTTGACCTCATCACTGACCTCCTCACACTACTTGATGCCCTCCAAATTTCTAAGGTATTAAAGTTTAAAAACTATATGAAACTGTTTAAGAAATTTAAGTTCATATTTTTGGAAACAATTTTGATATTAGCCACCAACAGAAGGGTTATGGGTTTTTAAGTTCCTATTGATAAAAAAGTTTTAGGAACGTGATGAAGCATAAATTGCATGATCAATTTGAACATAAATTTAGAGAAGATGCATTTTGAAAATTCTCTATTTTCTTAAAATTGAATTTCAATGTGGCCAAAGATTTTGCCTCTAGGTAGGGCTCAAGGTAATGTCATAGACAGTTAAGCTGAAGCTCGAAGTCTTGAGGAATCAAGGTTCAAAGCCATATGTCCTGATTCTTAATGCTAGTTTTACTTCAAGGATAGGAATATTAGTGACTTATTAGCTTATTATTTGTTTTCAATATTCAAACCAATAAATCAAAGCTTATATTGGTCCATGAAATGTCTATTAGAAATATATCAAATATGAAGTTGAGAAGGACTTATAAATTAAGATGTACCTCATTGTTGGAAGATCAATACTATTGCCTTCTCTAATCTATTGTTTCCAAAAGCCAAGCAATCCATATCTAATGAGCAAAAGACAATGCCTAGTTAAAGATTATGTCATGTGTAATCTCTCACTTTCTCTTTGCTCTTGTTATGTGCATGCATAGGTTTTTCTTGTTGCGAAGGATTTTGGAGCTCAGCTTGCCTACCTCTTTGCCATTCTCCACCCAGAGAGGGTCTTAGGGGTTATAACATTAGGAGTGCCTTTCATGCCAAAATGCTCTACATTCCATAAATACCTACTAGAAGGATTCTACATGTCTAGATGGCGGGTATACCTATACTTTCCTCACTCAAACATTCAACTATAACTTCACCAATGTTACCTGCTTGCAATTGCAACATCATGTTTTTTACCTCCTTTTAGGAACTTGGACGAGCAGAAGTTGATTGCAGACGTCTTGATGCTAAAACAGTTATTAGGAACATTTACATCCTCTTCTCTAGAAGTGAAATACCAATAGCTGCTGAAAACCAGGAGATCATGGATTTAGTAGATTCATCTACTCCTCTTCCACTGTGGTTCACAGAGGAAGATCTCACAACATATGGAGCTTTGTATGAGAAATCTGGATTCCAAACCGCATTGCAAATTCCACATAGGTAATGGCACTATTTTACACAACATGACCAAAAGTTACTATGTTTTCAACTTATACAATCATGAAAACTATCACGGATCAGTTTTTGCACTTCTTGGTGTATAGATGTTACTATCATATATGTTTCAATTTTGAATCATATAGAGGTGGCATATTTGTGGAGTGATGTGGACAACAAATTTGAAATTGCAATAGGCAGAGTTGTAACTTGTAAGTGCATACTTGCTAATGATTTTTGTTAGTGCTTTGCATCTATAGGTCAGTTGGTAAAGATTTCACCATAACAGATGCAAAAGTTAAAGTACCAGTGCTTCTAATTATGGGTGGCAAGGATTACATCCTCAAATTTCAAGGGATGGAGGATTACATAAAGAGTGGGAATGTGAAAAAGGTTGTCCCCAATTTGGAGATCACATTTTTGCCTCAGGGAACCCACTTTGTTCAAGAGCAATCACCTGATGAGGTGAATCATCTAATTTTCACATTCCTTGGCAAGCATGTTTGATCATGGAAACTTCAAGTATGGTTATAGTCATGTAGTATACTCAAAGTTTGGCTGTGTACTTTTGAAATCTAAAAGATAGTAGTGTAATATCAATAATCAAGCATTTGAAGTGTATTATAAAAAGGCTAAAACTCTCTGTTTCATCAGTGTAGCATGTAATGTATGTATCTAAATTCTAAAAGACAGTGTGTACTAATTCCTATCTTTCACTCTCTTCTCTTCCAGAATTCACTGAGAATGATCTGTCTGAATTAGTAACACTTTTATGTTTGTGTATTCACTTTGAAAATAACTAAAGTGGCCTCTCTAGATTTTAAACAATTGGATTTTTTTTTTTTTCATGTGTGTTGGGGCCACATCATGTTTCCCTTACATGTCTAATTTTGAACTTGATCCTAGTAACTTTTTTCACCTAAAGTAAAAGACCTAAAAAGTCCCTAAACCCTAACGTTATGGAATTGGTGCTCTAGTTTGGCTTAGTAGAAGTATAACTGGTGTCCATTGTGAAGGAGGAATGTACAAAATTTGAGCTTTTCGAGCCAAGAAGTATTCTTGGATTAGAACTCAAATCCAGGTTGAAAGTGCTTTGGTTCTTTGGTTTGGGTCTTCCATTATCCCACCTCATGCAATCCATGAGAATGAATTTGATTCTAGTGCATGTAATTTTGGGAGAGGATTCTCTCCCATTGAATCCTCCAATATCCTCCCATTTTTATCTAGATAAGAGACACTTGGCATTTAAAAAAATTCAATGGTCTTAAAACACTCATTGAAACCACATAAAATTAAATAAATATCATGTATCACAATTTCTAGCTAAAAATTGGAGGAAAATTGGAGGTTTGTCAATGGGAGGGGATCATTTTCCCTATAATTTTCCACCTAAAATGAAAAGATCTCAAAGAGGCCCATCGTCTGGACTGAACCTCTATATTTACTACAATATCTCTTGAGTCTCGTCCCATCTTAGCAGGATCTATAGCTCAACGAAAACAATGACATGTTAATATTTACAATAAAAAATCTTGATTTGGAATCATTTAGCTACCTCTATGTGACTTGGCATTTCATAAATAAAAAAGAATATACCAAACTCAAACATATTTGATCATTTCATTAATCTCCAAAAAAAATTGAGGCCTCGATTGTATATTTTGTTTTTAATTAAAAAAAATAATAAAAAAAAAGTCACGTTGTTATGACAAAAGGATCATATTGGCAAAAGACTCATTAAAAATGTCATATGACTAAAATACATATAGATGATCTATTTGTTGAGGAGTGCACTTGAGCACTAAAGTCTAACCCACATACAATCAAAGCCCACTTAAGTGGGTAACATTCAAACCAGTTGGAGGTAAACTATTTCCTTACGAGGAAAATACATGAACCAAAATAAATAAATAAATTTCAGAAACCAAATTGAAACTTTATGAATTTTGAAGGATCGAAAATATAGTTTAGTTTATAAATTATAAAATGGTTGTAGCTACTTGCAATACGTGCTGACACGCGCATGATCCTGCGAATGTTGGCATATGTGCATGTGTGTTACGAAGTCTTGCCACTCTGTCCAAATGCAATTGATTCTCATGGGTTCTCAGTCAATCCAAACCTACCTATTAGAAGACAATGGAGCTGGGGCCGTGACTTGGTTCAGTTGAAGCGATGAACTAACGTTAACTCTCTCTCTCTCTCTCTCTCTGAGTTTGAGCCAAAATGGACCAAATCAAGCACAACTTCATCCACGTACAAGGACTAAAGCTCCATTTAGCCGAGATCGGATCTGGTCATAACTCATATAATCCAATGCAATATTGTTACACCATCTTCACTTTGATGTCAAAAAAATCTAATTCATTTTATGTAACTCCTTTCAGGTCCTCATGTGGTCGTGTTTCTCCACGGATTTCCGGAGATATGGTACACGTGGCGTCACCAGATGATCGCTGTAGCAAATGCCGGTTTTAGAGCGATTGCACCTGATTACAGAGGGTACGGACTCTCAGATCCACCACCACAACCAGAAAAGGCTTCGTTTTCTGATTTGATTACTGACCTGCTTGGAATTCTTGATGCCCTCCAAATTTCCAAGGTATTCTTAACTAGGAATTTGTTTGGTCTATTATTCTTTGGCATGTTCAAGGACTCTGATGAATCATATGTTGTATTATCCGTATGAATATTAATATAATGATAAACAATATCCATGTTTGAGACTTTTTTGTTTCACTAAACTGAATTCTCAAGTGGTTAAAGAGTAAAGACTATGTCTTTGGGTAAGATTCATAAAAATAATGTGCCTCCAAGGTTCAAGCCTAAGGTGTGAAACACATTAGACATGTCTTTATTTTTCACCAGAGTGTTTGTGTACTCATTTTTGGTCTATGACTATAATTCATTAATTTGTGATTTTCTTTAATACTCTATAAGTTTAGTAATTTTTTTTCTTTATTGGGAATATTAGTTAGTTTATGGCTTTGTATTCAATTTCAAGCATATGTTGATCCATGAAATGTCCCATGACAATAAACCACAAGGATCCTGTCATAGATATTATAAAGTTAGAAAATTTAATCTTTGCTGGCACACCCATGTTGTTGCTTCTCTTCTTTACCAACCAGAAGAGAAATCACATTCTAATGAGTTTTATGCATTTTAAATTTTTAATGAATCCCTCTCTCTTATTCAGCAAAAATGATCTCTTCTCTCTCATATACATTTTATGTGCACAGGTTTTTCTTATTGCAAAGGATTTTGGAGCTTGGCCTGCTTATGTATTTGCCAATTTCCACCCAGAGAGGGTCTTGGGAGTTGTAACAATGGGAGTGCCATACTTGCCTCCAGGCTCCGCTACATCAGAAAAGTACCTCCCTGAAGGCTACTACGTTTTAAGATGGAGGGTATAGATTGATATAATTTCTCTCTTAAGATTCAGATTTAATGCACCAATGTTACCTGCTTGCAACTTCATGTCTATGAACTCTTTCCAGGAGCCTGGACGAGCTGAAGCTGATTTTGGGCGCTTTGATGCTAAAACGGTTGTAAAAAATGTTTACATCCTCTTTTCCAAAAGTGAAATACCAATAGCTGCAGAAAACCAGGAGATCATGGATTTGGTTGATCCATCTACTCCTCTTCCCCCTTGGTTCACAGAGGAAGATCTTGCAGCATATGGAGCTTTGTATGAGAAATCTGGATTCCAAACCGCATTGCAAGTTCCATATAGGTAATGAATTGATCCTAATTGTACACAAGTGACCAAGAAGTACAAGAGGGTTATGCTCCTCCAATGCTGCCTTGTTTACTTATACAATCATTGACCCTGTATCCAATGATTATGCTTAATGGTGTTAGAAATTCTAGCATCATTTTCTGCTAATGATTTTTTTTATATTATGTATTTACAGGTCATTTGGCGAAGACTTCAACATGGCAGATCCAAAAGTTAAACATCCAGCACTTTTTATAATGGGTAGTAAGGATTATGTGCTCAAAATTCCAGGCATTGAGGACTACATAAACAGCGGAACAGTGAAAGAGTTCGTCCCCAATTTGGAGATCACTTTTTTGCCTGAAGGAACACATTTTGTTCATGAACAGTCACCTGATGAAGTGAATCAGCTAATCCTCTCATTCCTTGGCAAGCACGTTTGATCATAGACACAGCTGTGCACTTGTGAAATTTGAAAACACAGTTGTTGATATGAGTGTAATTTCAATAAAATCAAGCATTTGGTGTATTATAGACAGATTAAAACTGTATGTTTCGTAAGTGTGGTATGCATGAATGTTTTTAACTACTAAAGAATTGTAGTTAAGTTTTATTTATATAAATAATGTAACATTATTTTAAGTTTAGTCCACCAACTATGAGCTAATACATTTTAAATGAGAGATTCTTTATTAGCCGGCAGTGAACTAGCTTTTGTTTACTTTTGTTTTGTTTGTCTCGGTCAGAGGATTTAACATAGAACAATACAAAAACGACAAAAGATAATCAAAGGCAAAACAGAATAACACAATTAGAACAAAGAAACCCCATTTGAGCGAAAGGCACTTGTGACTACTCTCTCTCTCTTTCTCTCTGAACTTTGAGGCCTAAATGGACCAAGTCCAGCACAAGTTCGTGGATGTACAAGGGCTAAAGCTCCACGTAGCTGAGGTTGGAACAGGTAAGAATCCAATGTTATTCTAATCTATACTGTTCTTATAAGTCCAAAACAAAAAAAGAATCAAACACAAGAGGTCATTCATTCATTCTTAAACTTCTGAACTTTCTGATCAGGTCCTAACGTGGTGGTGTTCCTGCATGGATTTCCGGAGATATGGTACTCGTGGCGCCACCAGATGATAGCTTTAGCAAATGCCGGGTTCCGAGCCATCACACCTGATCACCGAGGATATGGACTATCCGACCCACCTCCCCTACTCAACAAGGCTTCCTTCGTTGACCTCATCACTGACCTCCACACACTACTCGATGCCCTCCAAATTTCTAAGGTATTAAAGTTTAAAAACTATATGAAACTGTTTAAGAAATTTAAGTTCATATTTTTGGAAACAATTTTGATATTAGCCACCAACCGAAGGGTTATGGGTTTTTAAGTTCCTAGTGATAAAAAATTGGAGATAAAAAAGTTTTAGGAATGTGATGAAGCATAAATTGCATGATCAATTTGAACATAAATATAGAGAAGATGCATGTTTGAAAATTCTTTATTTTCTTAAAATTGAATTTCAATGTGGCCAAAGATTTTGCCTCTAGGTAGGGCTCAAGGAAATGCCTTAGACAGTTAAGCCGTAGCTCGAAGTCTTGAGGAATCAAGGTTCCAAGCCATATGTCTTGATTCTTGATGCTAGTTTTTCTTCAAGGATAGGAATATTAGTTACTTATTAGCTTTATATTTGTTTTCAATATCCAAACCAATAAATCAAAGCTTATATTGGTCCATGACATGTCTCTTAGAAATATTTCAAATTTGAAGTTGAGAAGGACTTGTGAATTAAGATGTACCTCGTTGTTGGAAGATCAATACTATTGCCTTCTCTAATCTATTGTTTCCAAAAGCCAAGCAATCCATATCTAATGAGCAAAAGACAATGCCTAATTAAAGATTATGTCATGTGTAATCTCTCACTTTCTCTTTGCTCTTGTTATGTGCATAGGTTTTTCTTGTTGCAAAGGATTTTGGAGCTCGGCCTGCCTACCTCTTTGCCATTCTCCACCCAGAGAGGGTCTTAGGGGTTATAACATTAGGAGTGCCTTTCATGCCAGAACGCTCTACATTCCATAAATACCTACCAGAAGGATTCTACATGTCCAGATGGCGGGTATACCTATACTTTCCTCACTCAAACATTCAACTATAACTTCACCAATGTTACCTGCTTGCAATTGCAACATCATGTTTATGACCTCCTTTTAGGAACCTGGACGAGCAGAAGCTGATTTCGGACGTCTTGATGCTAAAACAGTTATTAGGAACATTTACATCCTCTTCTCTAGAAGTGAAATACCAATAGCTGCTGAAAACCAGGAGATCATGGATTTAGTAGATTCATCTACTCCTCTTCCACGTGGTTCACAGAGGAAGATCTCACAACATATGGAGCTTTGTATGAGAAATCTAGATTCCAAACTGCATTGCAAATTCCATATAGGTAATGGCACTATTTTACACAACATGACCAAAAGTTACCATGTTTTCTACATATACAATCCTGATTCATGAACCTGTCGCGGATCACTTTGCACTTCTTGGTGTATAGATGTTACTATCATTTGTTTCAATTTTGAAACAAATAGAGGTGGCATCTTTGTGGAGTGATGTGGACAATAGGTCTGAAATTACAATAGGCAGAGTTGTAACTTGTAAGTGCATACTTGCTAATGATTTTTGTTAGTGTTTTGCATCTATAGATCAGTTGGTAAAGATTTCAGCATAACAGATCCAAAAGTTAAAGTACCAGTGCTTCTAATTATGGGTGGCAAGGATTACATCCTCAAATTTCAAGGGATGGAGGATTACATAAAGAGCGGGAAGGTGAAAGAGGTTGTCCCCGATTTGGAGATCACATTTTTGCCTGAGGGAACCCACTTTGTTCAGGAGCAATCACCTGATGTGGTGAATCAGCTAATTCTCACCTTCCTTGGCAAGCATGTTTGATCATGGAAACTTCAAGTATGGTTATTGTCATGTAGTATGCTCAAAGTTTGGCATGAGGTTTTATGTGTGTACTTTTGAAATCTGAAAGACAATAGTGTAATATATCAAGCATTTGAAGTGTTTTATCAAAAGGCTAAAACTCTCTGTTTCATTAGTGTAGCATGTAATGTATGTTTCTAAATTCTATAAGACAGTGTGTACTAATTCCTATCCTTCACTCTCTTCTCTTCCAGAATTCACTGAGAATGGTCTGTCTGAAATAAGTAACACTTTTATGTTGTGTATTCACTTTGAAAATAACTAAAGTAGCCTCTCCAGATTTTAAACAATTGGATTTATTTATTTATTATTATTTCATGCGTGTTGGGGCCACATCATTTTTCCCTTACAAGTCTGGTTTTGAACTTGATCCTAGTAACTTTTTTCAGCTGAAGTAATGGAATTGGTGATCTAGTTTGGCTTTGTAGAAGTAGAACTGGTGTCCATTGTGAAGGAGGAATGTACATGATTTTGAGCTTTTCGAGCCAAGAAGTATTCTCAGATTGGAACCCAAAATTCATGATTCCCTTACATCAATTTGATTCTAGTGCATGTAACTTTCCACCTAAAATGAAAAGATCTCAAAGAGGCCCATCCTCTGGACTGAACCTCATGGATTGCATGATCTAGTCAGGGGGCTGATGGGTTGGTTCAACACATGGAAATAATTGCCCTCTTGATCTATTTGGATTGGACCTTTGAATATGTTGTCCAGGTTCATAACTTAAAACGGCCCAAACTTGGAAGGCCATTCAAGTAGGTGCAGGTGCCAGAGTTGTCAAGATTTACTGGCAAACAGATTTATGGTCCAGTGCTTGAGGTGCAAAAACCCAAACAGACTTAAGTTTCCTTTAACCTCATAAAACCAATTGATAGAGTCCATAGCAAAAGGCCAAACCACAGACTCTAATCCACTTGAAGTCTTGAGAAGAAAACACCACTCTCATTCACTATAAGATATCTCATGTATCGGATATATGCATCTTCTCTCTCACAATGTAATCCCACACAGTTGTGGAACAAACATTGTAAGATGAAAGATACATATATCCAATACGTGAGATAATTATTGCCAATTCACACTTGAAAATTCATGAGACAAGAGACAAGAGTCGCCAACAACAAATATGAATAAACCATAGAGAAATTACATGGACACTGGACAAAGAAAACACTTTCATTCTACTACTATCATTTTTTCGTATACAAGCGTCTCAGCTGTGGCACAAAATGGTGTGAAGAGGGCTAAAAAAAAAGAATATAATGTAGTAAAGAAACAAAAGAAGAGAGACAAACAAAGGATCAATCAGACTATAACACAGGCTTGTGGTCAGTTCAATATAGTTTGCAGCAGCAGGAAATCGTGTTATAACAAACAGTTGTCTTGCAGGAAGTGAGACCGCTGCTGCCAGATATGAAAGGAATGCTGACACTGTACAAAATCTCTCTTGAGCTCTCATGGCACCCTACACGATTCAATTACTTCGCTCACAGCTTTATGACTTTCCGGAGAAATCATGTTTAATGTCAAATGAAATGCCTGTAGCAAGAGAAAGACATTCATATTATTAAAATTAGGAGCTAAAATAAGCCACCAACAGTCATAGGTAATACTCAAAGAAAAAGAGGGATCTCAAGGTTTCAACTGCTGCATCATTAACATCTATCATATTGGCCATAATTTATAGAGCACTGGAGGTACAGAGTCACTGACTCGCAGTTTTGTTGGTCACTTCCACCATGTTCAATGGTTAGTAGCAAAACACTAAATTATTTGACAGATGGAAACAGTTCACAGATCCAATTATGGCTCTGAAGTTCTCTTCCAAACCATGCTAGAACACAGGGATGCCTTGGGCAATTCATCCAAAAAGTGGGGTAACTCAATAAGTTAGCTGCTCTACTCGAAGGGGACACACCCACCTAACAATGATATGCAGCCTGCTAGAATTTATAACCTGGCCGTTGGACAGGCTACAGGCCTTTGAAAGTTGACTAATTCCAAAAGGTAGACTCTTAATGGGATAAGCTAAAACTCCAAGAAGGTCCTGATTAATTTATTTTTTATACACCAAATTTCACTATTGATTTTCGTTAGTTTCAAGCACCATCTACGTTATGACTTACAAGTAAAAGAATTACATACCACAAATCTTTCCAACACAGGTACAAGAATTGCCAGGTTGCGTTTTGGGAGACAGTCAGCAATAGCTTCACGTATGTTCTTACTGTAAACAGCAAAGAAAACATCTCTCTGAGAAAATCTGATATGAAACTTAATAACAGAAAAGAAAATCTTGAAATTGCAACCAGACCTTTCAGTTGAAAGGAATGCTAGAAGAAGGGCCGAATAAGCTTCTACAATCATCTTTTCAGCTTCTTTCTCTCCTTGTAACACAGCCATCTCATCATCCTGTAACACAATGCAGATTTAGGTGTCAACTACAAGCATATTCCTTCTGCCTACCATAATGTAAACAAATGTGTTTTCTTTTATTTTTCCTTCTCTTGCTTTCACTTTCTCCATTAATTCTACTCCTTTATGGTAGCTAACGTAAATTGAACAACCTGTTTCTTCAAAATTAGAACAGTTGGTGACTCACCAATTGCAATTGTTTTCCTTCATCAGCTCCCTCACCTGCTCCTTCACCTGCTTCTTCACCTGCTCCTTGGTTGGCCAAAAAGATAGAGCAAAGTAAATGGATTACATCCCTCTGGCTCTCCTCTTCTAGCCCTTTCAAGCTAGGTAATGGAACACTGGCTGCTGCAAGCTGAGATCTGCAGGAAAACTAATTGTAAGTATTGATAAACTTTACACGAAAATTCCTTTACAAGTTTCCATGCTTCAGCAACTATGATATTAAGGGCATCATAAGCTACTGTACTTCCAAGATCATTGAAACAGAAATCAGCAAACTAGCAACTTGCAAGATCAAAACAAAGACAAGTTCTCAATGAGGACTGACATCATCCAATAGGAGCTGAAGATCTCAACACAGAATATTATGTGTTTCAAATGATGCCTTCTGTAACCCTTAATTTGTTTAGAAACCCACCTAACGAGGACTCCTCCACCTTACCCCTGCCATCAATGTGCTCACAAATAGAAATGCTAAAACCCATCCGGAGAGACTACATTCCTTCTACCTCTAATTGAACTAAAATTTGATTGATTTTTCCTTAAAAACAAATTTAACAGTCAACTGCTTCAATTAACATGGTCATGCGTCGTAATTTATCATTTCTCACCAACTTTATGGGAATAATATAACCAAGGAAAATATGAACAGACAAAAATTAGAAAAGTTACCGGCAATTAACTCAATTTTCAATGGCCAAAACATATAAATTGAACAGCAGTAGGGAAAAGGTGGGGGGGGGGGGGGGGGGGGGGGGGGTTTCAAATGCACAGTTGAATCAGTACAACAATCAATCATTAAAGCACCAACATCTCCCAGAGCAATATACAAATGCAAGCAGCTAAATAAATAAGAAGTAAAATAACCTGTTATGACCGTCTTTCTCTACCAAGTTCACAAGCAGGCCCAATATAGCAACAAGGAAATCTAGCTCTTGATCTGTGAGATGTCTATCATCCCGGTGATCACGATCAATGATTGAAGTATTCCCTTTTATCGCAGTGGGGGGAGATGAGGACGAGCTATATGAAGGAAAGTGACCAGCAATTAAAGAACACATGGTCTCCAGTCCACCACAGGCAGCAATTTGCCGACAGCCAACAGGGTTGTCATTTGTTAAGTTCATTAGAACCTGCAAAGAAGGAATATCAACATTATAAATTATATACATTTATATACTGTATTTTCAATCCTAATGCAAAGCAAATAAATCAATTTTATCAGATTTGGACAAAACAATCACCTCCATAACTAAACAATAAAATCCATCAGCTAATGCATATTAGATAGTCCAATAGCAGTACAACAATAACCAGGAAATCTTGACGTGCATAAATATGGATGCTCTAACAATAACATTGCCTGATAGGTAGCATCTAGATAGAGTTAATCAGTCTAATCTAGGCTATTGTTAATGACGCATGGTATAACCATCACACTCCACTCAATATCATAGAAGTAAACATTGTGAACCACAAAAGTCCAAAAACAGAACATTTAAAGTTCAAATATTAGATCAGCGGAATACCTTAACAGCATTAAGAAGGCAGTCAGCTAGAAGACTGAAACCCTCTTCATCAAAAGCACCTGGACAGGAAATTTCATGGGAATGATTGTTTTCACCATTACTTGATTCTTGTTGGCTCATTAACAGCTGAGATTGACACCCATCTTCAAGTTCTCTGTACTGTACCCTACTTTTCCGAGTCTCAGATGGTTTTTGCTTCCCAGATAATAAGTCCCACTTAGAGGGCTCAAAATCATCTTCATCAAAAGCAAAAGGATCTAAGCCGTTCTCTAAAAGTTCAAGCTTGACATCTTCAGTATAGTTCGGTCTCTTACCACGACCAAATTGCTTCCTGGAACCATTATCAGTTACAAATTTTCCACTATTTGGAAACCTTGATGTTCCACTGCACAAGCCAGACGTAGAAGAAGTGACTCTCATCTTTAGCGAACAAGTATCGTTCAAGGAAGTGCTGGTAGTCTCAGAACTGGATATAGTATAATCAAACCGAGTAGTTGGCAACAACTGGCTGTTCCTAGATATATTGAAGCTCTTCTGTGAGGAGGTCCTCCCTGTGCTACAAAACTTTCTAGAGGAATTGAAGGAAATGGTCTCATTGCTGTCCACTACAAATATGAGAAAAACATTCAGTTTAAAATCTAAAGCCAACATAGTTTTGTCATACTAAGGATTAGGGAGCAGTAACTGACAAGTAGCTGGTAGTTGGCAACCAAGTACCTTTGTAATCTTCAATTAAAGCCAATTCAGAACCATGACAAGTCCCATCAGAGAGATTATAAGACTTTTCATCATTAGAGATGGCAGAAGAACTTCTACGTAGATAAAGACCTAGAAATCAAAGCCATCAATCATCAAACAGAACAGTTCAAAGAAAATTAACAAGTGCTATATATGAAAAAGAAAGTGGACCAAAGCAATAGTAACAGTAGTAGTGCTCTCCACATAAGAAGAAGGCAGAAGTAGTGGTACAATATAAGAAGTAACCCTTATAGTGTCAATTACCTGAGAGAGTTTTGATGAGACTTATAATGAGCTCTATAAAAGATATTGGGGTTCCTGGAGGATTCGAGTTTCCTTTCATGCCAAGCAGATGACTCTGATATGCAAAAATATATGTAAAAGACCTATTTAGAAAGAGAGGAACAAAGAAGACCCTAACATGCAACATAAAAATATACTTTGACATTTACAAAACCAATAAGATGGAAGGAGACAAATCAATAAGAATTTACCTGATTATCTTTACTAAGGAATGTGGCATTTTCCATTATCTTCAAACATTTTAATAGCAGCACCAAACTTTGAAGACTCAGGTCAATTTTGGCACACTGAGTAGACGGTGAACTACGTTCCATTCGACCCTGCAAATGAAATTTGAATGTTATATGAGCTTCCTCAAATATTAATCAAATACCAGTAATTATTCATATACAAATCAACAGGAGAGGATATCCAGCAGGTAATTATTTTATTGGATAATTACGCCATGCGCCAACACTCAAAAAATCAGATGCCTATCAAGTAAAACCAATCACAATATTGTCCCACCATTCATTTAGATTCCATGAAGAAATGGCAAAAGGTATGAGTTTGTATGCATGCATCCTCATGTTGTATACAAGAAGAAAAGGGTGGAACCAAGAACAAACACTAGATAAATCTGGAAGGTCAGACAATGATCACTGCCAATCAGTACTGTTGAATAAACACTAAACGCCATAATTCATTAATTGATGAACACAGAAGAAAAATGGTAATGCTATAACTAGTATGGGAACACTGCTGCTCATTAACAACTAGAATGGAAGTACAATTCCAACGAAGTCCCATCAGAACAGCATATTGTAATAATTTTTCTTCTTTCCCGATATATGCATTTTAGTTTTAGCATGGAAATTTTCAATTCAGAAACTGAACCCCAAATTATCAAACAGCACAAAATGGGCCAATAAATGGCAATTGCAACATGTTTTTAACAAAATGGGCCAATAAATGAAACAGACAATGAGATCAAACAAACATACAGGTTCACACCTCCAAATTGGAATGACAATTCATGGCGACCTCAAAAACAGCATCAAGTCCTCCAAGCTCTCTAAATTTTTCCTTGAAATTGCCCCCAGTCTTCCTTACTGCACCAGAGGTTTCTAAACAGATGCAAACCCAAACAAGAAACAAATGAAGAATCAGGAAAGAGCAAAAGAAAAAGAAAATTCATATTAATATGGATATAAAGGGCATGATGGTTTACTTATCTAAAATATAACATTTTTTTTAGGATTATATGACCGCCAGTCCCTACCCCAGCTAAAAAGAATATAGATTGACAATCGGTTGCATAATGAAGTACCCACATCTCATAAACTCGTTTAACAACTGATCAAGATGTGATCAAACATAAAATTGAGTACAGAAAAACTTGCAATTTCAGGTCTGTAATCTAACAAGTGCAGTAAACAACTTGTATTCAATGAAGAACTGTTAGTTTAAATTAGACATTATTCATAATAATGCAGTTACAGGCATTCTGTAATAACTGTAAGAACTTGAAATGGGCAATAAATCAAAGAAACATATATTAGAAGATAGACCAGGAGCTGGTCAAATAATGCAAGGAAAAAGAATGAGCAAATTTTAAACAAATGAAAATCCTAATACAATTACTAGCTGGTAAAGACACAAATTTTGATAAGCACTTTAAATAAAAACTTGAAAAGATCTATATGATTTTCTTTACCTCAAAAACATGTTAAATATTTTAATAATCTTACTTGCCAATCAAATTACATCACATCAATCAACCTAGAAAGGGAGTATTCATCCCGAATTTATTTATTCACAACCTGCCCAAAATGGCTAAGCGACCAAAAACAACTTAACCCAAAAAAAAAGGCCACAAGCTTCTAATAAAGAGAAGCAGAACTGGTGCTGATTCTCTGGAATACCTTCAAGAGAGATAGTGGTTAAGCAAGCTTTCTCCATAGTCAGCAAAGCTATCCATTTTGGACATAGCTCTGGCCTCCCCATTCCAGTATCATCATCACATCTTGATTTCAATTCCTTGCAACTCACAAGTATTTCCTGAACCTTGGAAACAATAGCAGCAGAACTGGAATCTACTCTTTTTATTGTATCACGACATATGTCAGCATCATTACGTAGTGCAAGAAGCTTGAGGCCTATTTTTGGTGCTTTGTCTTCAGTAGCCATTGATACTGTTGGTTTCAACAACTTGATCAGAAAACGGATGCAACTGGATGATTCCAAAAGGTGCTCATCTTGACCCTGAAATAGTGCAATTAGACAGGTCTTCAGGACTGTATTTCTTAGAGAGATGCATGTCTAGATAATGAAGGTAAGGCTGGGTTGTTGTTGTTGTATATGCAGATAAAGAAGTGAAACACTCGATTGAAAACAAACAGTATTCATATATGTGTTCAATATATTCCATGTCTATAAACAGTTCCCATAGATTCTCCTTACTGATTACACAGCACCACAGAGATAGGGTCTCTTTTCTTTCATTTGAGATAAAGTTGCAAAGTGAGTGTTATAACTTATGATGCAATACATTGCCAATAAATATAAACCAAAACCTTATATAAGTTAGGAGAATTCCCCTCTTCCCTATCACTTTTGACTAAAAAAAGCAATTATTGAATGTATTATCATGCAATAATGGGCCTTATACAGGATTTGGGCAGGTCAAAATCATTTAAGTAAAAAATTAAAATCTGATTTTGTATCCATACTCAAAAAACACAACAGAAAATGCAATTAATCAAAAAAGTACTTTGATCATCTGTACAAATTTCTCTTCATTGGGAGAATTATCATCTTTTCATCAATTTGCAAGGCAAAACTTCTCTACAATTGTACTTTCGCACATAGATTCTTTATCACTTACATCACTGGTTAAAACACAGAAAAGAGTTGCAGCAGCCAGATTGCTGGGTGAGTCGTCAAAGCTGAGACCCAAAATAGCATCAACTATTGTCTTTGCCATCCTGAAATTAAGGTACCTCAGAGATTAGTGAAACAATTGCCCAATCTTGCACAAAAATTTCAATTTCTATAAGGGAATGAAGTTATGCATATTCTTGATATAATAAAGGGAGAAAAGAAAAGGATGAAATGGTATCTTATAAGCAACTCCTATATTCAGCCTTTCATCTTTTAATAAAAAAAATTTATATTTTTTTGGGTAAGTTTGATTTTGGCCCCAATGGGAGCGGAAAGGGAGATTCCGTAAATTCTTATTATTTATCCCAAAAACAAAAAGTGTATAGCGTTGTCTCAGAGATTAAAAAAGAGAAGAAAATAAAGGTTTTCAACTATCAAAATAAATGTCAAATCTTAGGAAAAATAAATAAAATAATCCAATGATGTCCATTCACCACAAGAAAATTTTAGTCATTTGTCCTGTAGGCTTTTGCAAGTTCCCTCATATGGATAAAGAGTTCCAACATCTCTTGTAACTCCATCCTCACTATATACTTTAACTGATGAACATTGTTCTAACCTTAAAACGATATAGGATATGGTCAGAATTTACAAACAGACAAGCAAACCCATTAACAAACTACAAGCCACAGGCGTGCACACAAGCATGCACATACACATAAAAGCATACTTCAAATAAGCCCTATTCATCAGCAAATATTTAGAAAAAATTATACAAACTGCGAGCTGATGACTCATTGTTTTAATGTATCAAACACAGAGTAAATGCTCTCATCATCAAAAAGGAAAATAAAAAGTAAATTAAGAGAATCTGCAAATCCACCCAAGATTCAGATAACTTTGATTATAATAACAACTAGTCCACCTTTCATTATGGCCAAGTCATTCAACAAGAGACTAAACCATAAACACACACTCTAGATACTTTCACACACAAATTACCAGTCAAATCAAGTTTTTGAACATAATTCAAACTGAACCATCAATAAAACATGAAACCCACATTCCCCCTAATATAAATTTCACAAAAAAACTCCAAAATCATAACTCACAAATATATTCCATAAATCACATACCCCATAATTCAAATTCAAGAACCCAACACATTTCTAAACCAAAATTCAAAATTACCAAAAACCCACATGCAAATTCCAAAAACCCCTCCACATTTCCATATTCCCAACCACATAAATATATCAAAAATCACATTTTAACTAAAAACCCATTACACAAATTCACTGAAAACTCACAAGTCACAGCTCAACAAGAATATCCGTAAATCACATACCCCATAATTCAAATTCAAGAACCACACCCCATGATTCAAAAAACAAGAACCCAACAAACTTTCAAACCCCAAAATTCAAAATCACCAAAACCCCACATGCAAATTCCAAAACCACATCCACATTTCTAAACCCCAACCATATAAACATAACGAAAAATCAAATTTTAACTCAAAACCCACACACACAGATTCACTTAAAACTCATAACCCATCAAGAATTACCCAAACCGTAATTCAAATTATAAAAAAAACCAACAAACTTTCCAACCCCAAAATCCAAAATTAAACAAAACCCAATTCAGAAAACCTGGAAATCGACATACCCTTCAGTCCGCAATAGGCGTCTCTGCTGCGTGGTGGCGCATATAGACAACAAAGACAACAAGCTCGCCCTTCTGATCCGCGCAGGCTGAGCTTTCCTAAGCCCATCGAGAGCGAAATTAACCTCATCCACATGCTCCATCATCTCCCCGAACTCCTGAGCCTCCATCAACGTCGAGGTCGCCGGAATCGACGGCCTGGAAGCACAGTTCTTGATCGAACGCCCCTTCTCTCTCTTAACCTTCTTGGCCGGTCTCTTTGTTTTCGAATCGTCGAATGTGGGCCCTGAATTTGGGCCGAACGGGTCGGACTCGAAGGCCCAGTGGTGGTTGGAGTGGCAGGACGATTCCTGAGACGAGAAACCAAAGCTGTAGAGGTTGTGGTCTTGTTGGGAGGAAGATAAAGAAGAGTCTCTAAACGGCAAGTCGTTCTCGTCTTCGTCGTCGAGGTCGTGTACGGCGTCGTCGTTTAAAACGTCAGAGTAAGTTCTTGGGATACCTCGGTTGCGACGACCGTACGTACGGACGATCATCGTTGGGTGGCGGTGACGACTAGTCGTGACTTTTCTTGAATTTGGTCATTTAGAAGAAAGAGAAGGGCTTTTTGGGAATTAAGAAAAGTTTTGAAATTGAGAAGAATAGCTGAGAAAGATCGAACAAGAAGATGGAGGAGGTGATTTGGGGTCTGTGTGTGAAATTCTGTGCGATTTTGAAAGGAGGGGAGGGCCAATGAGATTTCGTTTTTGGTAGTTTGATATCAGATTGAGGGTGATTTGGTCATGTGGGATTGGGGAGAGGGTGGAGATCTATGTTTTGGGGTTGGGTAGAATGGTAGATGAATGAGGTAATTAATTTAAGACATGCTTTTAAGTTAAGGGGGATTTTGTGGTAAAGCTTGGAAATTGGGATTGTTTGATTGTATAAATATACAATCTAATTTAACACATGCTTTGAATTTAGATTATGTTTGCTTCTTCTTTTTTTTCTATTTTAAATCTTAGTTTTTTGATAAGGAAATGAAAAAAACACGTGGTGAGTTATCATTAGTGAAGTATAAAATGAAAAATAAAACGTGGGATAGAAGATTTTCATTTAACTTGGAAATTGCGATTGTTTGAATCCAATATTCAATGGCTAAGACCAAAGTGAAGATAGTGTGAAAACGTTTATATTAAATGAGTTAATAACTTTGTATTGAGAGTAAATTCAATAAGAACATAGTATAAAATGTCTTATTTATACCCTCCAATCTCAATGTGACATATTAGACTTGTACAAATAAAACTCCCATTAATACATCATAATTAAAATAAAAAAAAAATAAAAAAAAAAAAAAAAAAAAAACCTCAGTAGCAAAAAAGCCGCTACAGCAAGGAGCTGTTAGAGATCGGTGACACCATCATAAACAATAAGGTGGTGTAAGTAGTGAATCTATATGAAAACGTTGTACATGTAGGATGTAGCATTATTGTTAAAGTATCATTTTTAATCCCTTATATGACATGCCTAAATTAAAAATTGACACGTTGTCATTCAATGGAGATTAAAAGTAATCATTTTAAGTTTGTTAGAGCATTAACACCAGGTGTTTTATACTGTCTTTATATTCAAATTTTGTTCATTCACACACACAAATGACTCCTACATTCAGTCTTTTATCATTCTTTCATTTTTTCAAAATTGTTACAGTAACTCTTCATAAATAAAATATTACTATTCATCTTTTATCCATTTTTTAATTGAATTTTATTCCTCTCTCTCTTTCTCTCTCTCACATCAGATATGATTATGGGTTTTGGAGGTTGGTGGTGGTGATGTGAAAGTGATGGTGGTGTTGGAGCCCATTTGGACATAGTGTGTATTGGAGGTGGTGGTGCGGAAGAAATGGATTTTTGGTTGATTTCTTGGTCTCTCTGGGATTGAATTGACCCCGATCTGAGCATGAGGTGGGTTGGGATGTTGTGGAAAAAAAAATTATTTTACTATGATGTATTGTAAAATGAATAGTGGGGTGTAAAGTATATTGTAAAAGATATAGCTAAACTCTGAAAAATTTGAAGAAACTTTGAAAGAGCTGATGCTAATGCTTTTAGGGACTAAAAGCAATCGCTTTAAATTTAAACTTCATGTACTAAATCACTTATAGGTTAAAGTTTAAAAACCAACAATAAACCTTGATCTTTTAAAATAAATATGATAGGATTCGAACTCGTTTCATTCGTTCCATAATGATTGTTATTCCATCAAGTCAATAGATTTTTACTTATTTTATTTTATTATTGTATGTGTATTTGGGATTCCATTACAA
Source organism: Fagus sylvatica (assembly GCA_907173295.1). Classification (NCBI taxonomy): domain Eukaryota; kingdom Viridiplantae; phylum Streptophyta; class Magnoliopsida; order Fagales; family Fagaceae; genus Fagus; species Fagus sylvatica. Next base: position 33,985,949 of record OU015767.1, read on the forward strand.
GTAATCTCCATCGTGGTGGGTTAGTGTGAGTCTGGCTCAGTGTACACATCCAAGTACAGGTGCTAATGGAAATTCATCTTATTAAAGAATTTATAACAGATGAAAAGATTTTCGATAAATTCTTAACAAGAAATCATAACATGCCCCAATTTTTGATTGATGCATAAGACATGTTGGAGTTAGATTTTATTTTAGCATGCCAACCAGGGTTCATTTTAGTAATTATTTTGAACTTGCCCTTTAAATTTACAACTTTTTCTACTTTATGAAGATCCCTATTACATTGATAACCTATCATTAAAATTAATTACGTGACATGGTCTATTCTCCTTCCTCATAAAACATTATTGATTTCTTCTATTGTCACATATTTTTGGATTTACTACTAATTTTTGTATTTACATTTTTCTTTTGTTCTCTCATTTCTCGATATAACAAAATATATTTCATGGCCCTTCCTCTTTACTTTATTCTCATCCAGGGGTGGCCCCAAGAGTTCAGTTGCCCTAGTCCCGTCCTAATTTTGGTTACCCTACTTATTATTTAATATTAAAAAAATAACATAAAGTCCAAAAAAAAAAAATTTATGCAAAATCAAGATTACATTGTACGTTTAACCGGTTATGGTGCTTTATAATTAGCACCATCCAACTCCAAGAAAATTATTTCTCCTTGCATTTTTTGAAGCAAATTCTTCAATTAAGTCATCGTAATTTAGCTTATCTAAATTCTTCGTCATAGTACCTACGATATTATAATCTCGTTCAAATAATAAAAAATTATATTACAATCCTAAAAATCTAAACTAATACCTATTAATATTATTTTAGGTTTAATAGTCTTTTAACTAAAAAAATGTTTTAGTGTTACTAACACTATTACACTTAGTGGGTTCCAGTTAGCTCAACTGATAAAGTCTCTTGTCGTCGAGCAAGGGACCTGGGTTCAAATCCTCGCCTACACCAAAAACCAATTGATGTCTTGGCCTGATGGTAAGAGTAACCATCATGAGCGGACGCCATAAGTTTAAATTCTATCATAACTATCCCAAAAAACTTGTGTGAGTTCCAGTTAGCTCAACTGGTAAAGTCTCTTGTCGTCGAGCAAGAGACCTGGGTTCAAATCCCGCCTACACCAAAAATCAATTGGTGTCTTGGTTTGATGATAAGAGCAACCATCATGAGCGGACGCCATAGATTTAAATTCTATCGTAACTAAAAAAAAAAAAAAAACTATTACACTCCCATAAAAAATAAAAATAAAAACACAACACAGCAACACAAAATTTAAAGTATCAAATAAATACTCAACAACACAATATTCAAAATCTCAAAAAACTCAACAACACAATATTCAAAATCTCAAATAAATACTCACACACACAGTCAGTACAACACTCACACAAATCACAATATATTCAACCAAAAAGAGAGTAAAAAGTAATGTAAATTCAATTAAAAAGAAAGAAAGACAATTACTCAGTAGTAAAGTAGGCTTCAATTAAAAAGAAAGAAAGACAATTACTCAGTAGTAAAGTAGGCAACAACACAAGCTTTTAAACACTTGAAGGCTTGAAACACAAAATAGCATCTAAGAGAGAAAGAGAAAAATACTGGAGCTGGAGCAACTGAGCAATAGAGCAAGCAAGGAGGCGTGACCGAGTGAAGACTGAGGTGTCGTCGCTGAGGCTGGCGTGCCGTGCGTGCCGTGCACCGCTAGCTCGCTGTGGTGTTGCCGTTGGTTTCAACCGTTCAGATCTGGCGGTTTCAGCCCCTTCAAGGTGGTTTGGTATGATTTGGGATTTTCTGGATTGCAAAGGATTAGGGATTTTTTTTCGCACATTTGGTAATTCGTAGCTTGTCTAGTTGTGTTTGTTGTTGTTTTATTTGTATTTTGTTTTTGGGTTTAGTTTATAGCTAGATTTGCTAGTTTTCTTGCCCTTAATCCAAAATAAAATCTTGATCTGTTGGTCTTAATCTAAAATAAAGTCTTGATTTGTTGGTCTATTGGGTGTATTGGTTTATGATTATTATTATTATTTTTTTTGCCCTTTATATATATATATATATATATTTTTTTTTTGCCCTCTAATAAAAATTTTCTTTTATGAATATATATTTTTTTTTTCTAATGTATACGTATAAATTTTTTTTTATATTATTTTTTTTATGTATAGTATAATTTTTTTTTTTTTCCATTTGGGGGGTTGCCCTAGCCCAAGGGCTTGCTGGGCTTACCCCAGGGCTAGCCCTGTTCTCATCTCATTTCATTCCAAACATATCTTAAATGAACCCAACATGGCAACTTCGATATGCTTAACATAATTCCTATACTAAAATCCGTCCTATCAATTTAGTCATCGAAGATTGGATGAGGGTATGAGACTACACAAATCATTGAAGTTTTATTTTTTGATAATCTTAGGTGTCCGGGCCAGCGTTCCGTAGATACGCGCACCTCGACTAATCCCACGAGGACACGTAACACCCTTACTAGTCACATGTACCACGATAGATGTAAGACTTTGCCTTGGGTAGGTGGCCCTGAGGGGACTCGAACTAATGACCATTGGGAAGCACACCCAAGACAAGATCAATTGAGCTACCCTTCAGGGTTCACAAATCATTGAAGTTAAATCACCATTATTCAATTGATGATATGTATATTATGCATTCTTGTTTGTATATATATTGTTCTTAAAATATATGATATATGAAAACCTAATTTGGTTGATTTTATGAGCATGGTGGATATAACGAGTTGGATCAAGATCCTCTAGAGTTCCTAGGGTACTCTACCACATAGAATTCTCTAAATCTTAACATTTATTTTTATAATAAATGGTTCAGATTATGTCACGTGATCTTTCCACTAACAAAACCCCTAAAATATTGATGTTAATGGATAAGTGTTAACACGTTAAGTGATAAAAAGTAAAAACCAATATTTTTTGAATTTTGTTAGTGGAATGATGACGTGACATAATCTGAAACATTTATTATAAAAAGAAATATTAGGATTTAGAGAACTCTATGTAGTAGAGTACCCTAAGAACTCTAGGGGATCATGATCCTAATGAGTTACATGTCGTATTTGAAAGTTTATAGATTAAATCGTAGAGAAAAGATTAAGGTATGAAGTAAGAACTGCATGAGCTTTTACGCGCGACCGGTGGACATTTGCTATTAAACGCCTAAATGACATTGACAGACATAAAGTAAATTCTGTATGAATTAATTATGCATTCATTAAAATATGTTTCTCAAAAAGGAATTGCACTTGCTTGTTTCCCAATTGTATTTCTAGGATTCTTTTCTTGGATTTAATTGTAACGTTGTCAAGATTTCAATTATTTAATTGAGCAATGTCATGTATCACCTCAATCATTTTATTTTATTGAATATTGTAAACTCTACATTTCTTTTAATAGATTACAAGTTTACAATAAAGAGAAGAAGAATAAGAAGAAGCTCGTCATACATGAAAATTTTTAAATCTTGTAGAAGATTTCTATAAAGTTTTAGCCACCGTTTATACAGCTACACAGTTTCCTACAAACCATTCGGTGTCTTCTAGGCAACATTCATAAATTTATCCAAAACTTTCCAACCTCAAGTTGCTAGTTTTACATTTAATTGCCACCAAAACCTCTTTTTTTTTCTTTTTTTTTTTGGTATTATATTATATAACAATCTAAAATAATATCTCACATACTTTTCTTCTTCTTTTTTAAGTGTCAATGCCTAGCTAAAATTTGAAAACCCATATACATTTTTTTTTTCTTCTTCTCTTTATCTCACTTAAAAAAAAAAAAAAAAAAAAGTCTATCCATTTTCCCATCAAACGTCTATTCTCCACTTCTTTTTAAATTATCCTCCAATCTATTATGCGACGATTTTTAATATATTATATGAGTCGTGTGACTAAAAATACGTGTTGATAGTCATTTAATTCGTCACATCACATAGTGGGTTAGAGAAAAATTCCTCCAAACAGATTCATTACTTTGACTCGTCTTTTAAATTACCACGTAATGGGTTGGAGAAACTTTCTTTTAAACTAATTTGGATAAAAACTGTTTTTAAATATATGGATAGCCATTCGAGTCGGCATATAATGGATTTGAGGTAAACTCTTTTTGATAATCAATCAACATCAAACTTATTTTTGTCTCCCTTACCCCTATACGTATTCTCCTACTTAAAATCAACTATGTCATGAGAAAATATTAAGAGGATTCATTATATTATCAAGTATAATGATAAGTTAAAAAAACTTAAATTATTAATCTTGTATCTAAAAAAAGCATAAAATTTAAAGTAAACAATTATTTAATATAGTAGTTTAAATAAATATTTTTAAATTAATATTAAAATATAAGAGAATATTTAACTTAAAATTATTCCCTGTTTGAACAATAAGCACACATAGAGTCATAGATTCAAAAGTAATAATAATAAAATAACGTTCTAAATTTAGCTTTCAAGACAAAAGAAAGAACATTACTAAGAATAATTAAAAAAAATAAATAAATTGACTCAGACTTTATTTAGGAAAACGTTATTTTGTTAACCTATATTTATTTTTTCCTTTCTAATCATTGAGAAATTAACCCTTTGGTTTCTTTATTTATGAGTTTTTCTTTTATTGGAAAAAAAAAAAAAAAAAAGTATTTGTTATCGTACATGCTAGAACTAGGAGGCAGAACCCGCACGAGTCTTTGCACGACTTGTAAGTTCACATGAGCGGTCAAAGAATCTGAATACGTAAAGACTTTAATCACAACCATGTAAGCGGCGAACCAATTAGAATGCGCCACGTTGCATAGCTCACAAAATCAATGCCCCAACTACATCACATATTTCTATTAAAAAAAAATAAAAATAAAAACTACATCATCACTCATCTTTCTTACCAAATTTATGTTATTCAACGTACATATGAAGCTTCCTTTCATGTACACCCCTACTTTTTCTTTACGTGAAACTCATTCATCATGTATTCTTCTTCCTAGTTAAAAGACCAAAAAAATCTTGAAGGAACTTTATAGGGATGGTTCGCATGTGACAAAATTAGATTGGTAAAAATAGTTAGATTGTATATTAATATTTCAAAAGGGTTCTTATGCTTATTTCATTTTAGTTTCTATACTTTAAAATATTTGTCACAAAAAATGTTAATATAACAAAAAAAAATTCATGCCACGTCGTAAGCCATATGTCATTAAGGTTCCGTTTGTTTAGACGTAAAACATTTTCTGTCGTAAAATGTTTTTCAGATGCAAATGATTTTTAAGAAAATATTTGTTTTTTCGGTGTTTGTTTGCATTCTGAAAAATGCTTGGAAAATATTTTACGGTGTTTGGCACGACGTAAAATGAAAAAAAGTTTTTTTTTTTTTTGTTTTTTTTAACTTTTTTATTAAAAACCTAAAATAAAAAATATTTATTTTAGAAGTGTAAACACCTATCCATCACAACATTGTGAAACTAATATAAGTTTTTCATATGATAAATAAACATGATAAATGAAAACAACAAACAATGGGCACCATCCAAAATTTATAACCATTCCCATAACATATATAACCATAACACTACTCATCCAATTTTTAATACATAATCAAAATACTAAACATAATTTCTTAATACATAACCATTGTTCCATAATATTACACATAAAAGGATTATCCAAAATAGTTAACATTGACCATAATACTACTACCAGGAGACCAACCAAAATAACCCATAAAATATCTTAACAAGGAATAAAAAAAAAAAAAAAAAAAAAAGACGAGAAGAAGCAAATCGATGGCTAGAAGACGTTGAGAACGAGATGAGATCGACGGAGAGAACGAGACCAAATTTGCGGTGGGCACCGTGGAGATTGGCGAGTGCGAGAGAGAGACCAAGAGGGGCGGTGCTGTGTAAGAGAGACCAGGGGAATGGGAAGCGTGCGAGAGACACCAGGGGGGAAGGGAGGCGTGCGAGACACGGGGTGGCTGAGGCTGGCTCGGTAGAGGAGAAAGAGAGCAGAGACAGTGAGAGGTGTGAAATGAGTGAGAGAAGCATCACGGGTGTTTTGGAAAATGGTTTACGGAAAAATTTTTCCGTAAACCGTTTTCCTAATTTTCTTTAACAATTTTCCGGTCAACAACAAATGTTTTCCTGTTGACTTTGATTTTACAGCGAAATAAACACCCGCAAATGATGAAAATATTTTACGGAAAATGTTTTACGTCGAAACAAACGGAGCCTAAAGTAACATTGGTTCCATGAATTCTGTTTGTGACGTTAGTATTTTCTATCAATCATATGATTGATAGAAACATTTTAAAGTTCATCTAAAAAAAATTAAAGTCTAAGAACGTTTTTGAAATAAATGTTAAAAGTTCAATACCCAAATATATAACTTAACCAATAATATAATTGGGTTTAGAGTATGCTTGGGTGGACCATTTAACAGTACAAGTTTTAAAATTTTTCACTTTTTAAAGTACAATTTTTTTTAACAAACAAAAATCAAAATATGTTGTATCAAATTGATCATTAATTGTTTCTACTTTGGTAGTGTTTTTATTACAACAAAAAGAATGGCTTAAAATAACACAATGTACATTCTTGTAAAAATCAAGTTTTATATTTGAAAAAAGTGGTTCTAACATGATTTTAGACGAGCATGATATAAAATAAAATCAGTTTAATTTTGAATTATTTGATTAGAAATGCGATCTTTATCGTATGGTAGTACAATCTTTATGCTCTCACAAGTCTAGACTTTTGGGTAAAACTTAAGTATAATTTCTTAAGTTAGGTACATTAAGTTCCTTAATTGAATGTAAACACATGATTGTATTAACCAATGAAATATAAACAATGATATCTTTTTCAAAAATATTTAAATTCAATGTATTTAAATTCAAAGAAGAACTTAATGTACTTGACCTAAGAAACTATATTTAAGTTTTACCCTAAACTTTTTATAATAACTTTTTAGAGTAAATTCGATCTGATGGCCCGGCCCTACAAACCCCCTACTTGCCCTAATTCCATTTTATGTACACGCATGACACACCCACAGTTTCCCACCAGGACACGAAAACCAACAAATTAAAAAACAGCCCCACTACTCTCTATTTTTGTTGTACTATTCAATATTTTTATTTTTTAAAATTATCTCTGCCTGGCGGATTAGAGTGTTATTTTTGACCTTTCGCTTTCTGGATCTAGGGTTTCGCTTTTGACGACTCGTTTTTTTTTTTTCTACCATCATCATCACCATCAAAATCAAAACCCTAGCTCCACCACATAAACACTGCTTCTCAGACGAAAAAAAAAAAAAGAAAAATACAAAAAAAAATTCCAATCAAGAAGACCCGGTTAAGGTTTTAGCGATCTTCATCATCATCACCAATCAGATCTAAAATTGTTACCCTAAAATTGTTTCTTTCACAGATCAGAGATTAAATTTACGGATGGTTTTAAATTCCAAAGAATCGGATCAAATCTAAAGCACTCTCTGACTCTGAGACGACGATGATATTTTACAATGAACAACAACAATCTGAGCCACCATTCCAAAGAGTGAGATTTTGATATGCATATATAAATTTCTTTTTTTATATTTTTCGGATTTGGGTGTCAAAAAAGAAAAAAAAAAGAACAAGAAAATGTATAAAGCGGTGGTTTATCAAGGGGAAGAGTTACTTGGGGAGGTAGAGATATACCCAGAAGAGAAAGAGAAAGAGAAGAAGAAGATGATGATCGAAGTGAAGGAAATCAGAATAAATCAGTTTACGCAATCAAGTGAGAGGTGTCCACCACTGGCAGTGCTTCATACCATTACTTGTAGCGGGATTTGCTTCAAAATGGAGTCTAAGTCCTCGCTCTCACAACAAGAAGACTCGCCGCTCTTTCTTTTGCACTCCTCGTGTTTCACGGAGAACAAGGTATAATAACACAAACCCAACAACAAAATCTAATAAGAAGATGAAATTTAAGAGAAACCCAATTGCTTGAACTTAAAATTTGTTTAAAATAAAGAAACCCCAGATTGTAAGGACAGCTGGACACTAATTTGCAAGGACAACTCATGTTGAATTTTTGACAGTTTCAGTGAACTCATTTTGCAGAGGATTTATGACAACTTAGTGAAATTGAAGCTGTTGATCTGAAATTTTAGCTGTTTGAGCTTGTTAAGACTGCTGCACAGAAAGATATGAACTTGTTATTCTAAGTGGGTTGCTTAGCTGAACTTTAATGGTGTTAAGAATTTGCCATTTGATTGTTATTGATGATTGTTTGTTGTTTGTTTTTGGTGAAAATATGGTTGAGTAGGGTTTGCAGCATTTGAGAAGACAGTTAAACAAGTCTTCAGCTGAGAAAATTAGAACAATAAGCAAGTTTGTGGCTCTGATTTTATTAAGTTAAGTCTGTGTAAGGTTGTGCCTTAGGTTATTAGAAAAGAGCATCGATTGCGCCAAGAATCTGACTTGTGTTTATGATATGAAGATAATGAACAAATTTTGTCGCATTTCATACTATGTGAATGGATGTTCTTTGTTTTGCTGCTTTATCGTCTCTTGTGATTCTTCTTTTTTTATAGCATATATGTGTTTATGAATCATCCACTCAGATTTAAGTTGTCTTGTCTTTCATGATTCTGTTTTTTGGGTGTGGATGGTTTTTGCAAATGTTAACAATGATTGCCATATTGGCGTATACAGACTGCAGTAATGTCACTAGGAGCGGGGGAAGAGCTTCATTTGGTTGCTATGTATTCCAAGAATAATGAGAAACCATATCCATGTTTCTGGGGATTCAATGTTGCATCAGGACTATATGATTCTTGTCTTGTCATGCTGAACCTTAGATGTCTTGGAATAGTATTTGATCTTGATGAAACACTCATAGTAGCAAATACAATGCGCTCATTTGAGGATAGGATTGAGGCCCTACAGCGAAAAATTAGCATTGAGGTGGACCAACAACGTATTTCTGGTATGCTGGCAGAGGTCAAGCGCTATCAAGATGATAAGATTATATTGAAGCAATATGCTGAAAATGATCAGGTTGTTGAAAATGGGAAGGTGATCAAAACTCAGTCTGAGGTTGTTCCAGCCTTGTCAGATAGCCATCAACCTATCGTTCGGCCACTTATACGGTTGCAGGATAAGAATATTATTCTGACTCGCATCAATCCACAGGTATGTAACAAGTAATACTAGCTTCAGCCTGTTGTTTGGTTGTTCTTATCTACCGTTGCAGCCATGAAATTACATATCCATTGCTAAAGGGGTATCCGTTATCAATTCTCTGGTCATTAATTTGTAGATTTCTGTATGACTGGATGGCTGCGTTAAGCAATCATGAATTTCTGAACTTATGTAACTTGTGCTGATTTTGTAGATCCCCTAGAATACTGCTTGTATACATGGGAAGTTTATACTCTTTTATTCCGAATAAAAGTTCTTGATTACCTATAAAAAAAAATTGTAGATACCTGAGACTCTTTTATTTAAGTCAATATTGTTTTTTTCTTTGAAGTAAAAATGTGATGCTCTTTTATATGAATGAAGTTTGAATATCACTGGGACACTAGATAATGGTGCTTGATTATATTTTGGACTCTCTATCAGATGCCTGGAGCTCCAGTAGAGGTTTCTGCAATATCCATTGATGGATTTTGACGAGATTGTGGAGACACCTTTAGATGTTTGAGATGCAATTTATTATTTTAGTATGTATAGACTGATAAAAATTAGTTGGTTCAATTAATAAGTTTTTTTTTTTTTTTTTTCTATAGATTCGTGATACAAGTGTTCTCGTGAGGTTGAGACCTGCATGGGACGATCTCCGGAGCTACTTGATTGCAAGAGGGCGCAAGCGTTTTGAGGTTTATGTTTGCACCATGGCTGAAAGGGATTATGCTTTAGAGATGTGGAGGCTTCTTGATCCAGATTCAAATTTGATAAACTCAAAAGAATTATTGGATCGAATTGTATGTGTCAAGTCGGGTAAGTGACATGATCCTTGTAAATAGCTTCCATGTATCTGTCTGAAGCTCATCCAGCATAGGTAGCTAATTACATATAGGTTGTATTGTGCCATTACTAAGAAAAAAAGATTGTAATATCTATGCATTGTATTAAATTTTGCCTGCAATTGCTAATCAGATTCATTTCCCTATTATGCTGCTTATTACTTGTTTATGTATTACGTTAATAGGTTCGAGGAAGTCGCTCTTCAATGTCTTTCATGATGGCTTATGCCATCCTAAGATGGCATTGGTTATTGATGATCGCTTGAAAGTGTGGGATGAGAAAGATCAACCACGGGTGCATGTAGTTCCTGCATTTGCTCCATACTACGCTCCCCAAGCTGAGGTATGCATTTGTCTATGTAGTGCATTGCACTTCTACAAATGCACACTAGAGACTAACTTATTATAATTGTTTTTGTTGTAGGCCAATAATGCTATACCCGTCTTGTGTGTGGCAAGAAATGTTGCTTGCAACGTCAGAGGTGGTTTTTTCAAGTAAGAATACAAAACCCAAGACATAGAAACACCAACACATCCACCAGTTGTTACTGTTGTGACTTAAGTTTTGAGCAATTAAATTCTGGTCCAATATGTGTATATATGTATAATTCTTGTGGCATGACATGACCTTCAAATTTGATAACAGAGAATTTGATGAGGGTCTTTTACAAAAGATTCCCGAAATTTTTTATGAAGATGATATTAAAGATATTCCTTCTCCTCCTGATGTGAGCAACTATTTAGTTTCTGAGGTTAGTCTGGAAAAAAATTGTTTGCTCAGATTCTTGTGCTTTTTGCAAGTTATGCAGAATTCTTCTTTACCAATAATGTTTCTCCACTGCACAGGATGATGCTTCTGCTTCTAATGGCAACAAAGATCCACTATCTTTTGATGGCATGGCAGATGCTGAGGTTGAAAGAAGACTAAAGGTAATCTGCTAAGTTCTGAATTGATGCGTGCATGTAATCATGTAATCTTGTGAGGCATGCTTATCGAGTGTTGATTTTAATATGCAGAATATTCTTGTTTCTCTGCATTTTATTGCGGGTGATTGTATTGAAATCTATATGTGCTTTCAAGTTTCGAATTAAAATCAGCCTTTTTTCTCTGTTTCTTTCATTCAGGATGCAATATCTGCTTCTTCAACAGTCACTAATCTAGATCCAAGGCTTGTTCCTGCTCTTCAGTATACAGTGGCATCGTCTTCTAGCTCAATTGCACTGCCAACAACTCAAGGGTCAGTGATGCCATTTTCCAATATACAGTACCCTCAGGCTGCTTCACTTGTTAAACCGTTGGGTCAAGTTGGGCCCCCAGAACCAAGCTTGCAAAGTTCTCCTGCTAGAGAAGAGGGTGAAGTACCAGAATCAGAATTAGATCCTGATACAAGGCGGAGGCTACTCATATTGCAACATGGGCAAGATACAAGAGATCATGCACCAACTGAAACTCCATTTCCTGGAAGACCTCCAATGCAAGTTGCTGCTCCACGGGTTCAATCACGCAGTGGCTGGTTTCCAGTTGAGGAAGAGATGAGCCCACGGCAGCTGAGCCGAGCAGCACCCAAAGAATTTCCTTTAGATTCAGAACCAATGCACATTGAGAAGCATCGTTCTCAGCATCCATCCTTTTTCCCTAAGGTTGAGAGTTCTGTTACTTCTGATAATAGAGTTCTCCAAGAAAATCAAAGATTGCCAAAAGAGGTGATTGCTTGGTCTTGGTCTGACTTTATACTTTAGTTTCTATGCTGAAAGTTTACAAGTTACTTGACTCCATGTAGCATATGAATCTTATAAGATAATTTATTTGCAGGCATTTCATAGAGATGATCGGTTGAGATTAAACCATACGCTATCTAGTTATTATTCTTTCTCAGGTGAGCTACGACACACTTAATTGCATACAGAGATGAAGCTTATGGGTCTTTTTCATTGGTGGGTCTTGCTGTTAAAATGCTTGGCAGATCCCAAAAGCATCTGAACTCAACTATGTATTTCTGTGAAATTTAGCCTCTTATTCCTTAATGATAAAAAATGAACTTCTATTTAGAAAAATTTGATAATGATGCTTAATAACATTTTAAATTTGAAGCATCATAGTTTGTTAGACAGGGGCATTAATCAATGAAATAGACTCACCAAGTTCAAAAAGAAAAGATGGTCTTGAATAGACCTGAATGCTGAAAAGGAATATACCTGTAGCTAATATTAAGCTGTGGCATAACTGAAGAAGGCTCTTATTAGTTGGGTATCCATTTAGAATTTTGTCTGTCTAATCCCAATTGTGCCCATAAGCTTGTTGACAAAACAAGTGTTGATGTCTTCATTGTTCTTTGTTTATAAGTGTTTTCTTTATCTGAATTCACATATAAATGGAGGTTTATTGGTTCTTGACTTTCTTGGATAATGTATATCAGATCTCTAAAGATATTACCTTTGGAGCATTTCAATTGGTGATTTTGTTTGATTATAGTGATCTTCTGAGATTCTTTATGCAATTTACAATAGTTTATCATGAGCGGTGTTATATTATGCAATATGCATTTTGAAGGTGAGGAGATTCAATTGAGTCGATCATCTTCCAGCACTAGGGATGTTGACTTTGAATCTGGACGAGGTATTTCAAATGCAGAAACTACTGCGGGAGTGTTACAGGACATCGCAATGAAGTGCGGAACCAAGGTAATCGGAAAGAGATTTATAGTGAGAAACATGTTAGAGTTGATCATTTTTTTTGATAGATAGTTAGAGCTCATTATATATGCATATCATGCATCCTTAAGTTCCATCTAAGCTCCTTTTTCCCCCCCTTCTCTTTTTAATGGGATGGATAGGTGGAGTTTAGGCCAGCTATGGTTGCTAGCATGGAACTGCAGTTCTCCTTTGAGGTATTTCTTACCCTTTACTCCAAAACTCTTTAAATTTCTTTTTAGTTTCAATGATATAAAGTCTCTATTTAAGTTGACTTACAAGTAGAAATTGAAGAGTTTGCCTAAATAATTAAACTTTTTTATTAAAACCTTTCAGTCCTTTGAGTTGTTGATGCGGTCCATAGAAAGTTGCTTTTATCCTTTTCCAACCAAAATTAATGAGCTGGTCTCTAAAAAAATAGGTTGGAACTGTACGGGAATGAATGTGAAACGAAAAAATAGCAAATCATTTCTCATTAAATATGATAATCATATTGCATTGAGAAGAAAATTCTCATTGAAGAATGTTTTGTCATCCTTAATTTTCTTATCCTTAAAATATTTTTGTGACTCATAGTGTGTGCTTCTATATACCTAATAATTACACCATAACTCACCTATCCTTTTTTTTAATAAGTAAAAGTATTTTACTGAAAAAAGGTTATTTCATGTTCACGATAATAAACACGAAATAACCTAAAAGAATTACAAAGAATTATGCATAAGTGTTAAGTGAAGAAACACAGTCTAAAATAGAAATGCTATGTGTGAGGCCCCATGCTCATGACCAATCAAATAAAGTCCGAAAGAAGGCAGCTTCCAACTCAGCCAGGGAGCGCTCCATATCTTCAAAAGTCCAAAAATTATGCTCCCTCCACAAATGCCACATCAAACATAGTGGAACTTGGTTCCAAACATCAGATGAATCCTTACCCAACCAATTCCTCCTTCTGAACAAGAGATCAATGACCGTTTCGTGTAGTTCCCACTGAATCCCAAAAGCGCCTAGGGGCGGCTAGGGCCCTACTCCACAGCCCAAACACAATATCGCAATGAAGCAACAAATGGGCAACCATCTCCCCACTAATGCTAAATGCATATTTCATTAGACCAAGTCATTTGCTAAGTTTACGGGACCCGTGAAATCCACTTGATGGTCTGGGTCAGAGATAAAGACCAGCTTGCTTCTTTTAGAAACAGTGTTTCTTTCCTAAATGTCCTGATTATCTTGTCAATTTCTTTGTTATGGGATGTCATGTCTTGATAACTCTTTTATAAACTGTTTTTGTAGGCTTGGTTTGCAGGAGAGAAAATTGGTGAAGGAATTGGTAGAACAAGAAGGGAAGCACAACGCTATGCTGCTGAGGGTTCTCTCAAGAATTTGGCTAGTAAGATTTCTTATGTTATTTTTAATGAAATGCTGCGGCATTCGAACATTGTCTAGAGTCTATATTATTCCTGTCTTAGGTCATTTTTACTACAGCTGAAATATTCATCGAAGCACTTTCAAGTGGAAATATATTAAGTAGTTTTACACTTGAAAAGCTATAAGATAAAAATCTGAATATGGATCTTGAGAATTATAAAAGGTCCTGCTTGGCTTTGATGTTTAAGAAGCCCTGCTTGCCTATAATCCATGTACAAAATCTACCTTTCTAGTTGCAAGAATTAGAGATTCAAGGGCCATATGGGCTATGATTGAATCTTATCAAAATTGCATTAATAGCAATTTAAAATTAAATACTTTTTTTATAGGTAAATTTAAAACTAAATACTTATTGTTGTATTTGTTAATGAAAACTCTAGTTATATTCTCAGCATTTTATGTTTGTTGTTTGCTTGAGATTGTGCTCTAGCCTCTAATCCACTAGTCCCATATCAGCTGGTTTCATGCTAGAATCACAAATATCTCCAACTGGCCATATCATTTAGTTGTCATATTACATAAGGGAATATCTATTTCACAATTTTATTTTACAGTACTACATCTTGGGTTTCCCTGGTTAATTTGGTAGGGAAATCTCATTCAACTTTGGAATTATCTCCTCATGGCATTTCCTTTTTTGTGATCCTGACCTCTTCATACATCCTTTTTTGTTTTCTTCACAGATATATATATGTCTCGTGTTAAGCCTGATTCTGGGTCTATGCCTGGGGATGTGAGTAGGTTTCCTAATGCAAATGACAATGGCTTTGTTGGTAGTATGAATTCTTTTGGGAATCAGCCATTGCCCAAAGAGGAGTCTGTTTCCTTTTCAACTGCATCTGAACCATCAAGGCTTCTAGACCCTAGGTTGGAAGGCTCTAAGAAGTCAATGGGTTCAGTCTCTGCACTCAAAGAATTAGTAAGATCACAAGGACTTGAGCATCTTTGATTTTCATGTCCGCTTGCAGTTGATTGGTAAAAAATTTATGAATTTTTATGTAATATATTTTGCATTTGACTTATTCAGTGCTCAATGGAAGGCCTTGATGTAGCTTTTCAACCTCGACCGCCACCTTCTGGTAATTCAGTTCAGAATGATGAAGTATATGCACAGGTTTGTTATGAGTTTATTTGCTTTAATAGTTTTAATGAAGTTTAAGGATACCTCTGTCTTGAGTTTCAACATTTGATTTGGGGAATTGTGGATGGTTTCTTTCCTCCCTTTCTGAAATCTTAGGCAAACCCAGTAGAATGAGAAAAGAACTGTAAAGGGCAACTTATTGTAAGGCTTTTTATTAAAATACAGTAATTTTAATTAAATATTGAACCTGGCACTTGACATGGCCTTTTCCAAATATGTATTGTTGATATTTTACATCCTTATTTTTGCTTGTGCACCATACATTTTAGGGTCATTTAGCTGGTTAGCCATCTGTAGGTTGAATAGTGGATCAAAATTCTGATAGGGGTAAAAATTGAAATTTAAGGGCTGGGGTTGTGTTTTAGGAGTTTTAGCAAAATGATTCCAAGTCCTATAATGTTACGATTGTTTAACATTTGTATATCTTTGGGTTTTCAATTCTCAATTTCTAAAGAGAGGGTTCCTCGTTGAAGTAGCATAGAAAATGTCCTGCTGTGGTTTCTTAAAGAATGATTCTTGTGTTATTCGTTGGAAATATTTTTGTGTTATTTTTATCACTGTTATATTGGTTCCTACCTGTGCTTAATTCTAACAATTTTTATTCTGTATTGGTGCCATGCTTCAGGTTGAAATAGATGGGCAGGTTTTAGGGAAAGGGATTGGGTTAACATGGGATGAGGCTAAGATGCAGGTATGCTACTTCTTTATATACAAAATTTTCAAGGAAATTGTATGATTTCTTGTGTGAATGTTATGCACCTTCATTTTTCTTATATAAATTTTCCAACCACCTCGTCATGCTTTTCCTTAGGCTGCTGAAAAGGCGCTCGGAACTCTAAGATCAATGCTTGGTCAATTTGGTCAGAAGCGTCAGGGTTCTCCTAGGTGTGTGATTTAACTAGCTCCCTGTATATTCAGTACTAATTTTCTATTGCATAAAACTTCTAATT
Organism: Fagus sylvatica; assembly: GCA_907173295.1. Lineage (NCBI taxonomy): Eukaryota > Viridiplantae > Streptophyta > Magnoliopsida > Fagales > Fagaceae > Fagus > Fagus sylvatica. Next base: position 34,002,196 of record OU015767.1, read on the forward strand.
CAAAGTTGAGTTATGGTATGGTTGGCCAGGCCCACAAATTATCATAAAATATTGTGATTTGTGGGACTGGGGGACTGATGGATTGGAACCATTTACTTAAAAAAAATTAGCTTTGTCATTGATATTCAGATTGGGGAAACCATGGTAAATATTAAGCACTCTTATAGCATTCCCCCCCTCCCACCTCTTTCTTTTTGGTATGATATTGGTGCACATGGAAGCTCTTCTCGGATTATTTCTAATATGACTCCAGTGAACAAGTAAAAACAAGGAGAAGAAAACTGAGAGGAGAGGGAAAAAAGGCCCTTGGCTCTATTCTGAAAGTTCCAGTTTTATTAGTTTCTGTGCACCAACAGAATGAAAGTAGATGAAACTAATTCTTACCGTCTGTTTTTTAGTAGCTAGAATTCCAATTTCTTCTGTATGATATGGTTTTCTAGTTTCTCTTGTTCTTTTTTCCCATTTCTTTTTTTCTTATTTGGTGTTTTTGACAATGTGAACAAGGGCATTGCATGGTATGCCAAATAAACGCATGAAGCCAGAATTTCCACGAGGTATGCAGCGGATGAACTCTTCTGCTAGATATCCCAAGAATGCTCCTCCTGTTCCCTGAAAGACCATAGCATCTGTTTTTCATCCCACTTTTTGGTACGGCTGCTGTTGGGACATTTTTATGGTAAATAACTGACTTATAGACGAGCAAGGGCCATTGAGATCCAGGACTGCCAATCGACTGTGAGCTTTTGATTCTTCTTAAGATGTCCAAAAGTCAAGAGGAACTCCCACAAAATTTATCTTGTGGCTTCATCTCACATCCATATGAAAGCAGGAGGAGACACCGAAATGAATGCAGCCCTAAGATATTCCTGTCTCAGGGTTTCCACTCACTATCCTATGCAGCCTTTTCTTCTCAAAATGCTTAAAGACCTCTTGCAAGATGATAGAAGCCAGTTCCATGTTGTCCCACTTTTTTCCGTGGCCGATGCAATCAACGCCAAGATTTTCTGCAATCCTGTTTCTGGTTGGATTTATTTACAGTGTATTGATATTTGTTTAAGCAGAAGAAAACTGAATATGGTGTTGATCAAAGGCTGTAGAGGCTATGCTCGGAGTCACTTAACCTTCTAACCGTTGACCGACTGTTTTGCTTTTCTCATTGCCCACCTCTCTGAAGATACAGAATATGTTAATTTCAATCTCCTGAGATTGGTGAAAGTTTATAGTGATAGTGACCTGAGCTGATGTATTAATGGTTTTCTTTCTTCATTTGTATTCATGGTTTTTTTTTTCTTTGTCTTCGAGTTTGATTTATTTAGGTAGCTACTTCAAGTAGGATGTTTACAGGACCTTGCAGAAGCATAAGCCTTGCCTTCAAGAAGAATGTTTTCCAAGGATCATTGATTACTGAAAATTTTCCAAGCACTGCTATTGATGTTTCTCTAACAAAATCTGATAACCCTCCATATCTGGAATTGTATATCATTTGCTCCTATGAAAAGCATGGATTTGAAATCAAAGAATAGGTGGGGAAGCTGCTTTTTGCATCAACCCCATTTTGTTTGAATCAGGTCCCTTTTTCCCCTCCCATTTTTTTTTTTTAAAAACATTTACAATAGGATTAGAACTCAAGTTCTTCTCAAAAGAATAACTCGATGATATTATTGAACTACAAAACTATTGACCCCTTATAATTGTCATTAGTGCAATGTGAAAATATCCAATTTGACACAAATCTACAATAAATAACATATGAAAATAGAGAATTTTATTTTATAAAACTAAGTATAATTTATCTAGTGTTAGGTTATTTTAATCCAATAAAATCATATAACTTCAAAAACTAAATAAATAAAAAAGGTTAGAAAAAATTACATGTTCTTGTACCAGAAAAAAATAAGAGGACAGGTCACTAGAGTAGTTGGTAGTTAATAGTAGTTTTTTTTTTGGGCTAAATTAGAGTTGTTGGTAGTTAATAGTAGTAGTTGCCAAGTATCTTCATCAATTTACTGTTCCCAAAAAATCAGCTCATAAAAAATGTAAAAAAAATAAAAGAGAAAATGATATTGGCAAGGCAGGAATCACGCCAAAGCCAAAAGAAATGTGAAAACAACGTCGTTTTAATAGTTGATTAATCTCGGTTGCACCAGATCTCCTTGACAATATAAATTACCAGTCGCTTAGCGTTTCCGTCACCCATAAGTATATATAAAAAAGTCCCAAAAATACAAAAAAGCTTGCAATTTTGCTCACGAGCCAAAAAGCTCTCACTTTTTTTAGTTCTACAGCGAGAGAGAGAGAGTGAAAGACTCATTTCTAGAGAGAGAAAGTGAGAAATGTCTTCCTTCGATGCGTTCGGAATCGACGGCGAGGAGATAAACGTGAACGATTCGAGTCGCCATTTCATCGACGACGAAGACGAGCAGAGCTTCACCGCCGCCCCCGGAGGATACGGTTCCTACTCTAACTTCCCACCCTCGGGCGCCGTGGACTTCTCCGGCGGATTTCCGGAGGACGATGATGTTGCAGTCGATCACACCTCCGCATCGCCGGAGATCTTCGGATTCGACGATCCAAATCCTAGCTACTCACAGTCTCCGTTCGATCCGATCCATGTTGAGAATGGAAATGGGAACGAGAAAGGTTACGGCGGGTTGGGTGGAAACGGCATCGGCGACGACGTTTTCTCCGACGGGCCGGTGCTTCCGCCGCCGACCGAGATGGAGCCCGAGGAAGGCTTCGCCCTTCGCGAGTGGAGGCGGTGAGATTTTCAATCCGTTTTGATTTCTCTGATGTGTTAATTTTCCAGATCTAATTTACTTTTTGTTGTAATCTGCTTAGATCTGTGATTTTTTTATATTCTCAGAGCTATTATATATTTTTTCTTTTAATTTCGTTTTTTCAGTTAATTTAGCTGATTAGAAGTTGTCGTAACTTGTAACTGTTGGATCGGTTTGTACTCTGATAGTGTTTTTGCAAAGTTTTGATTTTTGGAGAATAAGTAATAGGTATAGAAACTTATTTGATTTGATCTCGGTTGTGGAAAGAGATTAAGTGAAGTTAGGTCAATTTTAGCTAATAATTACAGCTTTAGTAGAAACCAATCTTAGTTTTTTTCTTTCTTTTTTTGATAGATAGGATAGGATTTGAAATCTATGGCATAACTAGATTTTAGTTTTTTATAATTCAAGAATTGGGGGAGGGGAAATTTGAACCCTGGATGTCTCCTTTGGAGAACACTAAGAGGTGCTGATCAGTTGAGCTACAAAGCCCTTGGCTAGTTTTTGGTATGTTTTAGTTGAATATATGAAATTATGATTAGATCATCTTAGTTGATGGCTTAATTCATTATGATCCTTGAGAGATTACTGAATACTATGGCGTATAGGTTTTTTTTGAATGTGTATGTGAGATTTAACTGGGATCTGTATTTTATGTGAGATTCTGATGGGTTAGTTTGAGGAGAATTTTTCATTTATTGAAACTCAACAAGCAGCTACTGTTTTTTTTTAACTATCCTAGTGTATCCGGATCTGGGGGGCTACACATGATTCTATTGGATGATTCACTATGTTAGTTTATGTTATAACAGTGATGTGATTCAGTGAGGTTCAGAAGAAATATGAGTGGACCCTGGCATTCAAATGGTTTGACCCTATGTTGCTTAAATATGAGGTCCTCCCTTTGTAGCTGGACCTTGTACTGTTTTTGATAATTAAAAACATTTAGATGTTATGCAAGTGCTTTGATTCCAATCGATGATTAGCACTGCTCACATTCAGGGAGGCCCTGTGATGTTATACGTGTTAGATGGGATAGGATTTTGTGGGTCTTGGTAATCCTATTGTTGGTCAAAATGTGCAAACGTGTAGATGTTTGTCAGACATCTGTGGACCAGCTGTGAGCCACTGTATTGCATTTTTAAATAGAAGTATGATTGCTGCAAGGTAACCAGTTTTAGGTTTGCAATGGGTTATGGATTATGGGTGCGTCATGCTAGACTTTTAGACTTCTTTTCTGTCACCAAAATGTGTACAATGTGAGGCAAAATGTAAGAAGGCACAGTAACATTCTCTAATAGAAAAACAGTCTCTAATTCTAATTTTAAATGTGAATATTCTTTATATTTTTTAATTATATTGGAATTACCTGCTGGTTAAATTTAAGAAAGGAGGAACTATGAATTTGCTGGTGCAGCCAAAATGCCATTCTGCTTGAGGAAAAGGAGAAGAGAGAAAAAGAAATGAGAAACCAGATTATTATTGAAGCTGAGGATTACATACAAGCTTTTTATGAGAAAAGGAAGCTTAATGTTGAGTCTAATAGGGTTAACAACAGAGAAAGGGAAAAGGTAAAATGTTGAAGTGCTTTTATCGTAGCGACCGTATTTTCTACCCTGGTTCTGGTCTTAATGCTAGAATATCTGTCTTTCGTGCAGTTATTCTTGGCTAATCAAGAGAAATTCCATAAAACTGCGGACAAGCAGTACTGGAAAGCAATAGCAGAGCTCATTCCTTATGAAGTTCCCAACATTGAGAAGAAGAGAGGCAAGAAAGATCAAGACAAGAAGCCATCAATCACGGTCGTCCAGGGCCCGAAGCCTGGGAAACCCACTGATCTTTCAAGGATGCGCCAGATACTTGTGAAGCTAAAGCACACACCTCCACCCCACATGATACCACCCCCACCTGCACCTGCTAAGGATGGCAAAGATGGAAAGGAAGGAAAAGATGGGAAGGATGGAAAAGATGCCAAAAAAGGAAAGGACGAAGCATCAAATGCAACTGGAGCTGCAGCGGCAGGAGAGACTGCTGTACCAATCAAAGATGTCACCTCTAATGGTATTCCAAACACTTCCGAACAAGAAGTTCCTGCTAATGCTGAGGAACAGACTGCAGCATAACAATAGCAGCATCAATCTTTATTTTATACAAAAGCTTTCTCCTTATTTGTTTTCCTTCACATTTCTTTGATTCTCATGTTTTAAATCTGTTCTACTGTCCCGATTCAAAAATCTTAGAGGTTTCCATAATGTTCTTCGGCCTTGACTGGAATCCTATTTTTGCATTGGTTTGTGATGTGTTATGATTGAGATTGGAAATTGTCATTATTTTCACGTCATTTATGAGACTAGTCTTTTGTACCCAACATTTTATCTTTCGTATGGATCAAACATGTTTTTAGTGTACCTTTTCTTTTAGTGTATTGTGCCTTGAGCAGACATTGTTTTGATGCTTTGAATCAAATACACCATTAGATATGTAAGTTGTAACATGCATGACATTGTTTTTTTGGGAGCACTACTTGCATGTTTAATTGTTTTGATGCAAACAGATGCCTGTTATGTGCACATTAAATGAGTCGGGTATGTGCATGTTTTTGTGTGTGAGAGAGAGAGAGAGAATTGAGCAATCTACTTCCCATGTTGCTATCACTATATCTATAATAATTATAAACAATGATATCAAATACTCCGTATAAACTTAAATTGCATTGTATATCATCCCACTTGAAGCAATCCAAGCACCCAAGAATTTAAAAAAAAAAAAAAAACTCAGAGAGAGAGAGAGACCTTGCTTGACCCCCAACCTAAAGGACAAAAGAAATTCACAAAATTTGTAACTAAAAAAAAAAAAAAATCCCAACTAAATATGTATATATTAACTAATGGGAGACCCATGCAATCTGGAACAAGTTGATCCCGTCATTTGCTGGGTTGTAGCACTCACTGCATCTACAATCCATCCTTGATGTACAATAGAATTAGTCAATCTCGTTCTTCATCTAGGTGTTACTTCAGTAATTGTCACTGGAGCTGAGCTCATCTGGTAGCTAGTAGATTCACTGGTTGATCCTTTTTTTGATGAAGATTCCCCTGAATCTGTGAAAAACCCAGGGGCTGTAAGTTCCTTCTCGTTGAGCCGGATGTTCCTTGAGAGCATCTCAACAACCTGGCTCATCAATGGCCTTCGGCTTGCCATTGCTTGGCTGCAGAAAAATGCTACCTTCATGTATCTAAGGATTTCTTCCTCAGGAAATCCTTCCACTTTCAGTTCTGGATCCACTAGCTCCATGAGCCTGTTTTCTTGGTAGAGCTCCCATGCCTATTAAATGAAACAATAGTTGTTAAAAGGAAGGATAATAATCCTTTTCTTCTCCTTTGTCATGTAATGAGATAATACATTAAGGCAAAGAAAGAAGCAAAACTAGACTGCCAATTAATCAATGAGGGGAGCAACAGATGTCAGAATCTACTAAGAATTTTGTTGAAGATAGGAAATGGAAAATCAACGCACCCATTCCAAGAGAAATTTCTCCGTCCCTCCCCAGTTCTCCTTTGCACTGCTTCTGCCACTAACTATCTCAAGTATAAGGACTCCAAAACTGTAAACATCAGCCTTCATTGTTAACTGACCACCCAAGGCATATTCAGGTGCCAAATAACCACTGCACAGAACAAAAGCAAGGCAGAATTGTTATGCATCTGCTTTCACTTTTCACAAAGAATTTAAACCTAAACAAGGGCCTTTTGCATTTTTTACATCATTATGCACTACACAGCTCTGATTGGTGACTCAAAACAATTAAACAAATTTTCATTTTAAGAAGAAACGTCTAATTCATGTAAAATATAAGTTACAGAAATGCTTCTTAGGGAAAAGTATGGACTATGGACTGACCAAGTATTGACAATAGTTGTCCTAGATGTTGCCAAAATAAGGAAAAAAGGGCATGCAAATTCATGAAGCTAGTGTAATCACGATCTAGGTGTAACAAAAACAAAATTCAAACCCATAAAAAATTGGACTTGAGTAACCGAAAATATATGCAGGAGTATATATTATAACACAAATAAGAGACAAATTTTACCCCAGTGTATTTCATCTTTCGAGTTCTTTTTTTTTTTTGGTAAACAATACTTTTATTGAAAAAAAAGGAACTTGTTTTTGTATATACACAAACAGCTACAAAAGAGAGTCTATAAAATCTACAAGTGAATGCCTATCACTAATTCCCATGCACTGAGACCACTCAAACAGGAATCTCACAAACAAAGATTTCATCTCTATAACTGAACTCCCCATCCCATTAGAAGTACAACTATTCCTCTTCCTCCAAAGCATCCCCATTAGACATAAGGGGAAATATTAGATTATCCATAAAATCGTCTCTCCTTCCTGCAGTATTTTATCTTCTTCAACATTATATTCTATTGTCCTGTTAATAAGCATTTTTTTTTTACATATATAAATGCAGTTAATAACCACAGCTCCTGCATATCAAGTACATATCAGGGAACTGGATTCTTTACAAGCTTCAATGGTTCATTAGGAACTTTTTGTTATGTGCAGAATGTTTTGTTATATGTTTTATCACATCTTCTTTAGTCGAACCTCTCTCTCTCTCTCTATATATATATATATATATACACATATCACATCTTTATCTATTTTATTTCTTTCTCTAGTGTTTCTTTGAAAATGCATGTGGCTATGACTATACCGATCATGTTAACAGTACAATGGTTGCTTATTTTATGCTTCCTATTGTGGTTTAAGATGGCAAAAACTTTTCTGAAATATGATTTTCCACTATCCTGTTTGACAGCTGCAGCTAAAATTGTGGCTAAGATCACCAGCCTTTCACCAAATTTGCACCACAGCCACTAAGAAAAAACTACCAATTTTTGGAAGTTCCCACAGCAGCATACTAATAACTTGTCTAGAATAACTATGGTTACAATGAACTTTTTAAGGATCTTAATGATGCAAGGAAGCTGTAACGCTAAACATGAAACAACAGTCAACATGAAACTAGAAAGATAACATACGTTGTTCCAGCAATTCTTGTGCTAATGTGAGTGATGTTATCTGGGAAAAGTTTGGCCAACCCAAAGTCACCAATTTTTGGGTTGAAATCTTTGTCAATAAGTATATTACTAGCTTTGATGTCTCTATGCACAATATGCGGTACGAGTTCTTCATGAAGAAATGCAAGACCCGTAGCAGTGCCCACGCAGATAGCAGATCTTTTTCCCCAATCCAGTTTGATGTTTCGACTCTGTGAACCTACAAACATGAGGAAAACAAATTACAATTTCATTCCCCCATTGTGTATACATACCTCGATTTCATATTGCACACTAATGGTTTTCTCTGAATTACCTAACAATGCACGATCAAGGCTGTTATTTTCTACATATTCATATACTAAAATCCGGTTAGACTCTTGAACACAGCACCCTAACAACTCAACAAGGTTTGGATGCTTGACATTTGTTATGGTATTAATCTCGGTCAAAAATTCACGTAATCCCTGCTTCGACTGGGCAGAAAGTGTCTTCACAGCAACTTCTACTCCACTTTTTAGGGTTCCCTAGCAAAATTGCAATACAGTAAATAAGTAAACTTTTTTGAACACTACATGGACAAAAACCATTTTTTATTCCTTAATATAGTAACATAATCATGTGTGAGTTTGTCCTTCACCAAAATATGACCTGCCAGAAAGACATTCAACTTAAGAAAACCAAGCTTTTTATAGAGAAAGTAAGAACCCTGAAAAGCCAATTCATTTTGATGGCTAATTTTCTTCAATACAACTTGATTAGCACAAAATGTACCCTAGGCATCAGTATATGCAACTCACAAAGCTTGATAACAAAACCCAAGTTTACTTTAATCTAAAATCGTACATGAAAATTTGTTATATACTTGTGAACCAATTCCAGTTTGAATCAGGTTTCAAGTTTTTTGTGCAGTAAATTTTGAAACAACCAATGAAGATGCCTCTGAAGACCTGGAGTTGGAAAGATAATTTATGTTCAAAGTGTATCTCATCACTTGTCATGAAAAATGACCATGAAAATGAAATGGCAAATTGGGGGGGAGGGAAAGGAGAAGAACAAACAGAAGTATCTATGTCTATGTAGTTCAATATGTACCTTCAAAGAATCTTTATAATAAGTTCAAATTTTCGAAAATGATAACTGTGTGCTAATCCTGTAAACTTCAAAACGTAAAATCATCTGTAAATTCTGATACCTTGTAAACGGTTCCAAAACCTCCTCTCCCTAACTTATTGCTCGGATGAAAATTGTCCGTTGCCACTCTTATTTCCTTGTGGGAAAAATGTTTAATATTCCCAAGCAAGTTCCCTAGGCAACAGAAGGATGAGAAGGTACAGAAAGAAAATCATAAAGATGAAACGAAAAATATAGCAATGCTTGAAGACTTGAGAGAAAAGGGGAAAAAAAAGTGCCATAGAAATACCACCAATGACATAAATTAAAACAGATGAATAGTAGTTGTAACCTAAAGCATGGCTGTGCCCCTACTATAAACTATGATGATACAATGAGCCCAAACTACTGATACATTTTTATTTTTTTTAACATTAATGGCCTATCTAAAGCTTGTATGAAAATAAAACCCAGCGCACCTAAATTGCTTTTTTTCAATTCAGAATCAATACAAAGAGATGTTAAAAGTGGCTATAAACAAACCAGATGTAGCTTCATTTGTCAAATTAGGATCTTCTATTCTACAGGTTAAACTCAGCTAATAATGTAAATGAATCAATGTGACTCAGACAACATGGAGAATTAAACCACAATCAAAATGGACTAAAATCCTATCATTTTCTGCAGATTGAAGATGAACTTGCCATGTACAGGACAGTTGGTTGTGGGTTTATTATTAATTGTTAAGACTGGAATAGAGTATAATGCTAAGAATGTACCATAGAGAGAATATCTTTCTAAAAGAAAAATAGAGATAAATGGGGCAAATTTGGAAAAAGAAGAAGAAAGAAAGAAAGCCCTCATAATAATTGATCATAAAACTGCATCTGGATTTTAACAGAGTTATGCATCGGTTCATATCAATCTAACCATTTATGAAGTTTTGAATTTGAGACCTACATGTGCCACTGTTAAGAAAGCCCCTTGTCCAACAGGGTCCTAATTTTTAAATCCACTAAAGACTCAATTTGGCAAGCTGATCAGAAGTATCTCAAAGATTGTTTTTCAAAAACCAGCACTTGTGCTTGAAGCATAGCTCAGATTCACTAGCCTCTGGTTTTGGTCTCAATGATATGCATGATTACCACTTCATATAATGCATACAAAATTTGTAAGCATGAAACATACTTCTCATGCAACATGCATTAATACAATTTATACAAACAAAATGGAATTCAATTTCTATTGCAATCGACATAACATAAAACATAACAAAGATTGCTTGTTAAGTCCTTACCATCTATGTCATGACAAGGTTGAGCCGAACTCTTTTTTCTCTCGAATTTTGACACTCCAAAGCAATTACAACTCATAGTTGCCTACGATATGCAACCGCTATTTCTCGAGTTATACTTATACCTTCTCACAGAAAAAAACGCATTCAATAAATAATCAATTGAAACAAACCAAACACTCCCTTCATCTTTCTCGAACTCAACATGTGCTTTCCATTTCTTTTAAAGAAAAACTAAATAAAGATTTCAGGATTAAGAAACAGATTAAATTCAACTAATTTCAGAGTTTCAGATAAATGTTGACTTACATATCAATCACACATTAAAAAAAAAAAAAAAAATGAGACTATTTCTTGCACCTAAAAAAATCTCTAAATGAAAATTAGCTCTTAGATAATAACTGATTATATATTTCATCAACATCAAAGTTCTTCGGTAATATATTATTATATACAATTTTGTTAAATTAGCTCTTTAGGTACTATGTTATTATTACATATTTCACTAATCAATTGCTACAAAAACACACAAAGTTATACACAAATTCTTCAATTAAAAAAAAAAAGTTCTTCGGTAATATAGTTATTATATACCACCAAAGTTCCTTGCATTTGACCAAAGAATTTTCCGACAATTTAAGCAAGAAATAAAAGCTCAAACAAGCACATCAGATCCACAACCAGCTAAAAATTTCGGAATTTAATTTCAAAAAAAAAAATCACGTTTAAACACAGAGCAAATACCTCGTTAACGGAAAAGCTAAAACAAAACAACGTTGTTGGAGTTGGAGGCTTCTGAATTCGATAAAACAACATGGAGCTTCTTGTAATTCTAATTCTATTGTTGTGGCTTTTAATGAAGTATAAACAAATAGGCTTTTCGTTTTTGTGTCGCCGGCTAGTTGTTATGAAAATTTAATAATAAAAATGAATAGCAGTTTCAGCGACAGCAAAAACAAGTTGTCGTGTTGTAGGAGAACTAGAAGTAGTGGGCGTTGGTGAGGTTGTAATTTGTAATTTGCAATTGGTGGTGTGAGTGAGAAAAGGTCTAATAAAGAGTCTTCAGCTCAAGCTCCTTCTTCATTCTCCACCTTCTATGTGTGTTCTCATTTATAATCTAGCTTCAAACTTCGCACCGTCTTGATAGTGACGTTCCTCACTTTGTGATCTATATAGTACGTTAATAATGTAAAGACTCATGTGACTTTTAAAATATATATAGATAATCGATTTATTTGCTATGTAATAGATTGAAGGAAGATTCTTCCAAAATCAGATTTGAGGAAAACTATGTTCATTATTAAATACTACTAGGATTTTGAATTTTCATAAAGATGTTACGAGTTTTACCGACTTTTTATGGTGACAATGAATGTGGTGAGTGAATTTCAAAATATAGTACAGGAATACATGAATGAATATAGTACGTTAATAATGTAAAGACTCATGTGACTTTTTAAAATATATATAGATAATCTATTTGCTTACTATGTAGTGGATTGAAGGAAGATTCCTCCAAAATCGGATTTGAGGAAAACTATGTCCATTATTGAATACCACTAGGATTTTGAATTTTCATAAAGATGTTATAAGTTTTACCGACTTTTTATGATAACAATGAATGTGGTGAGTGAATTTCAAAATATAGTATAGGAATACATGAATGAATATAGTAAGTTAATAATGTAAAGACTCATGTGACTTTTTAAAATGGGTCCTGTTAGAGTGCCCTTAGGGTAATGGTTAAGAAAGCATTTAATGCTTTCACTTAATACTTCCATTTAATACAAAAATAACTTTTAAGGGTATTTTCGTCTTTCTATTTATAATTTTAATATTAAAAATTCGTTATTTCCCGTAAAATATAATCATTTAATGCTCCTTAACCATTGCCCTAAGGGCACTGGTTAACAAAATCCTTTTAAAATATATATAGATAATCTATTTGCTTGCTATGTAGTAGATTGAAGGAAGATTTCTTCAATTCCAAGCTCCTACTACTAGTGCTTGTATAACACTCATACGACTACCTATATAAGGAATTAAGGACCGTTCTTTTTTTTTTTTTGATAAGTCAGTTAAGGACCGTTCTTTTGTGTATACTTCGCACACAATTTAATAGAATGGACCTTTCAAAACCTTAACAACAATATTTTCTAATTGAATTTAAGAATTAAAATAGTTGATCGAGACCGTTTCTTATGTAATAGGTAATAGGTACGTCACTTTGATGTGTAGGTGAAGTCTACATGTATAAATCTTTTATTTATTTTATATAAAATATATATATATATATATATATAAATAAATAATATGTGAGAGAGAATGACAGGAATGGATTGTTACATATATCCAAGAAATAAGTATTTTAATTTCTTTCATTCATTGGTTTTAAAAATGAAAATAGGAGATGGAGCTCTTAAACTCATGTTACCGTTATCAAAGGAATGCTTTAATTCTCTTTGGGGTGGTTTAGACTCTTATAAAAGTATTTATTCAACTCTCTTTAAGAGATTAATTTCATAATTATACATTTGTTATGTCCACTCGAAGTGGATCAATTACATGTAGTCCAATGTTTGACTTCAAGGACTTTGTGTGGTTTAAGACTTTAAATTAAGCCTTTAGGTCCAAAGTTATTTTGAAGGCAAAATTCTCCGATTGAAAAGAGATTCTGGAATGAGGTTCATTTATGCAGGGAATGAGTGCTTTTATTTATTTATATTTTTTTTAAACTAGTTTATTTCACACAAATCATTTATTACATAATTATTTTTTAACACTTGTGTTACATCATTTCTTAAAATCCAAATTAATACGGATTGTTTTTAAAGTCACAACAATAAATGGAGAATGAGTCATTGAACCCCGGTACATGATAAAAAATAAATAAATAAAAATTTGATTTTTTAAAAACTAGTAACGGTTTTCATGAAATACTAATATGATATTTGTTTTTGTTTATTTTTTATATCTTCTCGAAAAAAATAACATTAATTAAATAATTGTACATTTTAATTATTAATTGTAAATGATTGTACATTTTTTTTGTTTCCTGAAAATAATTGTAAGTTCAATGCAAGGAGCTCGAGGGTGGAATTATTAATTAAATAAATAAACTTGAACGTGTTTCTAGGGAAATGATGATAACATTACCCACCAAGGCCTAAGAGTTGCTGGTTTTGTTTATAGTATTATTATTTTAGTGTATGTAGTTAAGTGATCGATGTTGTAGATTTTTTTTTTGATAAAACCAATTTTTTCTTAGGTGCTTCAGCGCCCAGTCTTCGGGTCATTGACGTTGCGTCTTCGCCGAACTGTAGGCATCCTGTCACCGCAGAGGGTATGTGCCCATTAGTGATCGATGTTGTAGATTGACTTTAGGGAGAATGGAGATAATATAAATAATAAATTGACGAAGTTTGTTTGAATCCAATGTATATAACCGGAACACTACAAAACACACGCATGGAAACAAATTTATTAAAAGTAAGAGTGTCGTATTGTGGTCTTAAGATGTACTATCCTGTTAGAGTATTCACATCGGATATTTTAAAATTTCTTTAAATTTTGAAAGAAAAATTTACTTTTTATTTTATTTTAATTATTCACTTTTGAAATACACATTACATCACATTCTTTATCTTTTAAACACTCTTAAAAAGTATTTTTATTTTATTCTTTCTTTATGATTCTAAAATAGTAATATATCTTTCAAACATTCTTTATGTTTCTGGAGTGAGAGTGAGAGACATGGGAATGAGAGAAATTAGTGGGAGAGAGAAAGAATTGTATAATAATATATGAAAGAGCTAAGTGACTCTTCATAAATAAAGACTCACTATAGTATTTCTTCAAATTTGAAAGTGGATGAATAGTTTGATGCAAAGGTATTTGGGGCTTGAATTTTTATAATTTGAAGAAAATGACCATATATAGAGTCTGATGTAAATGCTCTTACAAATCCGGTTACTCGGATCATGGCCATTGCAAGTTTGCAACGTAATTAACAGAGTGGATCAAAACGGTAGTGGAATCGGTTGATATTTGGCAAGGATGATTGTCATGAATTTTAGCTATTTGTCACAATCCTTTGTGACACATTGTGATATGGCTTAGGCTTAAAATTATTTGCTTGAATAGATAACCAACCTCTTTTATACTTGTTTATGTTTCTGTTTTTTAGAAACAACCAACTTTATTGTTATACTGTTTATTATATAAACTAATAAAAGCATAATAAAAGAAGATCTTTAATCAAAATTTCTGAGTTATTGAATTTACTTTATTAAGTTTGAAACTTTTATTTCCTCAGATTAATCTTGTTTTACAATATTCTGAACAATCTATCCTATAAATCATTTTCAATCTATTCTATAATATCTATAATAAATCATCCACATGCAAAAATAAACTTTTATCAATTAGGTAGATATTTTATACGAGAAGAAGTGCATCAATTTGTAAAAATCAAAAATCAAAATACATGGGAGAAAAGAAAAAAGAAAGGAAATTCTATTGCTCAATATACGATAGAAAGTTTCACTTTGGAAATGACATGATTTGACCTTGACAATTGTTAAATGGGAACTCATGAAGTCAATCACAATGGTTGAAATATTGAATAATCCATTCACAAATACTTTCATACTTTTCGGCTTTTCCTCTGTTCTTGATATATAAGAAGATTACAAGTTACAACTGGCTTCAAATAACGGTGTTCTAGAAGAAGTTCCATTCTTAATTAATTAGCCACTAACCTAACCTTAATAGTAATCATTTCTCTTTTGTTTTTAAACAAAGACATAGTCAATTGTTTAACAACTCAATCATATCTTCTTGTAGGAAACTTGTCATTTGTGTAACACGTGTGTTCCTTATTAGTGAAAAATATTAAAGATAATGAATGTTAACAGTATCATATTTACGTTAGCCTATGACTTTTGGCATACTAATGTATGGCTATAATATTTCACCTATCTCATCATCTTTCAACAAATTCCAACAGCATGACTCGTGTTTGATACGTTTGACCTTTCAGATCATCAACCGACCTTGCCCCAAATGTCTTGAAATAATACCAAACTATTTTCCACAAGGTACATTTCAATGGGTAGAGATAACATAATTAACCACTTCAAAAAATGTAACACAATCAAAAGCCAGAGATAACTTCTTATTTTTTAAGATAATTACCAAGAGATTTGTAATTCTGCGTTATTGTATGATCTCCTTTATAAAGAGAATCATGATTCAAATCTGAAATCTCCTTTGTCATTTATTGTAACAATTGATTTTTTTTTTTTAAAAAAAAAAAACCTATGCATTATTATATGTATGATACAAATTTCCAACCTCGAAGCACAATTCGGAAGTGCATTTGTCTAACTTTTTTCTTCTGTTGGCATTGATATTTGATCAACAGGGAGGTTCATATATGACTCTGACTATGAGTCTCTAGTCAACCTCTTTAACGTTGAGGTCCCAACTAGGATGACCCTCCCAGTCTTTCAATTCTCTTTCTTAAGAAGACTGTCATGAAATTCTTCCGTTTGTATTTTCACAAATTGCTGAAGAAAGCTAAACATATAAACATTCTAAATAATTAAGAGTTGACACCAAGAGTGCCTTTGTAATGTGCAGTTGTGTCAAATGGTTTTATTTTTATTTTTATAATTTGATAGTTAAAATAATGGAAGAGAGGATTTGAATTTTAATTCTCCTTATAAAGAATAGCAAATAATGTCATTAACTTACAAAATCCTGGTTCGTTTTAGATGGATTATGATTCTATTTTTTTTTTTACTAAGTATGTGTTTGATATAAAATCAAACTTATTCAAAGTTTGTTACAAACCTTGAATTTAGAATTGCCAATCTAACTTCGAACTTCAAAAGGGTGTGTTTGATCTACATTATGCCTTAATGACAAGGACTTTTTTCGTATGACACTAAACAAAGTATGAAGGATGAAGTAGAATTGTAGATCAAATAACATAAATACATAGATATTTTGCATTAAAGCTTTCAAGGTACAAGTACAATAAAAACAACTTACAAACACTAATGAATACACTTGAAGAACACACTTTGAATACACTTAAAGAACACACTTGAACACACTTTGAACACACTTAGAACATACTTTAGATCACAATGGATCTCTTGCACATGAGTTGTGGAAGTTGAGTTGTAAAGAGAGTCTTTGAAGAGTAAACCTTCTTATTAATAGTCAAAAGGGTGGTTATTTCCAACAAATAACTACCCATCAATAGTTACTTTTGGGTGATTTATTTTTAGGAAAATAACTACTCCCAATAGTTTGGAGATCATGACACATGTCATCTACATCATGGAAGTTATTGGTGGTTACATCCTACCATTAACTACCTCCATGAAAGTTATAAATAACTAGCCTCTTCACACGCGCTACGCACGTGTTTAGAGGCTTTTCCTATTTATCACTTTTAATTTTTTAATTTATTTATTCAAAGGACTGGACAATTTTCATATTTTCAACCGGTTTTTATAGGTTAATTTAATTTGTCCAATATGAAAATTGTTCAGAGGACTGTATAATTGGGTAAGTTGTACATTCCTCTCTTTTAAGGTTAATTTACCCAATAGCAAATAAGTACTACCACGTGTATATAAATTAAAAATTTTAAACCATTGAAATATATCTAACAAAATACATCAAGTAAAATTGTATTATCTACGTCTACGTTAAAGATATTAAAAGTTTATATGGTAATACAAATAGCTGTTAGTGGGAAGAAGATGAAGGATCGATGTCTTTAGTTGGTGATTCTAATTGTTTTCCAGCTACATTTGCCATTAACCTGTATTAAAAATTAAAAATTAAAAATTGTTACTTCAAAAACATATATTTTTGAACTGATAACATACAGATGAATAATATGTTATCGATAGATTGTATAAGTATGTACCTTGTAACAATTTTGCATAACTCTTTGTACATTAAATGGTCTAAGTCAGCTTGTGTCTTGATGAACTGTCATTTAGCATTAAAATTTGAATATAATATATGTCTCATGAATGTATATGTAGAATCAGAATAGTAATGATTTGGTACCTGCATTATCACCATATCATCTAATCCTTTTGTTTTCCCTCTGTCTTTATGGTCATGGACGTTTGAACTTTCAAATGAAGAGAAAAAAAAAACAGTATAATAACTAAATGTTTGTATAATGTATTGGTTAATACCCAAGCTAGAATTATGAAGTAACACACCTTTCATATAATTGTGAGATCAAGACTCGCTTCACCATTCTCCATAGGTGTGTCTTGTCAGCTTGAACAGTACATCCCCAACCGAGGGAATATATTCGCAACTTCACAACCTAATTCATATATGTTATGTAACAATTGGCTCTTCCAGTTTGAATGATATTATAATGAAAAAAGGATGACGATTAAATGAAACATAATTTATAAAACATGTACCTTGTTATCAATAGATCCAATGTTTGATATTGATTGATTGGCCTTCCACATCTCCCAAAAAGCAGTATCATTAACCTAAACCATGTTCAAGTAAGTGTAACACCACAAACACATCCTACTGAGGTTTTTTTTTTTTAATTAAATAAAATAATTAATCTCATCTAGTTTCAACCTATTGATTTAAAGAAGACATGTTAGTATTTTAAAACACATACCCTGCTACTATCAATGGCACCACTGTTATGGATGGTTGTTCCCCAAGATCCATTTTTACGACCTTTAAATGTTGATTTGTTCATCTTTCCTGTTTGAAATGCATTTGGGTTATAAATAAATTCAACAAATTAATCAATTAAAAGGACAACACCCAAATCAATTAAAGAAATAAATATATAAAAAAGTGCAACCAAAAGTTAATTTAGTACCTATGATGCAGGTAACAAAACCTCTTTATACACAATATTTTTTGTGTGAACTCCTTCCTCCCCCGGTACTGTTCCTTTTTCCACCAAAATTTTTGTGGTGGATTGTGAGACTCCCCTTGACAAAGCTACATACAATTGGCCGTGACTGAAAACGTGGTTTGGAAGATAAATACCCACATTTGGAATCGTTTGACCTTGTGCTTTGTTTATTGTAAGCGCGAAACTCAAACGTATGGGAAATTGTCGCCTAGTCATTACAAATGGTAGGTGTACATTTTCTGTTGTTTTCAAAGGGATTCTTGGCAGGAAAACTCTTGTACCCGCATACTGTCCAATCAAAACTTCAGCATCAATTACATTATTAAAACATTCACGACAAATCAATCTTGTTCCATTACATAATCCCACTTTTGGATCTATATTTCGTAACAACATTATTGGGGCACCTTTTTTCAACCTTAATATATGTGGCGGTCAACCTCCTGGGGATATAGAGTTTAGGAATTTTTGTTGATATAGATGTTATGTATCTTTTTCAACCTCGTCAAAAGAATGTAATGTCACCTCTTCTCCTGTGAATTGAGAGATTATCTTTGCATTGAGTTTATCAACATCATCATTTATTGGAGTCAACAATGCCCTATCAACCATATATTTCGCATCACTGGCATGATTATGTAAATCAGGAAAAACTTCCTCAATCAAATTATATACAGAATGCTCACCCTCCCATTGTATTGTCATAGAAGACGGTACTTTGACCAGATCATCCTTAGTAAATGGTTCATTTCCATCACCTATACGTCGTACGTACTCAGCGAAATGTTCATCATTTATAGTCCTCATGTTATACTTCAAATGTAACACTTTGACATATCTCCATAATGGGGACTTGACTATACATGCATCTATCATTTCTGACCTTGTACCATTTGGAACAACAGGAAGTACTTGACGAAAATCTCCTCCGAAAATTACCACCTTTCCACCAAATGGTGAATCTACTTCCATAATATCCTTCAACGTTCTATCAAATGCTTCAACTGCACGTCGATTTACCATGGGGGCTTCATCCCAAACAACTACGGTGGCACGTCTAATAAGTTCTGCTAAATCAGATTGTATACTTATGGAGCAAGTAGACGAAGCATCAGGAGTTAAAGGTATCTTAAATCTAGAATGCGCTGTTCTTCCACCAGGGAGTAATGTTGCTGCAATACCCGATGTAGCTGTCGCAATTGCAATATGACCTAATTTTCTTAAGTTTGCCAATAATGTACGATACAAAAATGTTTTCCCAGTTCCTCCTGGCCCATCCACAAAGAATATCATGCTTTCTTTACGCTCAATGACTCCCATTATTGTGTTATATGCTACTCTTTGGTCGTGATTCAACTTGTCTAAAAAATTAATTTCTTCATCTACAACAGGTATGTTTATCTCATCTTGTATGATTCTTGGTATCGCAGAAATTTGCTCAAATGCCACAGTTGCTACTGGCAAATCATAATCAGTGATGTGTTTCCCATGTTGTAACAATAACACTTTTAGATCATTGAGAAGAAGATTTGTACGGACTACATCTGTTGCCTCGGATGACGATGGATAATCTTATACCATATACGTGTAGAACTCATTCCACAATTCACGTACACCCACTGGTTGACAAAAAACAAATATTGTTGCAAACAATCTTCTTAAAGCTGTTGGCATTCGAATGTTTGTTGCCTCAAACAAACACTATCGAATGCTGTTATCATTCTCTAGTAAACCTCTTTATTCAGCCACTTGCTTATAATTTGGATAGGTTATCCCATTAAAAGTCAACAGATCGTCAAATCCTGTTGGCCCTTTGACATGATTCAATAGGACACGCAAATAAAACTTTTCTCCCTCCATTGGTGAAACAGTATATATCCTACCGATTACCTTTTTATTGGATTCTCTTCGTCTCCATGTTTTGGAACGACTAATCCAACAATAATGCTCAGGGAATTCTCTGTATAAATAGTTCCTTGCTTTTGGATCAAAGGTATTCATATAAAAGAATTCTGTAAGCATCGTCTTTTTGTTTCGCTCATTATCCAAAACTTCTGCAATCATTTCGTCTTGTCTAAAATGCACCCGATGGGTATTAAGTAGATGAATTTGTAAACGCTCGACGCTAGGGTACATTCGATACATTGCGAAACTAAATATCTTCCAAAATGCCTCTGGAGCACATATCCATCTTGCATCAACATATTGTTGGACCTCATCATAATTTGGCGCAGGTCGTACTTCAATGGATACACGGTCTGGGCCTTTATACACATATTTGTATAAGTACTTTATACTCTTGATACTGCAACATATTTCAGTATTAATGTGACAGTTATATTTCAGGAGTAACCAAGGATTATATGGAACTACCCAACGATTGTCTACCATAACATTGCATTGATCATTCAATGGCACCACATTATTAGTATCACATCTTTTCTAATAATGACACATGTAAATGGAAGTTACAAATAATTTTATTTCTATATAAATTACACATATAATATGGCTACCAATTTAATATATTATGGTGGTCAATATTATATATATAACACTATATAATAAAATTATTTTTATGTGTAAACAATATGTTTCTCTCTATTTGATTAACATTCATTTGATGGTATAGATTTAATTAGAGTAAATTATACTGACATCTCTTGAGTTTATAGTGAAATTACATCCGCCCCCAAAATGATCAAAATAATTGATATTCCGTTTCAAAATAATTGACACTCCAATATAAAATAATTCACAGTCCGCTCCATTTTTTAAGTGAAGTGTGAATTAATTTGGAAATTTTAGATTGAAATGTCATTTGTTGATGATATGGTGTAATGAGTCTAGTTTCGCCAAACATCGGAGGTGTCAGTGTAATATACCATATAAATTTATGATTTACTTAGGTCACGTTATCTTAAATCATCTTTTAACCAAAAACCTTATAATTCAACTGACACATTTTGTTATTTTCAACAGAGACATGACATCTATGGTTCAAAATATTCATATTCACCCAACTATCAAATTATAATAAAAAAAAAAAAATCCACCAAATAAAGATTGATAACTAATTTTCAATGAGATGATATCCTATTTGTTTATTAGATTCATGAAATGGATAATGTCCGATTCAAACCAAACAAAAAAAAAAAATTGTGATGGGGGAGTGAGTGGCGGAGATGTTTGGGGAGGGAGAGTCGTGACACGGATTATTTGATAATACCAACCAATTTTTGGTATATGAAGTAAATTGTCTATCGTCCATTTTAGATTCCTAAACGTCATTTAAATGGACGATGGGGGCATGTGTTTACACATAAAAATAATTTTATTATATAGTGTTATATATATAATATTGACCACCATAATATATTAAATTGGTAGCCATATTATATGTGTAATTTATATAAAAATAAAATTATTTGTAACTTCCTTTTACATGTGTCATTATTTACAACTTTCAAGGAGGTAGTTAATGGTAGGATGTAACCACCAATAAATTCCATGATGTGGATGGCATGTGTCATGATCTCCAAACTATTGGGAGTAGTTATTTTCTTAAAAATAAACCACCCAAAGTAGTTATTGATGGGTAGTTATTTGATGGAAATAACCACCCTTTTGACTATTAATAAGAAGGTTTATTCTTCAAAGACTCTCTCTACAACTCAACTTCCACAACCCATGTGCAAGAGATCCATTGTGATCTAAAGTGTGTTCAAAGTGTGTTCAAGTGTGTTCTTCAAGCGTGTTCATTAGTTGTTCTTATTGTACTTGTACTTTGTAACATTTAATGCAAAATATCTATGTATTTATTTTGTTGGATCTACAATTCTATTTCATCCTTCATACTTTGTTTGGTATCATACAAAAAAAGTCATTTATCATTAAGGCATAATTTGGACCAAACACACCCTTTTGAAGTTCGAAGTTAGATTAGTAATTCTAATTCAAGGTTTGTAACAAACTTTGAATAAGTTTGATTTTGAAGTTCGAAGTTAGATTAGCAATTTTAATTCAAGATTTGCAACAAACTTTGAATAAATTTGATTTTATATCAAACATTAATATAAGTCGTGACACCGATTATGATAGAACGTAGGTTAGATCTTAATATTATTGACTTTGAATATCTAGTCTAAAGTTTTGTATTTCAAACCTTGTGATAAAATTCCAATAGAAAGTTAGCATCTGTGAAAATATTCTGTTTCTTGCATTGATCGACTACAGGACTTCATGCACGACCCTTTACCTTGACTCCCTGAGTCTTGTGAAGTGATTGATGTCACAAATAATGACGTGGGATGGTAACACTATATATGAGTCATAAATGGTTCTTTCATTATCATTTCTCCTAAGAAAGATGGAAGGAAAGGAAGCAGGTTTGCCAATAGTTTCCAAAAAAAAGTTATTGGTTTTGCCCTGAATATGGTTGCAATTTAATTATGAGACTGAATATTGGCTCTGCCCATAAAAGACAAAAAGAAAAATTTAATATAATGGTTGGTCCTAGGTTCTGTATAAACCCAAATTATTGGTCACAGTAGCTAGTACTGGCGGCCTGGTATTGTCAATTAAATTTAAAGGCGCCAGTTGAATGTAAACAGTGAAGATGCCAAGCCAGAATGTTCATTTTTAATCTTTCCTTTTAGTTTTGGCCGAGGCGGATCTTTTCTCCTCTAATGAAAACCTCACATTTAGCACCAAAAAAATAAAAAAATGCATTTATGTCTGTATTCATATCAGTAACCAAACAAACTATAGATCAATTCATCAAGACTAACTGCTCAGCTGATTTGGACATTAACAACATGGGTTGGGTTTGAGATCCAAGCACTTGATAGCAATACTTTTTAGTATTGTATAGGATCTTGGTCCACATTAATTTATCATGCATTCAATATTTTCGTGCATTAGACGTTTGCCCAACCTAATAAATATATAAAATTTGGAGAAATTTTCAGGTAAAACAAAAGGTCCCTCACAATTTAAGGTGCGGAATCCTGTTGCACCTAATAATTTTTGTAAAAATTGACCATGTATGATGTATCACTTTATGTCTCCTTCAATGCACTGAATTACCGACAGAAGTTTTATCCAAGCACATAAAGGCTGTCCTTCTCTCAATCACGGTTGCATAGCTGCTTTGGGTTTGGGCTGGCTGTGACCATTCGTTGGTAGAAATTGGTCTGCTTTGGGCCTTTTTTGTTAGGCTACTTCTACATAATAATAGATTGTAATTCAAAGGGGCCCCCACATGAATTTAAGGCTACTGCGAATGGTGAAAAGTTGGCCCAGAGCTTCAGTTGGAACTTGGAAGTAACATTTAACAAAATTTTGGAAATTTTTACAGCTAAATTTTTAATCAACTCTTGCTTCTTCTTTTTGACTGAATGAGTAGTTTTTAATCGATGCAACATCTCAACAAAAACAAACAGGCAGCATATCACAATTCAAAGGGGCCCTCATATTCAGTTTTATTATAGATTTTGCACACATTTTTAGAGAAATTTATAGGATTCTCCAAGCGTATTTTGGAGACAATGTTTTAATCCATTAGCAAACGTAATTCAAGTGAGGGCAAATATTATCTTAAAGATAACAATTCATTTATGCCCTTGAACCTTCTATATTGTGTTATTTGAACTTATTTCTATTGTATTCCCCTATATTTCCCAACAAACACATTACTAAAAAATAGCTTTAAGGCTCTTGACACTACACACATTTGAAATTTCGTTAAAGAGCTTTGACTTGATAAGATTGAGATAAGCATGTGAGAAGTTTTGGTGGACCCTTGTAACCAGCAAAGGATACATGTACATATTTGTACATGCATATAATTGTATTCTTTCTTATCTGACTTCTTCCTTATCTTTGTTGTACGAAGAAGTCTTTTTGTGTATATTCATTTCTCCTATAAAAGGAGATCTATGTCTTTTGTAATATTCAGACGTGAATATAACAATAATATCACTTCCTTTCTTATATATCTTTTTGTTCTTAGTTACTGGTAAAGTTGAAAAAACAAGTTTAGGTTAATGTTGAAATTTTGAACTTTAGCATTAAAGTTGTTTAGTGCCTGGTTCCAACTTTTAATAAAAAATTGAATTGATAATTTGATATAAATGCATATACTTATTTTTTTAAATGATTTGCCACCTATTTTGAAGGCACTCTTTGAGTATTGATAGAAATCCTACTCTAGCCTAATTTTAATTTGTAAATGTAAGGGATTGAATCAATATCCTTAGGGGGGGGAGACAGAGAGCACCAATGATAATAAATACACAAACTTCGCATTGTCTTGATAGTGACCGTTCCTCACTTTGTGATCGATAGGGATACATATACGAGGAAAATTATTGAAGGAAATAGTTACTTCTAACCCAGTTTGGAGGAATCCTCTTCCAACCCACTACGTGGTTAGTAAATAGACTATCCACGTATGCTTTTAATCATATAACATTTTTAATGAGTCATGTGACTTTTTAAAATACACATGTGAATGGTCTATTTGCTTGCCACGTAGTGGGTTGAAGGAGGATTCCTCCAAACTGGGTTGGAGGAAAATTATGTCCATAATTGAATACCACTAGGATTTTGAATTTTCATCTTAGAGAAAAATTGTTAAAGATGTTATAAATTTTACTTTATATATAAGTTTTACCGACTTTTTATGGTGGCAATGAATGTGGTGGGTGAATTTCAAAATATAGTAAATGAATATATTTTATTTCACTTTTTTGTCAGTGGTAATGAATGTGATTGGTGAGTTTCAAAATGAAAATAGTTTACCTCCAACTCATCACATGACAATTAAATAGATAGACTATTTATGTATACTTTTAGTTATATGATATTTTTAATGAATCATGTGACTTTTTAAAATACACATATAGATGGTCTATTTGCTTGCCACGTAGTGAGTTGAAGGAGAATTCCTCTAAACCGAATTGGAGGAAAACTATATTCATAATTGAATACCATTAGGATTTTGAATTTTCATCTTAAAGAAAAACTGTTAAAGATGTTATAAATTTTAATTTATATATAAGTTTTACCGACTTTTTATGGTGGCAATAACTGGTAATGAATGTGGTGGGTGAATTTCAAAATGACAAAATATAGTAAATAAATATATTTTATTTCACTTTTTCGTTGGTGGTAATGAATGTGATTGGTGGGTTTCAAAATTAAAATAGTTTACCTCCCACCCATCACATGGCAATTAAATAGATTACTTAAGTGTATTTTTAGTCATATGACATTTTTAATGAGTCATGTGATTTTTTAAAATAATACATGTCAATAGTCTATTTAATTGACACGTAGTGAGTTGAAGTACAATTCTTCCAAACCGGGTTGGAGGTAAATTATGTCCTTTCAAAATATACTAAATGAATACATTAGTTAAAAATTGTAACATCTCTAAAATGGATGCACAAAATATTTCACAATTGTTCTTATATCAAGTTATGAATGTCAGCTCAACTGTTGTGAAGCTATTGTGATTGTAACATTAATCAACATATTTTATTATGTAGAAATCACGATCAATAAAATTAAATTATGAATTTTTTTTTTTTTTTTGTCTTGGTATATTACTTTTTAAAATGGGTTGTAGGGGGGATTTTTTCGGGTAATAATGGAACCGCATCAAACCTCACAGCACGTAGATTCTCAGTCCGTTGGAGACTGTAGGATGATAAAATAAAGCAAGAACAAATAACAAACATAATTTTAGGTGGTTCGGCAATTTGCCTACGTCCACATCCAGATCAGTAATATATCAAATTTAGTTGTAAGCACAATAAAATACATTGACCGAACACCCTGAGAGACTCTCTCTCATATCTCTTCCCTTAGCCTTCTGTTCCTTTTGGATCTCTCAGCCAGCCCTTTTCACGTTGCTTTTTCCTTTTCCTTTATAGAATTCTTTTGTCCTAGAATATAGTAGAACTTCACAGAACATCTACATGATATTTTGTAGATATTTATGAGATATTTTGTGTTTTACCAAGCTGTAAAGTAAAGACCAAACCAAACTTTGCTTCCTATTTTATCTTTAACCCTATATTTGTCTTAGTTAATTTTTCCCTCTCCAGATGTTCACAGTCAATAATATTAAGATCTAACCTGCGTTCTATCATAATCCGTGTCACGACTTATATCAATGTTTGATATAAAATCAAACTTATTCAAAGTTTATTGCAAACCTTGAATTAGAATTGCTAATCTAACTTCGAATTTCAAAATCAAACTTATTCAAAATTTGTTGCAAACCTTGAATTAGAATTGCTAATCTAACTTCAAATTTCAAAATCAAACTTATCATCATTTCCCAAGAAACACGTTCAAGTTTATTTATGTAATTAATAATTCCACCCTCGAGCTCCTTGCTAACTTACAATTATTTTCAGGAAACAAAAAAAAAGTACAATCATTTGCTTGTGCATAATTTGATTTAGTCATCAAAATACAGAATGTTATTTTTTTCGAGAAGATATAAAAAATGAACAAAAACAAATATCATATTAGTATTTCATGAAAACCGTTACTAGTTTTTAAAAAATCAATTTTTATTTATTATTTTTATTTTTTTTTATCATGTACCGGGGTTCAATGACTCATTCTCCATTTATTGTTGTGACTTTAAAAACAATCAGTATTAATTTGGATTTTAAGAAACGATTGTAACACAAGTGTTAAAAAATAATTGTGTAATAAATGATTTGTATGAAATAAACTGGTTTTAAAAAAATATATAAATAAATAAAAGCACTCATTCCCTGCATAAATGAACCTCATTCCAGAATCTCTTTTCAATCGGAGAATTTTGCCTACAAAATAACTTTGGACCTAAAGGCTTAATTTAAAGTCTTAACCACACAAAGTCCTTGAAGTCAAACATTGGACTATATGTAATTGATCCACTTCGAGTGGACATAACAAATGTATAATTATGAAATTAATCTCTTAAGAGAGTTGAATAAATACTTTTATAAGAGTCTAAACCACCCCAAAGAGAATTAAAGCATTCCTTTGATAACGGTAACATGAGTTTAAGAGCTCCATCTCCTATTTTCATTTTTAAAACCAATGAATGAAAGAAATTAAAATACTTATTTCTTGGATATATGTAACAATCCATTCCTGTCATTCTCTCTCACATATTATATATATATATATGTATCTAATAGATAAAATCTCACATTAATGGTACCAATGTCACATATTATGGTACCTACCTCACATATGATGGTACCTACTATTTTTATTTATTATTTAAATTAATATATATAAAAAATCAGATAGTACTAATATCGCATTGGATAGTACCAACATCACATATGATGGTACTTATATCACATTTGATAGTACCAATTGAGTGGGTACTATACCCACAAAAAGAGTATGGGTATTGTAGAATGACCCATATATATATAAAAGATTCATACATGTAGACAGTAGACTTCACATACACATCAAAGTGACGGTCTCGATCAACTATTTTACTTTTCAATTAGAAGAAATTGTTGTTAAGGTTTTGAAAGGTCCATTCTATTAAATTGTGTGCGAACTATACGGTCCTTAATTCCTTATAGGATAAAACTTAGGTACAGTTCCTTAGGTCAAGTACATTAGGTTCTTAGTTGAATTCAAATACATTGAATTTAAATATTCTTGGAAAAGATAACATTGTTTGTGTTTCATTGGTTAATGCAACCATGTGTTTAAATTCAATTGGAGAACCTAATGTACCTAACCTAAGGAATTATACTTAAGTTTTACCCTTTCTTATATAGGTAGTCGTATAAGGGTTATACAAGTAATGGGCAGGGGTGGCCCTGGGCAAGGGCGAGGTGGGTGACCGCCCTAGGCCTCAGCTCAAAATTAGGTCTCATCCCAAAATTTTTTAAGACCCTTATTGAAAGGCCTCAATATATTTATATATAAAAAATTAAAAAGGCTCATATATTTAAAATAAGTCTTTAAATTAAGCCTAATAATAATTTATTTCTCTAACCCAAGTATGTATGAGAACAATTTTTGGTATTTATTTGATGTGAAGAAGCTAATTTCACTAAATTATGATAATTTGAAAAAGTATTATGTTAATCTTGAAGGTTTTTTAAAACCTAATAATTTTTTTGATTTTGATGGTATTGATTTATTTTCAAATTTAAAAGTCTTATAAGAGATTTTACCAAAAGAAAAATGACAGCAACAAATATACTTAATTTGATCAAGGAATTGAATTGTTCCAAATGCATCTATTGCATAAGAATATTATTAACTATATTTGTTACAGTTGCATCCGTTGAAAGAAGTTTTTCAAAGTTAAAATTATAAAAATTTTACTTGCGATCAACTATGTCACAAGAAAGATTAAATGGATTAGCCATATTATCTATTGAACAATATTAGTTAGAAAATATTAAAAATAAAATTTAAATAGTAATTTTGTAATAGAAATCGTATATAGAGTAATTTTTCAATGATTTGTTTTTTTAAAGATAGAAGGCCTCATTTTTTTGCACCGCCCCAGGCCTCATAATTCCCAGGGCCGGCCCTGGTAATGGGCCTAAGGTTTGTTGCTAAAAAAGAAAAAAAGAGTGCTTATATTCTAATCATTTTAAACCCCATAATTATATTTTAAACCTCATAATTTAGATGTGGTTCCAAATTAAATCATAAACTTTCAGATGATTTTTCTTCATACAACACATTTTAATAAATGTTTAATTCCAACCATAAACCCATTACGCGTAACATCATCAATGAAAAATGTTTAGACACAGCAATATCATGTGAATTGAAGTGAAATAATATCCATATATAATTGACATACATCGACAGATCCACTTGATGTTCTCTTGAAACTCGAACCAGTCAAATTTAATTTGAAACTTAGGAAAACATGAGGTTATATTCAAAGTTTGTCCCTAAACTATTCTATGACTATGGGTTTAAAGTATAGTTTTGCCCCAGCAAAAGTATGAGTGAAATTGTCTATGATTAGGCAAGCCAATGAAAGAGAAATAAGATGCTCTCTATTTCACAATTAGGATTTTATTCATATATCCAATCGTTTTGAAACTTTAAATGAAGTTAGTCACGTGACACCAAAAACACATTTATGTCAATAATATATAAAATCGTAAATACACCCATGAAGAGGGAAAAATTAACTAAGACAAATATAGGGTTAAAGATAAAATAGGAAGCAAAGTTAGGTTTGGTCTCTACTTTACAGCTTGGTAAAATACAAAATATCTCATAAATATCTACAAAATATCATGTATATGTTCTGTGAAGTTCTACTATATTCTAGGACAAAAGAATTCTATAAAGGAAAAGGAAAAAGCAACGTGAAAAGGGCTAGCTGAGAGACCCAAAAGTAACAGAAGGCTAAGGGAAGAGATATGAGAGAGAGTCTCTCAGGGTGTTCGGTCAATGTATTTTATTGTGCTTACAATTAAATTGGATATATTACTGATCTGGATGTGAACGTAGGCAAATTGCCGAACCACCTAAAATTATGTTTGTTATTTGTTCTTGCTTTATTTTATCATCCTACAGTCTCCAACGGATTGAGAATCTACGTGCTGTGAGGTTTGATGCGGTTCCATTATTACCCGAAAAATTCCCCCCTACAACATCTAGTCTAAAGTATTGTATTTCAAACCTTGTGATAAAATTCCGATAGAAAGTTAGCATATGTGAAAATATTCTGTTTCTTGCATTGATCGACTATAGGACTCCATGCATGATCCTTTACCTTGACTCCTTGAGTCTTGTCAAGTCATTGATATCGAAAATAATGACGTGGGATGGTAACACTATATATGTGTCATAAATGGTTCTTTCATTATCATTTCTCCTAAGACTCCGTTTATTTCGACGTAAAACGTTTTCCGTAAAATGTTTTCATCATTTTCGGACGTTTGTTTCGCTGTAAAATCAAAGTCAACATACAAACGTTTTCTGTTGACCGTAAAAACCTTAACAAAATTTAGGAAAACGGTTTATGAATTTTTTTTTCCGTAAACCATTTTCCTAAACTGGCAATGCATTCTGCTCATTCTTTGCTCTCTTTCTCAACTCTCTCTCTTTGCCGCCCTAGATTTGGACCCGACGAGGCGGTTGACGAGGTCGGTCCGATCGTCCGATTCGGTTACGGCGGACGACATCATGGACGGTGGAGATGGAGATGGAGATGGAGACGGTCGAGATCGCGGTCGAGATTTCACCGGGGATTGTGTTGAGATCGTGGCTTTGGATGGCGGTGGGGCCGAGAGAACCGCGAGCACGAGCTCGAATCTTTGACGAAGGACGAAGCGACTAGGCACGGCGAAGCTTGGCGAGGCGTTGCGCGGATTGGTGAGGCGAGGAACACGAGCACGAGATCTGGGTTTTTGTTTTTCAGATTTACCAGATCTGCCATGGGTTTGATTGTTGCCGGTTCTGGGTTATGGTTTTGCCGGTGGGTCGAAATTGATGGGATTTGGTTGATTTGGAGTTTGATTTTTGGTTTTGTGCAGCAGGTTTTGGTGGGTTGCGAAGTGGGTTTTGGGTTGATTTCGGTGGGGGTTTGGCTCGCGGTGGGTTGCGGGTGGCTCGTGGTGGGTTGCGGGGTGGGTTTGGGTGGCTGGCAGTGGTGGTTCCCATTTTTGGTGGATTCCGGTGGTTTTGGGTGTGGGTTTTTTTCTTTGTTTTGTTTTACGTTGCTCCAAACACACAATGTAGAATATTTTTAGGAGCATTTTCCTAGAATGCAAACAAACACTGGAAAAACAATTATTTTTCCATGGTTTTAAAAACCGGACCGGACCGGCCGGTTCAACCGGTTCAACCGTGAACCGGACAACAATCCGGTCCGATTTTCTTATAAAACCGGAAATTCATTAAAAAGCACTAAAAACCGGAAACCGGTGGTTCAACCTTGAAAACCGGGGACCGGTCCGGTTGAACCGGTTTTGAGCAATTCACAAAAACCAGACATGAAATGCAGAAAAATGGTGTGCTTTTCTCAGATCTGGAGCAGATTTTTACAAAATCTTATTTTAGTTGCACAAATCAAAACTAGCCACAATCTCATAAACCCAAAAAGAGAAATCAAAATTACAACTGACCTTTGTGGGGATTGGGGCTTAAACTAAATAGATAAAAAAAATAAATAAAAGATGAAGTAAGAGAGGGGATAAAGAGGACAAATGGAAATTGTGGAGAATGGGCTTCAACGAAATCAAGAAGATGAAGAAAACAAGAAGCAGGAGGAGGGGGTGGAAACAAAGCCAACAAATCTTACTGAGGGCTTCAACGAAATTTAAAAAAGAAAAAAAAAAAATGGAAGTTTAGAAGCGTAGTAGAGTAGAAGAATGGAAGACGTGTCTGGAAGCTTTGGTGGTTTGTCAAGTATTCATGTAGTTTATTTTAAAACAAACAATGATCTTTTGGTAAATATTCTAGGGATATGTGGTAGTGAATGACAGTGGAACATTAGGAATATTCTAGGGATATTCTATTTTTTCTTTTACTTTTACTAAGTTATACGTTGTGTTGTTAGTTTTTTTGCTACGTTGTGTTGTTAGTTGTTATCTCTGAAGGGAGGCCACTTGAATATGTGCTATTCTTGGGCAAATACGTGGGAATGGATGAAAAGTTTACCATCTTACAATATTCTTTTATTTTGTTAAGATATAACTATTACGTTACACTAAAGCAAAATTTTATAAAAGTGAGGTTTACATTTTATATTTTCTGTATTGTTTTAGTTTTAGTACATTATTTTTTCTTTTATTTTGTTTTAATATTTTTGGGGTATAAAATTATTATTTATTTATTTTATTTATAAAATTATTATTTATTTATTTTAATTTCTATTATAAATTTATTAATTAAATTATTTATTACGTCATCGGTTCGACCACCGGTTCGACCAGTGATACGGGAACCACTCCCTTTTCCGGTTCTCTTCCCGGTCCGGTTTTTAAAACCATGCATTTTTCCTAAAATCATTTACATTTACAAACATTTTACGGTGGTGAATGTTTTACGTCGAAACAAACGGAGTCTAAGAAAGATGGAAGGAAAGGAAGCAGGTTTGCCACTAGTTTCCAAAAAAAAGTTATTGGTTTTGCCCTGATTATGGTTGCAATTTAATTATGAGACTGAATATTGGCTCTGCCCATAAAAGACAAAAAGAAAAATTTAATATAATGGTTGGTCCTAGGTTCTGTATAAACCCAAATTATAGGTCACAGTAGCTAGTACTGGCGGGCTGGTATTGTCAATTAAATTTAAAGGTGCCAATTGAATGTAAACAGTGAACATGCCAAGCCAGAATGTTCATTTTTAATCTTTCCTTTTAGTTTTGGCCGAGAAGGATCTTTTTTCCTCTAATGAAAACTTCACATTTAGCACCAAAAAGATAAAAAAATGCATTTATGTCTGTATTCATATTAGTTTCATTGTTCAGAAAACTATTTTCTTATCTGTTAGTTTGGTGGGCATTTACTGTTTCCTTAAAGGAACCAAACAAACTATAGATCAATTCATCAAGACTAACTGCTCAGCTGATTTGGACATTAACAACATGGGTTGGGTTTGAGATCCAAGCACTTGATAGCAATACTTTTTAACGACGAAAATGATAAGTTGTAAAGTAAATTTTCATTTTGGTTGTCGATTCAAATATATTGAAAAAAATTATTTTTTCATTGAATGATTAATTCATTGAACGACAGAGATAAAAAAAGTTGCACTATATAATACTTTTTAGTATTGCATAGGATATTGGTCTACATTAATTTATCGTGCATTCAGTATTATCGTGCATTGAACTTAGACCAACCTAATAAATATATAAAATTTGAAAAAATTATTAGGTACAACAAAAGTTCCCTCACAATTTAAGTTGTGGAATCCTCTAATAATTTTTGTAAAAATTGACAATTTAAGTTGTGGAATCCTGTTGCACCTAATAATTTTTGTAAAAATTGACCATGTATGATGTATCACTTTATGTCTCCTTCGTGGAATCCTGTTGCACCTAATAATTTTTGTAAAAATTGACCATGTATGATGTTTCACTTTATGTCTCCTTCGATGCACGGAATTACCGACAGAAGTTTTATCCAAGCACATAAAGGCTGTCCTTCTCTCGATCACGGTTGCATAGCTGCTTTGGGTTTGGGCTGGCTGTGACCAATTGTTGGTAGAAATTGGTCTGCTTTGGGCCTTTTTTGTTAGGCTACTTCTACATAATAATAGATTGTAATTCAAAGGGGCCCCCACATGAATTCAAGGCTACTACGAATGGTGAAAAGTTGGCCCAGAGCTTCAGTTGGAACTTGGAAGTAACATTTAACAAAATTTTGGAAATTTTTACAGCTAAATTTTTAATCAACTCTTGCTTCTTCTTTTTGACTGAATGAGTAGTTTTTAATCGATGCAACATCTCAACAAAAACAAACAGGCAGCATATCACAATTCAAAGGGGCCCTCATATTCACTTTTATTATAGATTTTGCACACATTTTAAGAGAAATTTATAGGATTCTCCAAGTGTATTCTGGAGACAATGTTTTAACCTATTAGCAAACGCAATTCAAGTGAGAGCAAATATTGTCTTAAAGATAACAATTCATTTATGGCCCTGAACCTTCTATTATTGTGTTATTTGAACTTATTTCTATTGTATTCCCCTATATTTCCCAACAAACACACTACTAAAAAATAGCTTTAAGGCTCTTGACACTCCACACATTTGAAATTTCGTTAAAGAGCTTTGACTTGATAAGTGAAATAAGCATGCGAGAAGTTTTGATGGACCCTTGTAACCAGCAAAGGACACATGTACATATAATTATATTCTTTTTTATCTGACTTCTTTCTTATCTCTTTGTTGTACGAAGAAGTCTTCTTGAGTACTCTTTTTTGTCTTCTTGTGTATATTCATTTCTCCTATAAAAGGAGATCCATGTCTTTTGTAACATTCAGACGTGAAATTAACAATAATATCACTTCTTTTCTTATATATCTTTTTGTTCTTAGTTACTGGTAAAGTTGAAAAAACAACTTTAGGTTAATGTTGGAATTTTGAACTTTAGCATTAAAGTTGTTTAGTGCCTGGTTCCAACTTTTAATAAAAAATTGAATTGATAATTTGATATAAATGCATATACTTATTTTTTTAAAATGATTTGCCACCTATTTTGAAGGCACTCTTTGAGTATTGATAGAAATCCTACTCTAGTCTAATTTTAATTTATAAATGTAGGGGATTGAATCCACATCCTCATAAAGGGATGTGAATCAAGGGGGAGGAGGGAAACCATTAGGCCACTGGTTGATCCTTTTTTTGATGAAGATTCCCCTGAATCTGTGAAAAACCCAGGGGCTGTAAGTTCCTTCTCATTGAGCCGGATGTTCCTTGAGAGCATCTCAACAACCTGGCTCATCAATGGCCTTCGGCTTGCCGTTGCTTGGCTGCAGAAAAATGCTACCTTCATGTATCTAAGGATTTCTTCCTCAGGAAATCCTTCCACTTTCAGTTCTGGATCCACTAGCTCCATGAGCCTGTTTTCTTGGTAGAGCTCCCATGCCTATTAAATCAAACAGTAGTTGTTAAAAGGAAGGATAATAATCCTTTTCTTCTCCTTTGTCATGTAATGAGATAATACATTGAGGCAAAGAAAGAAGCAAAACTAGACTGCCAATTAATCAATGAGGGGAGCAACAGATGTCAGAATATACTAAGAATTTTGTTGAAGATAGGAAATGGAAAATCAACGCACCCATTCAAAGAGAAATTTCTCCGTCCCTCCCCAGTTCTCCTTTGCACTGCTTCTGCCACTAACTATTTCAAGTATAAGGACTCCAAAACTGTAAACATCAGCCTTCATTGTTAACTGACCACCCAAGGCATATTCAGGTGCCAAATAACCACTGCACAGAACAAAAGCAAGGCAGAATTGTTATGCATCTGCTTTCACTTTTCACAAAGAATTTAAACCTAAACAAGGGCCTTTTGCATTTTTTACATCATTATACACTACACAGCTCTGATTGGTGACTCAAACAATTAAACAAATTTTCATTTTAAGAAGAAACGTCTAATTCATGTAAAATATAAGTTACAGAAATGCTTCTTAGGGAAAAGTATGGACTATGGACTGACCAAGTATTGACAATAGTTGTCCTAGATGTTGCCAAAATAAGGAAAAAAGGGCATGCAAATTCATGAAGCTAGTGTAATCACGATCTAGGTGTAACAAAAACAAAATTCAAACCCATAAAAAATTGGACTTGAGTAACCGAAAATATATGCAGGAGTATATATTATAACACAAATAAGAGACAAATTTTACTCCAGTGTATTTCATCTTTCGAGTTCTTTTTTTTTTTTTGGTAAACAATACTTTTATTGAAAAAAGAGGAACTTGTTTTTGTATATACACAAACAGCTACAAAAGAGAGTCTATAAAATCTACAAGTGAATGCCTATCACTAATTCCCATGCACTGAGACTCAAACAGGAATCTCACAAACAAAGATTTCATCTCTATAACTGAACTCCCCATCCCATTAAAAGTACAATTATTCCTCTTCCTCCAAAGCATCCCCATTAGACATAAGGGGCAATATTAGATTATCCATAAAATCGTCTCTCCTTCCTGCAGTATTTTATCTTCTTCAACATTATACTCTATTGTCCTGTTAATAAGCATTTTTTTTACATATATAAATGCAGTTAATAACCACAGCTCCTGCATATCAAGTACATATCAGGGAACTGGATTCTTTACAAGCTTCAATGGTTCATTAGGAACTTTTTGTTATGTGCAGAATGTTTTGTTATATGTTTTATCACATCTTCTTTAGTCGAACCTCTCTCTCTCTCTCTCTCTCTCTCTCTCTCTATATATATATATATATATATATATATACACATATCACATCTTTATCTATTTTATTTCTTTCTCTAGTGTTTCTTTGAAATGCATGTGGCTATGACTATACCAATCATGTTAACAGTACAATGGTTGCTTATTTTATGCTTCCTATTGTGGTTTAAGATGGCAAAAACTTTTCTGAAATATGATTCTCTACTATCCTGTTTGACAGCTGCAGCTAAAATTGTGGCTAAGATCACCAGATTTGCACCACAGCCACTAAGAAAAAACTACCAATTTTTGGAAGTTCCCACAGCAGCATACTAATAACTTGTCTAGAATAACTATGGTTACAATGAACTTTTTAAGGATCTTAATGATGCAAGGAAGCTGTAACGTTAAACATGAAACAACAGTCAAACATGAAATTAGAAAGATAACATACGTTGTTCCAGCAATTCTTGTGCTAATGTGAGTGATGTTATCTGGGAAAAGTTTGGCCAACCCAAAGTCACCAATTTTTGGGTTGAAATCTTTGTCAATAAGTATATTACTAGCTTTGATGTCTCTATGCACAATATGCGGTACGAGTTCTTCATGAAGAAATGCAAGACCCGTAGCAGTGCCCAGGCAGATAGCAGATCTTTTTCCCCAATCCAGTTTGATGTTTAGACTCTTTGAACCTACAAACATGAGGAAAACAAATTACAATTTCAATCCCCCATTGTGTATACATACCTCGATTTCATATTGCACACTAATGGTTTTCTCTGAATTACCTAACAATGCACGATCAAGGCTGTTATTTTCTACATATTCATATACTAAAATCCGGTTAGATTCTTGAACACAGCACCCTAACAACTCAACAAGGTTTGGATGCTTGACATTTGTTATGGTATTAATCTCGGTCAAAAATTCACGTAATCCCTGCTTCGACTGGGCAGAAAGTGTCTTCACAGCAACTTCTACTCCACTTTTTAGGGTTCCCTAGCAAAATCGCAATACAGTAAATAAGTAAACTTTTTTGAACACCACATGGACAAAAACCATTTTTTATTCCTTAATATAGTAACATAATCATGTGTGAGTTTGTCCTTCACCAAAATATGACCTGCCAGAAAGATATTCAACTTAAGAAAACCAAGCTTTTTAATCATATTATAGAGAAAGTAAGAACCCTGAAAAGCCAATTCATTTTGATGGCTAATTTTCTTCAATACAACTTGATTAGCACAAAATGTACCCTAGGCATCAGTATATGCAACTCACAAAGCTTGATAACAAAACCCAAGTTTACTTTAATCTAAAATCGTACATGAAAATTTGTTATTTACTTGTGAACCAATTCCAGTTTGATACAAATTATATGTTAGTTTAGAGGTTGTCAGCAATCAGGTTTCAAGTTTATATGTTACCTTGTAAACAGTTCCAAAACCTCCTCTCCCTAACTTATTGCTCGGATGAAAATTGTCTGTTGCCACTCTTATTTCCTTGTGGGAAAAATGTTTAATATTCCCGAGCAAGTTCCCTAGGCAACAGAAGGAAGAGAAGGTACGGAAAGAAAATCATAAAGATGAAACGAAAAATATAGCAATGCTTGAAGACTTGAGAGAAAAGGGGAAAAAAAAAGTGCCATAGAAATACCACCAATGACATAAATTAAAACAGATGAATAGTAGTTGTAATCTAAAGCATGGCTGTGCTCCTACTATAAACTATGATGATACAATGAGCCCAAACTACTGGTACGTTTTTTATTTTTATTTTTATTTTTTTTAACATTAATGGCCTATCTAAAGCTTGTATGAAAATAAAACCCAGCGCATCTAGATTGCTTTTTTTCAATTCAGAATCAATACAAAGAGATGTTAAAAGTGGCTATAAACAAACCAGATGTAGCTTCATTTGTCAAATTAGGATCTTCTATTCTACAGGTTAAACTCAGCTAATAATGTAAATGAATCAATGTGACTCAGACAACATGGAGAATTAAACCACAATCAAAATGGACTAAAATCCTATCATTTTCTGTGGATTGAAGATGAACTTGCCATGTACAGGACAGTTGGTTGTGGGTTTATTATTAATTGTTAAGACTGGAATAGAGTATAATGCTAAGAATGTACCATAGAGAGAATATCTTTCTAAAAGAAAAATAAAGATAAATGGGGCAAATTTGGAAAAAGAAGAAGAAAGAAAGAAAGCCCTCATAATAATTGATCATAAAACTGCATCTAGATTTTAACAGAGTTATGCATCGGTTCATATCAATCTAACCATTTATGAAGTTTTGAATTTGAGACCTACATGTGCCACTGTTAAAGAAAGCCCCTTGTCCAACAGAGTCCTAATTTTTAAATCCACTAAAGACTCAATTTGGCAAGCTGATCAGAAGTATCTCAAAGATTGTTTTTCAAAAACCAGCACTTGTGCTTGAAGCATAGCTCAGATTCACTAGCCTCTGGTTTTGGTCTCAATGATATGCATGATTACCACTTCATATAATGCATACAAAATTTGTAAGCATGAAACATACTTCTCATGCAACATGCATTAATACAATTTATACAAACAAAATGGAATTCAATTTCTATTGTAATCGACATAACATAAAACATAACAAACATTGCTTGTTAAGTCCTTACCATCTATGTCATGACAAGGTTGAGCCGAACTCTTTTTTCTCTCGAATTTTGACACTCCAAAGCAATTACAACTCATAGTTGCCTACGATATGCAACCGCTATTTCTCGAGTTATACTTATACCTTCTCACAGAAAAAACGCATTCAATAAATAATCAATTCAAACAAATCAATTAGAAAAAAAAAATCACGTTGAAACACAGAGCAAATACCTCGTTAACGGAAAAGCTAAAACAAAACAACGTTGTTGGAGTTGGAGGCTTCTGAATTCGATAAAACAAAATGGAGCTTCTTCTAATTCTAATTCTATTGTTGTGGCTTTTAATGAAGCATAAACAAATAGGCTTTTCTTTTTTGTGTGGTCGGCTTGTTGTTATGAAAATTTAATAATAAAAATGAATAGCAGTTTCAGCGACAGCAAAAGCAAGTTGTTGTTGTAGTAGAACTAGAAGTAGTGGGCGTTGGTGAGGTTGTAATTTGTAATTTGCAATTGGTGGTGTGAGTGAGAAAAGGTCTAATAAAGAGTCTTCAGCTCAAGCTCCTTCTTCATTCTCCACCGTTTATGTGTGTTCTCATTACTGATCTAGCTTCAAACTTCTCACCGTCCTGACACTGGCCGATCCTCACTTTATGATCGATAGGGATACATATACGATGAAAATAATTGAAGCACATAGTTTTCTCAAACCCGGAATGGAGGAATTCTCTTTCAACCTATTATGTGTCAATCAAATAAACTATCTACATGTATTATTTTAAAAAGTTACATGATTCATTAAAAATGTCATGTGACTAAAAGTACATATGGATAGTCTATTTACTTGTCACGTAGTGAGTTGGAGGAGGATTCCTCCAAACTGGATTGGAGGAAAACTATGTCCGTAATTGAATACCACTAGGATTTTGAATTTTCATCTTAGAGAAAAATTGTTAAAGATGTTATAAATTTTACTTTATATATAAGTTTTACCGACTTTTTATGGTGGTAACTGGTAATGAATGTGGTGGGTGAATTTCAAAATATAGTAAATGAATATATTTTATTTCACTTTTTTGTCGGTGGTAATGAATGTGATTGGTGGGTTTCAAAATGAAAATAGTTTACCTCTAACCCACCATATGGCAATTAAATAGATTACCTAAGTATATTTTTAGTCATATGACATTTTTAATGAGTTATGTGACTTTTCAAAATACACATGTGGATGGTCTATTTGCTTGCCACGTAGTGGGTTGAAGGAAGATTCCTTTAAACCGGGTTGGAGAAAAACTATGTCCATAATTGAATACCACTAGGATTTTGAATTTTCATCTTAGAGAAAAATTGTTAAAGATGTTATAAATTTTACTTTATCTATAAGTTTTACCTACTTTTTATGGTGGTAACTGGTAATGAATGTGGTGGGTGAATTTCAAAATATAGTAAATGAATATATTTTATTTCACTTTTTTGTGAGTGGTAATGAATGTGATTGATGGGTTTCAAAATGAAAATAGTTTACCTCTAACCCACTACATGGCAATTAAATAGATTACCTAAGTGTATTTTTAATCACATGATATTTTTAATGAATTATGTGACTTTTCAAAATACACATGTGGATGGTCTATTTGCTTGCCACATAGTGGGTTGAAGAAATATTCTTCCAAACCAGATTGGAGAAAAACTATGTCCATAATTGAATACCACTAGGATTTTGAATTTTCATCTTAGGCTCCGTTTGTTTCGGCTGAAAACGTTTTCCGTAAAACGTTTTCAGCATTTGCAGGCGTTTGTTGCAACGTAAAATAGAAGTCAAACTGAAAACCTTTGTTTTTTACCGTAAAATCGCGAAGGAAAAAACGGAAAACGGTTTACGGAAAAAATTTCCGTAAACCATTTTCCAAAACCAAAACACGCGAGAGCCTCGACCCATTTCACTTCACGCCTCTCTGCTACTCACTCTCTTCTCTCTGCTCTCTCTCTTTGCTCTCTGCTCTCTGCACTTTCTCACCGTCACCAGCCACCCCGCCAGCCACCCCGAGCCACCCCCGTGCCTATTTCGACTGATCGTTGCTCTAGTTCTCTCTCTCTGCTCGGTTTCTCTCTCGCCCAACCCGTGCCCAGCCAGCCAAGCTAGCCCGAGCCACCCATCGCACCGATCACCGTCGCACGACAAAGGCCCACCCTCCCTGCACCGATCACCGTCGCACGGCAAAGGCCCACCCTCCCTGCACCGATCTGCCTCTCCCACGGTAAACCCCCGCCCCCTCCGGTCTCTATCCTCACAGATCGGATCAGATCTGATTTTTTTTTTTTAATATATATTTGGGAATTGTTGATTTTTTTTTTTTTTGCTGAGTATGAGTTGATGCGATCTGATCTTGTGTTGATTTTTTTTTTGCTGAGTATGAGTTGATCCGATCTGATCTTGTGTTGAATTTTTTTTTTTGCTGAGTATGATAATGTGACTGAAATCTGTGCATTTATTTTGACTGAAGTATGCCTGCTGTGATATTGACTGTGCATGTATTTCTCAACTGTTTTGTGCCTGAAATCTGAGTTGAGTTGCAAGTGGTTAATGTGACTGAAATCTGTGCATTTATTTTGGTTAATATTGATTGTGCATTTAACATATTAACAGATTAATATTGACTGAAATCTGAGTTGAGTTGAGTTGCAATTGGTTAATATTGACTGTGCATTTATTTTGGTTTTATTCTGTAGATGGATAACAAAAAAATTCGTGCAAGTTTTCTTGCCGTAATTGCATCCGTTCTTGCTGTGGGGGCTTTAATCTTAGAAGATATTAGAACTTTATGAAGTGGTAATGAGCACTAAAGGTTTTGCTGAAGAGATGCTAGCTTCAGCTTTCGATTATATGATTCAAGAAAAGAAGGTTGGTAGAGCTTTTATGACTAAGGCTCCTAGACTGAGAAAACTTTGGTTGGAGAACTATTTCACCAAAAATATGTAATATTATGTAACAATGGTTATGTATTTATGAACTATGTTTAGTATTTTGATTATGTATTAAAAATTGGATAAGTAGTGTTATGGTTATATATGTTATGGGAATGGTTATGAACTATAACGTATTGGATGGTGTCCATTGTTTGTTGTTTTCATTTATTATGTTTATTTATCATATGAAAAAACTTGTATTAAGTTTCACAATGTTGTGATGGATGAGTGTTTATACTTCTAAAATAAATACCTTCTTATTTTAGGTTTTAAAAAAAAAAAAAAATTTCATTTTACGTCGCGCCAAACACCGTAAAATATTTTCCAAAGCATTTTCCAGAATGCAAACAAACACCGGAAAAACAAATATTTTCCTGGAAATCATTTGCATTTACAAACATTTTACGGTGGAGAATATTTTACGTCGAAACAAACGGAGTCTTAGAGAAAAATTGTTAAAGATGTTATAAATTTTACTTTATATATAAGTTTTACCGACTTTTTATGGTGGCAACTGGTAATGAATGTGGTGGGTGAATTTCAAAATATATTTTATTTCACTTTTTTGTCAGTGGTAATGAATGTGATTGGTGGGTTTCAAAATGAAAATAGTTTACCTCCAATCCACCACATGACAATTAAATATTGACAAAATATTGACCTATTCAGCTGATTTGGACATTAAGAACATGGGTTGGGTTTGAGATCCAAGCACTTGATAGCAATACTTTTTACCGACCGAAATGATAAGTTGTAAAATAAATTTTCATCTCGGTCGTCAATTCAAATATATTAAAAAAATTATTTTTTCATTGAATGGTCAATATCAAAATTCATGTTCATTGAACGACAAAGATCAAAAAAGTTGCACTATATAATACTTTTTAGTATTGCATAGGATCTTATTCAAAGTTTGTTGCAAACTTTGAACACACTTAGAACATACTTTAGATCACAATGGATCTCTTGCACATGAGTTGTGGAAGTTGAGTTGTAAAGAGAGTCTTTGAAGAATAAACCTTCTTATTAATAGTCAAAAGGGTGGTTATTTCCAACAAATAACTACCCATCAATATTTACTTTGGGTGGTTTATTTTTAGGAAAATAACTACTCCCAATAGTTTGGAGATCATGACACATGTCATCCACATCATGGAAGTTATTGGTGGTTACATCCTACCATTAACTACCTCCATGAAAGTTATAAATAATGACACATATAAATGGAAGTTACAAATAATTTTATTTCTATATAAATTACACATATAATATGGCTACCAATTTAATATATTATGGTGGTTAATATTATATATATAACACTATATAATAAAATTATTTTTATGTGTAAACAGTATGTTTCTCTCTATTTGATTAACATTCATTTGATGGTATAGATTTAATTAGAGTAAATTATACTGACATCTTGAGTTTATAGTGAAATTACATCCGCCCCCAAAATGATCAAAATAATTGATATTCCGTTTCAAAATAATTGACACTCCAATATAAAATAATTCACAGTCCGCTCCATTTTTTAAGTGAAGTGTGAATTAATTTGGAAATTTTAGAGTGAAATGTCATTTGTTGATGATATGGTATAATGAGTCTAGTTTCGCCAAATATCGGAAGTGTCAGTGTAATATACCATATAAATTTATGATTTACTTAGGTCACGTTATCTTAAATCATCTTTTAACCAAAAACCTTATAACTCAACTGACACATTTTGTTATTTTCAACAGAGACATCTAAGGTTCAAAATATTCATATTTCCCCAACTATCAAATTATAACAAATTAAAAAAAAAAAAAAAAATCCACCAAATAAAGATTGATAACTAATTTTCAATGAGATGATATCCTATTTGTTTATTAGATTCATGAAATGGATAATGTCCGATTCAAACCAAAACAGAGAGAGAGAGAGAGAGAGAGAGAGAGAGAGAGAGAGAGAGAGAGAGAGAGAGAGAGAGAGAGAGAGAGAGAGAGAGAGAGAAGAGAGAGAGAAATTGTGATGGGGGAGTGAGTGGCGGAGATGTTTGGGGAGGGAGAGTCGTGACACGGATTATTTGATAATACCAACCAATTTTTGCTATATGAAGTAAATTGTCTATCGTCCATTTTAGATTCCTAAACGTCATCTAAATGGACGAGGGGGGCATGTGTTTACACATAAAAATAATTTTATTATATAGTGTTATATATATAATATTGACCACCATAATATATTAAACTAGTCGCAAACCTGTGCGATGCACAGAAAATGAATTAAAATTAAATTTAAAAAATTATTGGTCTAACTATGATTTTTATTGTCTTTTATATTTTATCTAAATATGAAAATTGATAATTATTAAAAGACATTTATTATTATTGTGTTTATATATAAAATATATTATAGTATTAGGCATTTATTATGATTGTGTTTATATATATGGAATAATATATTATTTCTATTAAAGAAAATATAATATGTCAAGATTCTAATGAGATGTTTAATTATAGAATAAAATTTAAATTCAATTAAAAATATATATTAAAATAATGAGGTGTAAAATTGTGAGAACTCAAAAGCTTATGTGGCGCAATATTATGAGGTCAACCAAAAGTCAAAAAGTTTCGGTTTTACATTATAGTATAGATATATATATATTAAAGCAATTATAAATTAAATTTATATTGAAAAAATACAATGTATCATTTTATATATCATTCAAATATTAAATATTAGTTGGGGTTCATGTAATATATAAAAGTA
Organism: Fagus sylvatica; assembly: GCA_907173295.1. Lineage (NCBI taxonomy): Eukaryota > Viridiplantae > Streptophyta > Magnoliopsida > Fagales > Fagaceae > Fagus > Fagus sylvatica. The sequence goes on from OU015767.1 coordinate 34,046,639, forward strand.
ATATTAGGAAACCCTTTTATAACTTTATTATATCCTATTAGAGAAATTTCAGAAAAAGGTCTTACTACACAAATTCTAGATTAAGATGTTACTTTTCCTTTTGTTATGCCACCTATGACACAAGATATAAATTTGCTAAAAGAAATGTCATTTTCAAAAGAATTAAATTTAATTTCTGAATAAATATTACTTAGTACTCTTTCCAAGTTTTATCAAGAACTAACAAATTCTACTTTTCAGGATGAAGAAGTTAGAGTTTGGAAAGATCAGTCTCCCCCTTTATCCAAAAGGCACAAATATTAAATTCAGAGTACTTAATAATTTAGCTAGCTCTATCAACGAGGAACAACAGTGTCTTTTAGACGCTCTCTGGAGTACTCGTAATGATGGAAGAAAATTTTTAGACAGCATTAATGCTCTAACATATTACTTTAGCCAGCTAAATAATACAGTAGACAGCAGCAAATTTTCATCTTTTACAGATATTCAGTCATCATGTCAAGATCCTAGCAGCAGTTCCACTCACATTGTAAAGTTACAAGAGATGCCCCCACTGGGCCGAGCGACTTTTACCCCACTGGTAAAAGACAAAGGTAAGCAGAGTGAGGAAAAAAGCTTGTCTCTTGATAGACAGCCTTTATCCCCACTGGATAAAGAAAAAGAAAAGAGTTTAGAAACAAAAATTTTTAGACTACCACAAGAACTCAATGATAAGATTTTCAAAACTGCTGAAAATAGATCTCAAGGCTTATTGATCAAATTACAACATTACTTTTTTAACAACAAAGTCACCATTCCAGGTCTATCTTCCCATATTACTGGTAGATATTTAGGCAACCCACAAAATTTGCTGTTTCAATTCATCCAAGTTGGCATCAATTTAGATATCTGTCCTAATCCCTTACCAATTCCTATAGAAAGTATGACACCAATCACCGTAGAACTTCTTTTAGACTATGGTATGATTTCACAAATTTGGTTCTCAGATAAAACCAAGCTCACAAATTTCCCTTACAAACTTAAAAGGTCTTGTAAATTAAGCTTATTCCCAAACTTACAAATGACTTTGAGATATAGCTTGAGAAATACAAGAGAAGGTTTTGTTTCTGGAAAGGGAAGGAAAGTGTTTACAAGGTTTGCTTGGAGATTTGCTAAAAGAAACTAAACTTGTTCCACTAGCTTGAGATAATCCTTCAGTAGTTCTTTCATAATATTTTGCTGGAATTAATTCTTCTTGAATGCAATTTGAATAAGCTCCTGAATCTAATAAAGCAACAATAGTAAAATAATATTCTTTGTTTACTACAATTTGAACTTCAGTATACCTTTTTTGAAATATTACTCTTTCTATTAAATTTATGAAAAGATCAGTGGAACTTGATTTAGGTAAGTATTCTATATCATCATTTTCTTGCAATTTGTTTTCTACCTCTGAACTACTGGGAATTTGAACTTGTTTATTATTTCCTAATTGTAAAGCTAATAATTCTTGCCTAAATTGATCATGAGTAGTTTGAGAACTTGTCCTAATTTCTCTAATTTCTTGTTTTATGAAATCTATCTCTAATTGAAGATCTTGAATTGTAATTTGAGCTTTTTGTTTTTTAAACATATCTGAAATATTAGTATAATTATATTTTGTGTTATCTGGTTTTGCTAATGGGGTATCTGGATGATCTATTTGGGAAATTTTCTTTAAATATTCAAATTTGATTTGTGGATCTTCTATTTTGTCAATTAATTCAAAAATAATTTGTTCTGACCTTGTTAAGATATTTATAGTTTTCTTGCATGAACAAAAATCTTTGTTATTACAATGACATAATTCTATTCCTTCTTCACTAGAATTCTCTGAACAAGAGCTATCAGAAGAATTTTCAATTTGAAAAATTTCATTATTTGAGGCATTATCTTCTAAAGAGTCATTTGATTCATTTTCTGAGTCAGTTTGTAAAATTTGTAAAAACTTGTCTTTTAATTATTCTGTACTATATTTGCTAATATCTATCTTGTTAATTTCTTTCTTTACTTTACAATTCTTTTGGAAATGGCCGGTTTTACCGCATCTATAACAAACAGGAGTTCTATCTTTTTGTTTTCCAACATTTTTAGCTTGTGTTCTAAAATTAGAATTCTTGTAGGGTTTATTATTATAAAACTTGTAAGGTTTATTTCTTTTATTACTATTGTAATTTTTATTACTATTTTTGTAAAGCTTTTGTTGTTTTCTTCTTTGTCTAGATGGAGCAATAGTTTTTAACGGAGAATAACCAAATTGTTCACAAAAATTTCCTAATTCTAATTTTGCATATTTTTTCTCTTTTTCTAATTGATGAGTCATTCTTAAATCATTGCATAAATTTAATCCTACTTTTTGAATTGTGCAAATAATTTCTCCATAAGTAGTTTGTGCATAATCTGTGTGACCTTTTTCAAATAATTTTTCTCTAACCTTGTAAGCAAAATAATGAGGTAATCCACTTATAAATTTTTCTTTCCAAAAAGCTTCAGCATTATCAGGTCTAATTAAGACTTTTGAAAGGAAAACATCTTTATACCACCTAAAATCTGATAAAGTATAGCATTTTAAATTTTCTAAACTATCATAAGCACTTTCTCTATAATCTGCTGGGTCTCCTACAAAATGTTTTGTTATGGCAAAAACTAAAGCATTAACAGCATCTTGAATTTGTAAACCATTTTCATCTACTATGGGAGTTCCATTTTGAGTTCTTTTGTAAGCATAAGTTAACCAATTTCTATCATTATCTGTTAAAGTATTATCCCACCATCCTTTTAATTGACCAGTAAAACCTGTAATAATTATACTTGCAATTTGATGATCAGTTTTATTATTACCCTTGTAGACATTTGAAACCATAAGCATTTCATGTAATTCATTTAAAATTTCATATTGTGACATACCATCAATATTCCATTCATATAAGGATTCAGCATTATAAGCATTTCTAACAGTTAATTCTCTTTCTTCAAATTGTAAATCTGGAGGAGTTGGTCTAGGATAAAAATTTCTTGTAATTGAAACATTTCCAGGGTATCTTGTTCTTGCAATACGACTCCTTAAAGGTTTACCATGAAAATCTCTTTCATTTGCAATTCTATTAATGTTTAAATCTTTGAATTGATTTTGTAAATTTTCAATATATTCTTCAACTTTTGAACGTTCTTGTTTTTTCTTATCTATGGTATTAACTCTTTTAATTTGATTATTTTGTGATGATGAGGCTAGGCTTGTCATATCTAAATTTTGGAGTCTTTTAGAGATTTCTTCTAATAGGTCAGTATTATCTTTTTTGAAGGAAACTCGTAACTTTGGGGGTATTTCATGTGGTGTGAACAAAGGTTTTTCAATATCTAATTTTGTAGTTGGTTTGATGGGGTCAATTTTATTTTCTATTCTATCAAGCTTGGCACCTATTACTTTTAAATATGTATTTGAATAATTGTTTTGTTCAATAATTTTTTCAAAGTTTTTAGCTTCATCACTTAAACTTACCTTTTTTATGGGGGAGGCAACTAATTGGTGGTTTCTATGATTTACGACAATGGATTCGTATGAAGGAAATTCTTCATGAACAACTTCTTTATTTTCAACTTTTAACCAATTTTGTGTAGTTCTATTAATAGTTTGCATTTGTTTTTTATCTAGATGGGTGTTGTCGGTGATGTGGTATTGTGGAGTCAAAGATGTCATAATATGCTTGTCTTGTTGGTTTGTGATTATTTGTCTAGTGTAGCTATTGCCAGAAATTGGAGACAATGGGTTATTATTACTATTTTCACATGCATGGCTAGTTTTGGTAGAGTTTATTTTGTCGGTAGTTGCAAACAAAGGGCAATTGTCACTTATATGGGTATTGGTCAAAGGAAGAATGGTTGGTGGGGTGTCTTGACTAGGACTATAGCTATATGTAGGTTGTAGTAGAGAATTTGAGTACTTGTTTTGGCTTATTAGGCTTATTGGGAATGTTCTTGTAGTTATAGATACATTGTCAGGTGATGCATTTCCTTTTTGTGAATTGGAATTTTTTATGACTTCTTTTTGTATGAGAGGATTATTGATGTTTGTGTTTATATTAACACAATGGACAATGTTACCCTGTATTAATTCTTAGCCTACATATTAGTCTAAGCCATTACTGATGATAATAAAAATAAAAAATAAAATCATTAAATTTTTAAAAGCTAAACATTGGGATGGGTAAACATTGGGATGGGGGTTTTAGAAATAAATAAATAATCATTCAATTTTAAAAGCTAAATATTAGGATGGGTAAACATTGGGATGGGGGCTCTAGAAATAAATAAATAAAGACTTTGGAAGTCTTATTTTGTCTAAGCCAAACACGTGGATGGGGCTCTAGAAATAAATAAATAAAGACTTTGGAAGTCTTATTTTGTCTAAGCCAAACAGTGGATGGGGCTCTAGAAATAAATAAATAAAGACTTTGGAAGTCTTATTTTATCTAAGCCCGAAATAAATAAGTAAAGACTTTGGAAGTCTTATTTTATCTAAGCCAAACAGTGGATGGGGCTCTAGAAATAAATAAATAAAGACTTTGGAAGTCTTATTTTGTCTAAGCCAAACAAGTGGATGGGGGTTCTGGGAAAAAAAAAATTAATAAAGACTCTGGCCTTTCTCCTAAGACAAATAGAAGATCCAACAGAGGAGTAGATAACTATGTATATTAGACCAGCGAGCCAAAAATAGGGGGGAAGAAACCGAGCCAAAGCCGCATACATGAAGAAAACAACAGTCAGCTTGGGGATTTACGAGAAAATCAGTCTTTTAGGGTATTTTATTCTTTTTATTTATTATTATAATATTAAAATTTTGTTATTTCTCATAAAGTGTAAGCATTTAATAATCTTTAACCATTACCTAAGAATATCTGTTAACAAAATCCTTCTTTTATTTCTTTATGGAACATTTTTATAAGTTTCACGATTCAATAGATCCAATAATTATTATGATGATTTCTATTTCCAAACTGAAATCCCAACTAAAATTGAGGATGAAGTCTTATTGATGGTAGTAAAAGCATGTTTATCTGATTTAATATATTCTAAATTTATGAGCCTTAGTATTTAATTGTCTTGTTTCAAATTGATTAATAAGGTGAACTTGGATATGATTTCAATCATGATTTTCTCATGAGTAAGAATAATCTTTACTAGTCGCAAACTCATACAATGTACGGAAAATGAATTAAATTAAATCTAAAAAATTATTGGTCTAACTATGATTTTTATTGTCTTTTATATTTTATCTAAATATGAAAATTGATAATTATTAAAAGACATTTATTATTATTGTGTTTATATATAAAATATATTATAGTATTAGGCATTTATTAGGATTGTGTTTATATATATGGAATAATATATTATTTCTATTAAAGAAAATATAATATGTCAAGATTCTAATGAGATGTTTAATTATAGAATAAAATTTAAATTCAATTAAAAAATATATATTAAAATAATGAGGTGTAAAATTGTGAGAACTCAAAAGCTTATGTGACGCAATATTATGAAGTCAACCAAAAGTCAAAAAGCTTCGGTTTTACATTATACTATAATGTAAAACCGAAGCTTTTTGACTTTTGGTTGACCTCATCATGTTGCGCCACATAAGCTTTTGAAATCTCACAATTTTACACCTCATTGTTTTAATATATATTTTCTAATTGAATTTAAATTTTATTCTATTATTAAACCTTCCATTAGAATTTTGACACATCATATTTTCTTTAATATAAGAATATATTATTCCATATATAAAACACAATCATAATTAATGTCTAATACTAAAATATATTCCATATATAAACACAATATAAATATCTTTTAATAATAATCATAATTATCAATTTTCATCAAGATTTTTTTTTTTTTTTTTTTTTTTTTTTTTTTCTTATGTATTTCATTTAATTTTGTTGCTGGCAATGGAGAAAGATAGATGGATTTGTTATAATGAAACCATGTGAGCTTGAAATGAGTTATGAAAATTATTTAGGTTTGATCATATAATCATGTATCCATGTATTTATTTGTCCTTCTTCTTATTTTAAGTATCATTTATTTTATTTTTGGATGGAAACATGATCCATATGGTAAATATAAACATGAATCGTGTTTTATAAAAATTTGACTATATTCAACTTATGCCAAAAGAAAAATTACATTATATTAAATTTTAATTATCCTATAGTAAATACTTTCTTAGTTATTTTTTTAAACCAAAAAGTAGGATTTATCCTAAATCCGAATCGTAAAGTCTCTTTATCGATCTTGCCTACAACATTTTGAACTACAAAAAAAAAAAAAAAAAAAAAGGACAGAGTTTGGCTACAAACTGGTTTATTGCTAGCTTGCTACAACCCACTACGTGGCAATTAATAAGATCATCCATGTGTATTTTAGTCACATGACCTATTTAATAAGTCATGTGACTTCTTTAAATAATACATGTGGATGGTCTTATAAGCTACCACGTAGTGGGTTGTAGCAAACGAGCTACAAACTGGTTTGTAGCTAAATCTTGTCCTTCAACAAAAGAAGTAAAATGAATCAAAATTAATTTAGATTTTATTTTCAATAATTTTCCTGTGCATCGCACAGGTTTGTGACTAGTTATAGTATAGATTGGTAGCCATATTATATGTGTAATTTATATAAAAATAAAATTATTTGTAACTTCCTTTTACATGTGTCATTATTTACAACTTTCAAGGAGGTAGTTAATGGTAGGATGTAACCACCAATAAATTTCATGATGTGTGATGAGTATGGAAAAATGAGTCGTCCAGATACGACATACCAAAGTGTGTCTTAAATAGACGACCGTTACACACCCATAAAACTCCCTTAATTTCCTCACTAATGTGACCGTTACATACCCATAAACTCTCTTAAATACTACCGTTACGCCATTTATACCTGACATTCATTGGGTAATACAAGACTCTTAGCCTATATAAGGCTAACCAAGTCATCTGAACCAGGTACGCACAAAAACCCTATGAGAAATCTCTCTCAATTTGGGAAATATAAAGATTCTTTGCTAACTTAAGCATCGGAGCCTCCCCTCCGGGGCCCACCCCGGCAGGGTCTTCGATTATGGTTTTCTTCTTTGCAGGTATTGACGATTCGACTTGGCTGTGCAACTGATGATGAAAATTCACGCATCATCAGTTGGCGCCGTCTGTGGGAACGAGAGTTCTCCAAATAGAAATTGCACAACAAAGACAAGAGCACCTACCAAAAATAAAACCATCAACTAGCAATTTGAAGCATGCCAGCAATTGTGATTGCTGTGAAATGGCACCATTAAATCTTGGCCACGTCAAGAACTTTAAGCACTCCCAATTGAGTTCTAACCATGGCTAAATCTTATTGCTTTTTATATATGATAATTCTCCTTTTAGTAGTTTCCTGCATGAAACAGGTGCTGACTATTTAGAGCAAATAAGAGATAAAATTCCCAAAGAAGAAAATGAAAGGAAATAGTGGAAGAATCCCCTCACCTCATGGGCAAAAGGATTCCAAACACCAGAATGGTGTCTAAACATTTGAACCAAAAGAACATACAACAGGTCATCGGAATATATAAACCGTGGGTTATGAAGAGCTTAGTGCTTGACGGGAGAACAAAAAATTTTTTGAGATGTAGAAAATCAACGGTACGCCAATTACATCCTTTCTAATATTAAGGTACATATCATGCCTGATTGCTTTCCTTTCTAAATTGAAAGCACATTTTATCCCTTGCTTTTCCTTTCTAAATTAAAGCATGCCTACCTACTTTGCTTTCCAATATTAAGGAACATATCACGCTTGACATCCTAACACACGCATGACTAATTAGTCAGATGTGTGGAAACTGTGAAAAGTCTCCTTATGTGTTGAAATTACCTTAATAAGGATATGCCAAGTTTGCACAACGTGCAAATGCTGGCCATAATTGATCCATCATATAAAAATGAATGGAATAGCGGCTAAATAACCCACAAGTTGGAGTTAATTGCTTTGTCAAAACCTCCACAATGCAGCTGGCAACATTTGTCATTAATGCCGAGTAACCTCCTTCCCCCTCTTATTCTCTTTCTATGCATTAATTGTGGATTTAAACTATATGGCCTGAATTGGATATTAATAGAGGGATCCAATGAGATTTAATAGAAAGATCTATATACCTATATAATTTTTAAATACGCCTTAAATTTAGAGATATTAGTAACAGATTATGAAAAAATATTAGCCTGTACCACCTCAATTGAATTTTCTAAACACATGGGTTCCCCAACCTTTGGCATGACTGAATCCTTGTAAATTCTTAACTTCACAATTAATGCCCCACGTTGACTACTTAAAACAGTGTCAACATACTTTTGGGAATGATACATAAATTCCAACATATAACCTTATGGAAATATTAGCAGTATACATTCATAAATTGGGTTATTATTTTAATGCTCAGTAGGCAACGAATTAGATTCCATAACGCCCCTTTGCAACTGATCCATCTTTGGGCATTGCATAAAACTGGAGGCTATTGAATCAATTCTATTGTTCAAAAAACAAGTGATATCAAGCTCTTGTTGCTTATGAATTTCTCATTCATTTTGGGAAAAATTTACTCTGCCAAATTGTTCAATATCTATTGTAATAGTCTACCTATATGGTGCCACAAATAGGCACAAAGAGGAACGTATCGTAAATTGCATACGACTTGGAAAAAACCAACACATACGTTAGTATCATGTAAGTTGGTAAAATATGGTGCGAGACACGAACCAAAATGAAAATTTTTATTTTCTCATATGAATTCGACATTACAAACTATAGTATACTATAATATAAATGCATTCATAAACATATATGTGTTGTTGCCATTTATATAATAACTCTAAAAAAGGGTCTTGAGGAGTAAAAATAAATAAATAAATAAAATCTGAAAATGGCCACCACTGCCAAAGAGATGCAAGCACTGCAAAAATCACGATCTGCTTCGCCACATACCGACAACAGCAATAGCAATAAAAGAGATGAGCTTTCAAGAAATTATAGTATCTCCATATGCAAGAGTCTCCTAGAGAACAAGGGAGCTTCTGAGATTTAACTCAGTGCCCGAAATGGGGTTATTGCCGAGAAGAAAAATGCAGAGACGTGAAAAACGAAACTCCTCTATATCAGTCAATTGTTTCCCACCAGGTTCAATTCCTACCCCTTATTTTCCTTTATTTACAGCATTTTCACTTGCCTAGATCTTGTTGGCACAAAGACTGCTAAAATGTTTTTGAAAACATAGGGAATAGGTTCTAGAGAATTCGAACCGAACACCAAAACTTTACATAAAATACTTTAGTAATTAGACTGCGAGTTGGTTAATAAGGAGAAATATTAACTGTGAAAAATCAAGCAAGATCAAAAAGGAAGAACCTCAATATTGATTGATTCTCCTATAATTAATATGGGCGGTGTCCAATTTGGACAATGATCGTGTCATATTGATTGATCAAATACATTTCTCATGTCAAAAACAAAAACTTGCATTGAGACAAATTTAAACACTGTCTTATTAAAAGAACGTTTTTATTTCCCGTATATATCAATTCATTGACCTTGAGCTATAATTACATATAGTGGTGTTCAAAAGGAAATGTTAACGGCCTAAACTCATGGGCCAGCCTAGTTATTGAAATCATAGGCAAAAAGAACGCAGGTCACATGAGAAATTGCGTGACTATGAGTTGCTACTATTTACATAAAATTCTAATAATTCAGAATATTCAATAGGATCATTATAATATCTTTAGCCAATTGAGAAAGCTGTAATGCCAAATTAGGAAAAATCTTGCTATCTCCTATTCAATGACGCAAATTTGGTAAGCACGCCGTAAGCGGCACAGATGGAAACTAGTAACTCATACGCTAAAATTCAGCAAGAGATCAAAATTCTATAATTACTGAATTAATTGTTCAAATGGCTTGACTTTGACACATTTGTTATATGCTAACAAATAACCAAAAAAGATAATACCCAGCCTTGAGTAGAATATAGAAATCCTATATATATTTCTATATATATGTTGCTTGAAAATATCCCATTACGTCCTCTTTTGAAAAAGATAAATGTATTCAATTATTTGGCCCGACCTATATGTCCTCACATAAATTACGAACTATATACAAGTCCAGAATTACGTTCGTTAAAAAACATATGGTTAAGTGCCGAACTCGTTGTGTAACAAGGGAATACAGAGTAACACATTGATGTTGTAACTCATAGTATATGCCACGCGTAAGCATCCAGCACCAACATCTTTCTAGTGCACATAGCACCGTAGAATTCAGTGTGTTAGAACTTAGAACTCAAAATTGATAGCAATAAAGTAGAATAAATATTATGGTTTATTTTGACTTATTATTATGCTATCTAGAATCCACAAAAATAACTTTTACGAATAAAATATACCCACTCTTTTATGAAAGATCTTGGTATAGAACACTAAAAGTTTTTAGTGGATACAAGTTGGCGTGATTGTTTCGTAACAGTCATGCCAGCAATTTGACTTAATATAGTCTAAAGCCACCCTCTGCACGTTAGAACTACAACTCTTTGTATATGCATAAATAATTGCGCATAAAAATATTCATTGGAATAACTCTATTTCTCTTGAGCATCTTCGTTCTTGATGAGTAAAAATTGTGTACAAAGGCACAAACTTTTGCACTGGACTATTGTCTCAATTGAGGGGCAACAGGCTGAGTTTAAGGTATCTTGTTCCTCTCCCTTTTCATTAACAAGAAAATTTAACAAGGCAAAACTATAAAATGAAAAAGAATGGCAGCCAAATAAAGGATGGATCTCCTACATCTATATGGCTCAATCTGAATAATTCTAGTGCGATTGAACTTCAATCATTTTAGAATTACAATTATACCACTAGTGATGGGGGTTACTTAGTCACTATTACTATTCGAATTCATTTGTTTTGTCTTAACTTTGGTTAATAAGTGAGTTACAGGTTGCATGCAATGTACGGACGACCTTAAGCACTTGAACAAACAACAAGTGTAAAGTCCATAAGCATGTGTACAAACGCACATGTACGGACGATCTTAAGCACTTGAACAAACAACAAGTGTAAAGTCCATGAACGACCTTAAGCACTTGAACAAACAACAAGTGTAAAGTCCATAAGCATGTGTACAAACGCACATGTACGGACGACTTTAAGCACTTGAACAAACAACAAGTGTAAAGTCCATGGACGACCTTAAGCACTTAAACAAACAACAAGTGTAAAGTCCATGGACGACTTCAAGCACTTGAACAAACAACAAGTGTAAAGTCCATGGACGACCTCAAACACTTGAACAAACAACTAGTGTAAAGTCCATGGACGACCTTAAGCACTTGAAACAAACCACAAGTGTCCATGTCCCTAAGCATATGTACAAATGCATGTGTACGGACGACCCTAAGCACTTGCACCAAAAACAAGTGCCCATGTCCATAAGCATATGCACCAAAGCAAATGTACGGACGACCTTAAGCACTTGCACCAAAAACAAGTGTCCATGTCCCTAAGCATATGTACAAATGCATGTGTACGGACGACCCTAAGCACTTGCACCAAAAACAAGTGCCCATGTCCATAAGCATATACACCAAAGCATGTGTACGGACAACCTTAAACACTTGCACCAAAAACAAGTGTCCATAAGCATATGTACAAAGGCATGTGTACGGACAACCTTAAGCAGTTGTACCAAAAAGCAAGTGCCCATGAAGCACGTGTACTAAAAGCATGTGTATGGACGATCAAAAACACTTGTACCAACAAGCAAGTGCCCATGAAACACATGTACTAAAAGCATGTATATGGACGATCCAAAAACACTTGTACATAAAAAACAAGTGTCCATGAAGCATATGCATCAAAAGCATATGTACGGACGACAAAAGCGTCTCATTCTCCACCTAGGAGGCATTCGCTCACCCAAAAACCATGCATCTCATCTAGAGATACCTCATCAAAAAGGCCAAATGTTTCAAAGTCCCTAATATGGAAAAGGGAACAACATACCCACCATGCAAGGAAAATAAGGTCATTTCTAAAGTACTTGGGGCACCTGACATTCCAAAGGCCGTCCAACCTAGAGCGGATAAATCGACCTTGGAATGGGGGGCTTCTGATGAGTATAGAAAAATGAGTCGTCCAGATACGTCGTACCAAAGTATGTCTTAAATGGACGACCGTTACACACCCATAAAACTCCCTTAATTTCCTCACTAATGTGACCGTTACCTAAACTCCCTTAAATACTACCGTTACGCCATTTATACCTGACATTCATTGGGTTATATATGACTCTTAGCCTATATAAGGCCAACCAAGTCACCTAAACCAGGTACGCACAAAAAAACCTATGAGAAATCTCTCTCAATTTGGGAAATATAAAGATTCTTTGCTAACTTATGCATCGGAGCCTCCCCTTCGGGGCCCACCCCGGCAGGGTCTTCGATTATGGTTTTCTTCTTTGCAGGTGTTGATGACTCGAATTAGTTGTGCAACCTATGATAAAAATTCACGCATCATCAGTTAATGTTATTATTGTGATAAAAATTTGATAAGATTGATGTCTTGCCTGATGAGTAGTCACATCCTAGCCAATTACAAGGTTTAAAGCAAACCCACTCACAAGATTCCTATCAAGAAATACCAATGAACCCTCTGAATCCAAAAAAAAAAAGATGCCCTTGAATTAGTGATGAATAGAATTAAAAGTAGAATTCAAGGGTGAAAAATGAAGATCATGTCAAAAGCTGCAAGGACTTGCCTAATTAAATCGCTTGCCTAATTAAAGCTGCAAGGACTTGGCTAATTTTAACAAATGTCATTTAACTAATGGAATGGTGGACAGATGAGGTGATTCACCGGGTGGACTGAATAATTTCTCCATTTGTAGTTAGTGTAGAGTGACTACTAAGCCGTCCTGACTTGCCAAAACATGATGCTTGGCTCATGCCACATGCACTATAAGTAAAGGCCAAGCTCCGTTTGTCAATTTCACACAAGTACTAAAATTAAAGTTCCTAGAGAAAGACAAAGAAAGAGAGAGAGAGAGAGAGAGAATGAGAACTTGCAGCAGCAACAGCAAGAGCAAGAGCAGAAAGCAAGTGATGTAGTACTTGTGACAAAGGAAGTGACATGTCCATTTGTTAATGTTATTATTGTGATAAAAATGTGATAAGATTGATGTCTTGCCTGATGAGTAGTCACATCCCAGCCAATTATTGGGTTTAAAGCAAACCCACTCACAAGATTCCTATTAGGAAATACCAATGAACCCTCTGAATCCAAAAAAAAAGATGCCCTTGAATCTGTGCTGAATAGAATTAAAAGTAGAATTCAAGGGTGAAAAATGAAGGTCATGTAACAAGTTGCAAGGACTTGCCTAATTAAATCAGTTGCCTAATTAAAACTGCAAGGACTTGGCTAATTTTAACAAATGTTATTTAACTAATGGAATGGTGGACAAATGAGATGGTTCATCGGGTGGATTGAATAATTTTTTCAATTGTAGTTAGTGTAGAGTGACTACTAAGCCATCCTGACTTGTCAAAACATGATGCTTGGCTCATGCCACATGCACTATAAGTAAAGGCCAAGCTCCGTTTGTCAATTTCACACAAGTACTAAAATTAAAGTTCCTAGAGAAAGACAAAGAAAGAGAGAGAGAGAGAGAATGAGAAACTTGCAGCAGCAATAGCAAGAGCAAGAGCAGAAAGTAAGTGATGTAGTACTTGTAACAACGGAAGTGACATTTCCATTTGTTAATGTTATTATTGTGATAAAAATTTGATAAGATTGATGTCTTGCCTGATGAGTAGTCACATCCTAGCCAATTATTGGGTTTAAAGCAAACCCACTCACAAGATTCCTATCTGGAAATACCAATGAACCCTCTAAATCCAAAAAAAAAGATGCCCTTGAATCAGTGATGAATAGAATTAAAAGTAGAATTCAAGGGTGAAAAATGAAGGTCATGTCAAAAGCTATAAGGACTTGCCTAATTAAATCAGTTGCCTAATTAAAGCTGCAAGGACTTGGCTAATTTTAACAAATGTCATTTAACTAATGGAATGGTGGACAGATGAGGTGGTTCACTGGGTGGACTGAATAATTTCTCCATTTGTAGTTAGTGTAGAGTGACTACTAAGCCGTCCTGACTTGCCAAAACATGATGCTTGGCTCATGCCACATGCACTATAAGTAAAGGCCAAGCTCCGTTTGTCAATTTCACACAAGTACTAAAATTAAAGTTCCTAGAGAAAGACAAAGAAAGAGAGAGAGAGAGAGAGAGAATGAGAAACTTGCAGCAGCAACAGCAAGAGCAAGAGCAGAAAGCAAGTGATGTAGTACTTGTGACAAAGGAAGTGACATGTCCATTTGTTAATGTTATTATTGTGATAAAAATGTGATAAGATTGATGTCTTGCCTAATGAGTAGTCACATCCCAGCCAATTATTGGGTTTAAAGCAAACCCACTCACAAGATTCCTATCTGGAAATACCAATGAACCCTCTGAATCCAAAAAAAAAGATGCCCTTGAATCAGTGATGAATAGAATTAAAAGTAGAATTCAAGGGTGAAAAATGAAGGTCATGTCACAAGCTGCAAGGACTTGCCTAATTAAATCAGTTGCCTAATTAAAGCTACAAGGACTTGGCTAATTTTAACAAATGTTATTTAACTAATGGAATGGTGGACAGATGAGATGGTTCACCGGGTGGACTGAATAATTTTTCCATTTGTAGTTAGTGTAGAGTGACTACTAAGCCGTCCTGACTTGCCAAAACATGATGCTTGGCTCATGCCACTTGCACTATAAATAAAGGCCAAGCTCCGTTTGTGAATTTCACACTAGTAAAATTAAAGTTCCTAGAAAAAGACAAAGAAAGAGAGAGAGAGAGAGAGAGAATGAGAATCTTGCAGCAGCAACAGCAACAGCAAGAGCAGAAAGTAAGTGATGTAGTAACTACATCATCATGGGGTGGAGGGAGCAACTGCATAGCAGCCATTAATCTGGATGGAACTCCACCGCCCCATATCACTGATAGTCCTGACAAACAGTTTGATCACCATGATGAGAACTTAAAACATGATGAGGTTAATTACTCTCATAATAACTTTTTTAATTTCTTTCTTTGCTATGCATTTTTGAATATACAGTTGTGTATATTTGGATAAAATAGCTTGTTAGAATGAACATATTTGAGTATATGTTTGTTCCAGAAACCTTGGTGGAGAAAGTTCCTATCATATGTAGGCCCTGGATTTCTTGTCTCCTTAGCTTATCTTGACCCTGGCAATTGTGAGTCTCTCTCTTTCTTATGTGGGTGGGTGTGAATGTGTGAGTATTTGATAAATTAATATCATTTTTATGGTAACTTGTCACAGTGGAAACTGATCTACAAGCTGGAGCAAATCATAGATTTGAGGTAAATCAAATAAAAAGAAAAAAGAAAGCCTTTTAAATATTATTTTAAAAAGTATAGAATCATAGTTTACAACTAACCATATGGTCGTGTTTTCAGCTACTATGGGTGGTACTTATTGGGTTGATCTTTGCACTCATAATTCAATCGCTGGCTGCAAATCTTGGTGTAAGCACCGGTAAGATGCTGAGCAAAAAATTCTAGACCAAATAGCAGTTATTATCGTTTCTGCCGCAATTATTCTTTCAACAAGTAACTATTTGTTGACTTATCTCTACAGGCAAACACCTTTCAGAATTATGTAAGGCCGAGTACCCAAAATATGTGAAGTATTGCCTATGGTTGCTAGCCGAGCTTGCTGTCATTGCCGCTGACATACCCGAAGGTAAAACTATAAATGGACTTTTCTTATTAAAAAAAGAAGAAGAAGAAAAAAAAATTGATATCCTTACCAAACATGTACTTGTCTTATTATTCATGAATTTTCTTCTCATCCAAGTCTCCTTGTTCATATTCAAATTGAAGGATAACATATTAAGTATTAACTAAACAAGAAACAATACAATATAGTTTATGTCATTATTAATAAACTTTTCAATTTTCAATTTTTGGCAGTTATTGGGACAGCTTTTGGACTAAATATACTATTCCACATCCCAGTATGGGCTGGAGTCCTTATCACTGGTTTAAGCACTCTCGTACTTCTTGGCCTGCAGAGATACGGGGTAATTTTTTCATTAAGTAGTTGAATTTTCTCATTAATTATTTAAGAAATTTGGGTGATATTTTCATGTTCAACTATTTATCTACATACTTTGGATATAATTTTGTGTATAATTTGTGGTCTTGACATTTTTTGAGTAGTTAACACTTATTTCATTATGTATCACTGGACTCGTTTATATTTTTCATTAACTAATACAAAACACCTTAACCAGTCGTGCTCAAAGTTATAGAAAATTATGTGATCATGGACTTATTGATATTTTTATATCAACTATCTATGTACGCGGATTGACCCAGTGCTAACTGTACTATCAACTATTTACGTACAATGTTTGGCACATTAATATTTTAAGAAATTGGGTATCATATTTTTATGCTCAGCTATCTACTTACGCCATCGACCAAAAAAGTTAAAAATGCGTACCTTGTGTGATATATAAGTTACGTTTTATCATATAGTTTGAAAGTAATAGGATTTGTATATAACTCGATCACTGGCTTTGGGAATATTCCTCCTATAACAATAATGTATAATTTTCTGTTTAAAAAAAATAATAATACATAATTTTTACACATGGTCCGCTCTAAAATTTTGAATCCTTTCACAGTGATATCTATTATATATTATTTATATAAACTAATAGCTGAGGGCTCAGCTATCTCCCTAGACATGCCATGTAGGATTTTCTATTCCCATAGCTATCCAAATCACATTTATTCCTCCCATATTTTTTCCTTATTTTAATATTGTCATTTATTTTTATCCTTATCTGTAGGGATTTCTTATCTATTTTTTCCTTATTTTAATATTGTAATTTATTTTTATCCTTATCTGTAAGGATTTCCTATTTAACTACAATTAATTCAACAAGCAAATTAATTTTTTCCCTCTTTCTCAAACGCATGACTCCTCCTCTATTTTCATTAATGTTTACTTGACAGAAATATGATTGCTTGTTGAATCAATTTTTTCCCATCCCACCAAATACATCTCTACCTCATTAATGTTTTGTCTTATTCTTTTTACTTTTTATTTTAATTTTAATTTTTTTGTTAAGTCTCATCCCACCATTCATAAAGCCTGCAGAGTCTTCCAACTCCCTCTACCTCATTAATGTTTTGTCTTCTTCTTTTTACTTTTTATTTTAATTTTTTTTGTTAAGTCCCATCCAACCATTAAGTATGTTGTTTATTTTTATTTTTTATTGTTTGCATATTGCTGTGTCTTTTTTGCTCCTCCCCTGATATGATTAGCAAAATTTAAATATCAATTTGAAAATGCTTCACTTCATATATTCATCCCAGCATAATGATTTACTTAATGATAAAAAATGGTTAGGGTACGATTCTTACTGTCAAACGAGTAAAAGGCACTATTTGATCAAATGTGATCAAACTACCGATTGAAAATATCGTATTTTGTGACACATTAGAATGTAAATTTCGGCATATCTTTGTATTTTTTGGCAGATTAGGAAGCTGGAATTGCTGATAACAGTGCTAGTCTTCGTAATGGCTGCTTGTTTCTTTGGAGAAATGGGTTACGTAAAGCCTCCGGCAGCTGATGTTTTAAAGGGAATGTTTATACCCAAGCTCAGTGGCCAATGAGCCACCGGGGATGCCATCGCCCTTTTGGGTGCCCTTGTCATGCCGTATGATTAATTGCTTCATTAAATATCCTTCATCAATGTTTCATAACTATATTTTTTTTCTTAATTCCTTCTAATTGTTTGCGTTAAACTTTGATTATTTTATAAAAAACGAAAGAAAAAAAGAACATGTTGCGCAGACTATGATTAATAGAATACTACATGTCATCCTATATATATTATTCCCTCCATTGCATAATTCTACTTCATTTTCTTTCTCATTTTTAATGTACTTGTGTATACTGGATTATTCATTCCATTTCTTTCTGATCAATAGGCACAATCTCTTCCTCCATTCGGCTCTTGTCCTATCCAGAAAAGTACCTAGTTCTGTCCATGGCATCAATGTAAGAACCTAGTGCTTTCATACATATTCACAGCCATTAAAAACAAAAGAAGGGGGAAACAATTATACATAAGTGTGCTCCAATAATTACACACATTTGGAAACCTTATTTATAATGGTTGAAAAAAACATACAAATTAGTACTCATAAAGTATATAATCGTAGATTCTAAAAATAGATTAATTTATTAAATTGCAGAGGAGACAGATAGATGTGTCTTATTTTCCAAAACTATAGTTGTTTGCTAATTTGTCCCTGTTATATTACAGGATGCATGTCGATATTTCCTGATAGAGAGCGGATTTGCATTGTTTGTCGCATCTTTTCAACCAACTCATTAGAATTGCTTTGCCCAATTTCCATGTTGTTTTGGGCTTTTGGGTCATGCTTTACGGGCTATACGAATGTTACAACAGTGTCTTTTCGGAATGTAAGATAGATGACAGCTAAGATGTGAATGGCCATTAGAGGAAACACCATGATCCCAACGAAAACATTTGCAATCTTGGGTAAATTGTTGTGAAGTTGATACTTGTTGACTTATCTCTACAGGCAAACACCTTTCAGAATTATGTAAGGCCGAGTACCCAAAATATGTGAAGTATTGCCTATCAACGATAGGCAATACTTCACATGTTTTGGGTACTCGGCCTTACATAATTCTGAAAGGTGTTTGCCTGTAGAGATAAGTCAACAAGTATCAACTTCACAACAATTTACCCAAGACATTCCGAAAAGACACTGTTGTAACATTCGTAGAGCCCGTAAAGCATGACCCAAAAGCCCAAAACAACATTGAAATTGGGCAAAGCAATTCTAATGAGTTGGTCGAGTTGGAACACATCCCTTAATTTATAGAGAGGATTTGGCAGATATCCAACTACCAGAGTAAGGGGTTTTTCTAGATCACATGCAAGTATGCAACAACAGCCCAAAGGGAGCTCCAAATTATATATTGAAGAAGCTAATTAAGGGTTCTTCAAGACTTATAACTCTTTTGAAATTGTATCGTTAAAACTTAAAAGTGACCTAAGGCTTTCTTCTAGTTCATCTAAGGCTTTCTTCCTATGTAACTTGCATGTAATTGCGAACCTCCTATGGTTGTTTTCATATTTCAGTTGTAATTAAGTTTATGTTGAACATTTTAGTTTGACTTTAATAATTAATATAATAACTTAATAATCTGTAATGACATTAACTTTTCGTAATAGATATTAGTATCATGATAAATAAATGATAATTGAGGGTGTTCTAACCAGCAAGCCAAGGTGATTAGTTTTTGGAAATGGCAAGCTGAATCAACCCCACAAATCTATTGGTTTGTAAAACATCATGAGAACAAAGAAGATAAGATTTAATGTGGTTCGGTAGAGTGCCTACGAATAAGGAAAACAATGCTCAAAGGCTCCTTTTCTTATATTTACTTCACCATATTTTTCACACTACAAATACAAGGAAAATAATCATCTTCATTTCAAAATACCTTCATTTGGTCTATTTCATGGTTTAGATTTTATTTCCTGAATCTAACAGTATACACTACCACATGAAATAAAATCTGAACCATGAAATGGACCAATTGGAGGTATTTTGAAATGGAGATGATCCTATTCCCAAATACAAGGGCTTAGGTCTTCTAGTGATATAGGAGGAGATGAGAGAAAAGGAGAGAAATTTTAGTGATTTAATTTCATTACAACGAATCAAGAAATTAATTTTTTTTCTTACAAGTTAACAAAATTAATAAAGAAATATTTGATTTGTTGGTTGGTGAGATCATGATACTAATTTGAATACTCTATGGGTCTCCCAATTAATACTCCCCTCAAGTTGGAACATGAATGTCATAAATGCCCAACTTGCCACTGAGGTGATGAAATTTATTTTTGCCAAGAGGTTTAGTGAAGATGTCATCAATCTAATCACCAAAGCAACATGAGAAGTTCAAATCAGTCCAACTTAAATCTTTTCACAAATAAAGTGGTAATATACTCAATATGTTTGATGCACTTGTGGACGATGGGATTGCTGCTTTGTTGTCACAGTTAGGTTGCATTATGGTCGTTGAGGATGATGCCAAGGTCCCTGAGAAGCCATCAAAGCCAAACAAGCTCACATGTAGTTGAGGTCATGGCACAATATTAAGCTTCGACAGAGGAGCACAAGAGATAGTAGTTCTCTTCTTGATCTTCCAAGAGATCAATGGGGTTGTTACCAAGGAAAACACAATTGTCGGTGACAAATTGATGAGTAGTTGGACAAGTACCCCAATCAAAATCACAATAGGCCACTAGAATGGTGGAGGACTCATAAGACAAAAGAATTCCTGGAATAATTTTAAATGACATGGTACTATGTATACCGTTAGATTCATTAGATAAAATCTAAATCATGAAATGGACAAATAGAGAGGATCCTATTCCAGAATTCCTTACTAGACTTCTTCAAGAAAGTCGCGTTGTAAGAAGGCATTGTTGACATCAACTTGATTAAAGGCCTAGTTTTTAATGGCTGCAACGACTAGATCACATCTGACGGTTATTAACTTGAATACAGTGTTTGATCTTATACATGGGACATAAAAGGTTGAGTAGAAGAAGATTAGATGAGAAGATTTTAAGGTTGGGCAGTGGTGGACCCACGTTATAGGTAGGCTGGGCAACATTTTTTTTTTTTACATATATTTAAAAAAAAAAAAAATTACCTAAATTAAGCAATTAGCTCAGTCAAGAATTTTTTTGTTTTTGTAATTAGCCCACCCTAAATTTTTTTTTCTAGCTCCGCCCCTGGGGTTGGGGGCATATAGCTGATAATGGGAAATGACATCAATCATTTCCGTCATGTTAGGTTTTTTTTTAGTAACTAATTTTTTTATTTTTGCCTTTAAATCTTTTATTGAATTTTTTTAAGTGGTGTCTAAGCCTAAGTTAAGGGTTAAAAAAAATATTTTATTATTTGACTGTTCATTTGAACTATGGTTTAAAAAATTATTATTTTTGTAATATTAATATGTTTAGATTTTTTTCATAATATGTTGTAATTGTTCAAAAGGATTAATTTTATCAAATTTAACTATTAAAAAATATTAATTAAATTATTTATGACATCATCACTTCAACCTCAGTCAGACCAAAGAACCGGAAAGGCGGAAACCACTCCCAGTTTTTAAAACCATGCCTCTAAGTTTAATTTTCATTAAAATGAAGAAAAAAAATTCAATTTTATGGTTCTTTGAAGATAAATAATAAATAAGACATAAAAAGAAAAAAAAAATTAGACTCCCAAGAAGGAGAATGGGAGAAACTCTGAGGGAGGCAACACCGAGCAATGACTCAATGAGAGACTGAGAAAGTTAGAATGGCGACCATGCCAATTGTGACTTGTGAGGTGATAGTGCACATTGAATGTATTAATTAAAGGAGTGACCAAATGAAGGACTAAGGGGAGTAGAGAGTTCAAGATTTTGATGTCAAAATTTGAATGAGGGGAGTTAAGGGTTTAAGTTGATAAGGGCCATGAATAGTGAGGTAACGGTGAAAGGGAGGAATTGGGACCATGAGGCGACTATGATGTTAGGAGTGAAGCTAGAACAAAGAGTAAGATGGCAACTGAGAACAACCTAAATGAACAACCTAAATAAGAAATTTTGAAGTAATGTGAAGGATGACAAATTGGGAACTGATTATTTGTTGTCTCATTGATTGGAGGCAACATTTGGATGTGGTTGTGAGCACCTGTTCAATCCAACCACCAATCTTAAATAAGGTTAAATTATTATTTTAGACCTTAATTATGCATGGAAGTTCAACTTTGTACCAAAACCATCATTCTTGTCAATTTAATCCCTAAAATTTTAAAAACGATTCATCAATCATCATTACCTTTGTCCCTAATTGTCCTCAAAATTAATTGTCAAAATCAAATAAATCATGCCATATCAAAATTAATTATAAATCAAATAACTTCACAACTTCAAATATGAAAAGAGTAATACTATAGGCCCAACATATTTCACAACAATTGAGTTGATAATTTTTTATTAATTCTAATCTGGATCCACTATTAACATTATTTTATAATCTATCATTCACAACTTAAAAAAGAAAACCACACCGCACCACCGTACTAGTGGGACTAAGACCAACGTTGGTAAGCGCAAGTTGCAACACGGTGCATTCGGTTGTTTGTTAAGAAAACAGCCCTACAGAAGAGCCCAAACAACATGAAAGAATATACTTTTAAGTAAATTCAAGGAGGAGCCAACCGAATCTATTCCCAACACTAATTTCATAGTATAATTTGCTTTTCGAAAAACTAATTCCTATTTTTGACAGTATACAATTACAAGACCTACAATATCTGCCCCATCTAATTTCTGTTTACATCAAAACTAGAAAAATGTGAGGCAGACAGAACTTTCTTGGCTAATCCATTTAACCCTTTTCCGCCCTTTCCGTTTCCAGTGCAGAAATGAATCACCAAAAGGAATTGAATCATTAAATTGAGAACTCATATCATGTTCTCTTTTCTAACCTAAACTAGAGCTAGTACCAGATACAGGTCGAAGCATAGGATGATTGAGAGTAGGCTGTACATTCCCTGAAGTGTTGAACATGACATTTGGAGTAGATGACTGCTGTATTGCTGACATGGGCAGCCTTGGCCCCAGCCCAAACATTTGCTGCCGTGGCATAAACGGCATGTGGGGATGTACTGGTTGGTTGTTGTTATATCCCGGAATGCTTGGTTGTGAAGGTGAAGCTGAGATCATTTGTTGCCTATTGTTGCTGGCATTATTGTTAACCATGGAAGGACCAACACCTGGGAGACTCATGGGTGAAGTGACCCCAGCAGATCCAAATCGAGCTGATATCATGCGGGCGCGCTCAGCAGCAATCCTCTGCCTTGTTCTCTCAACTTGTTCGCATTCTTTCATCAAAAACGTTTCCACTTCAGCAAACTGCTTCAGCTTCAGCTCCAATCTTTTCAACTGTCAAATAAATTTCATTGCAGAGAAATGGTAACAGGCAAGTTTAAATTTTCTTTCAAGTAGGGGTCATACTTTCATAAAAGATAATTTTCCAGTTCAATTAGAGTAAATGGTTAAAGACATACAAAACATTCTGTAAATAAGAAGCTATTATGGGAAAACTACAACAGGCAGTGAAGAGTCACAACACAACCAAAAAGGTAATTGATCAGTGGCAATGTCATCTCCAGATGGGCTTTTTAATTCTCAAAAAATAAAAAATAAAATCCAGCTTTTCTAGGGCTGATTGTAGCACATTATTACAGTTAACAAAACTTAGTAATCTCGGATGAGTGTCCAAAACAACAGTTTCACCAACAAACTGATATAAAAGAGAAAGCTTCATTAAGCGGGTGACCATGAATTTCTGGAAGAAACTTGTTTAAATCCATCATGTCTCGCATAGCAACATACATAGAAGCTCAAGAATCAACAAGGAGTCAACAGACTCAAACCGATGGCTATGCCCACAATTAATAATAGTGTTTCCATTTAAATAAGTTATGAGAAACATAAAACTAAAATGCATTGTACACCCTTTAAGTTTGGTCAATTTGAATTTCACCCCCCTAATGTTTGAAAATTTGGATCAGCTATCTTGAGGTTTGGTTACGTTTTGATATTGGCCCTTCCGTCCAAGAAACATTATTACCTGACCGTTAACTGCCAACTAAGCCTGTCACATGTGCTAGGTGGTCCAATGAAATTATGCCACGTCAATTTAATTTGCCATGTAATTAAATAATCTTAAAAAAAATAAAAAATATAATAAATCCCAAAAATCAAATTATTCAATTTATTTTCTTTTCTTTTCTCAATGAACAAGAACACCAAAATCTTTTCCACGTTCCATTACATACAAAGAAATCAATCCACCAAATTGTTCCAAAGAATTGGACCCCAAAAATAGGAATTGAAATCTGAATTAAATCTAGAATTAAGACAAAACTATATCAAATGAAAACTAAAATATTTCCGAAAAAAGGATCTTATTCGTATCTAGATTCAAACAAAAACCAAATCAAAATAACCAAATCAAATTATGTTAACAACCCAAATCCAATCCCCTTCTTCGCCAGTATGCACATCAAAAGCCAAAATTAAAATTTCAAAATGGTAAGGATTGTTGCAGGAAGGAGACTAGGGAAAGTTCTTGATGATTTTTTTTATAAGTAAAATTTCATTAAAAAGGAGAAAGGACAAATTCCATGTACACAAAGCGTATACAGCAGAATTGTCTGATTACAAAGTAAAGGAACAATTATCAATCAAATCTAAAAGAGAAAAACAAGATAAAAGTCCTACGCATTGACCCACTCAAGAATGGTGTGAAAGAAAAATAACTTGAGATCCTAACTAGACTTTTCACAACCCTCAAAAGTTCAGGCATTCCTTTCTCGCCACAAACACCACAAAAAGCAATGTGGGATCCCGGATTGCTCCATTAACCCTCCTAGACAACCGGGGCCAGCAAAATAAAAGATCCAACATCTCTCGTGGCATCACCCAATCAACCCCAAACAAGCAAAAGACCATATCCCATAAATCTCTGGCAACCGGGCAGTGAAGAAAAAGATAATTAATGGTTTCCCCATCTCGTTTACATATACAAGACCAGTCAAGAACCACCAGCCTCCTTCGTACATATGAAAGTGGCACTGTTGAGTATGTTCTTTAAAAGAAATATTAAATGGGAAAGTTCTTGATCTCGCACAACCTAGAAATGAACCTTGAGTATGTAAAGGGTGCCATCAAGCAAGCCTTCAATCCATACGGTGCAGAAGACTAGAGCTTCGTCACCATGGAACTATGTAGAGGTTTCAACACCTTTGACAACTTCATGGAAGATTGCGTCTTTACACTTTCACCTTTAGTGGACCAATATGCTGACGAAATGGTTTGTAGTCGATGCTGAAATTGCTGCAATTTGATTGGGTCCTTTCGTCGAACACTTGGATGGCCTGGTCAATGAGACCAGTTTTGACGAGGAGTGAAATTCAAGCAAGACCAAAACAGACCCAAACAACCAAACAGATCTCACCACACCACCATAGCCATCGAAACCAAAAACACTCACTCACCCCCTCTGCTCTCTTTGCATTTTCCCTCATCATCCAGAGAAAACCCAGATTCACCATAAGCTAGAAATCATATCATAATCACCAAAAAATCAAATCAAAAACCACACCCACCACAAAATCAATGATGTCTCAGTTCAAATCCAAACCCAAACCAGCAGCAACTGCTCCATCTCAAACCAAGCCATGGAGTCCCAAGGGTTCATCTTCCGCCACACAATCGAGGAGCTCAACCTAGACTAGCTGAACTCAGTCTTCGTGGCAGTGGGGTTTCCCGGGAGACTAGTGACAGTGTGGATCGGTGTCCTCCATCTTCGCTGATCCACGAATGAGAGAGACCAACAACAACTAGTCCATCTCGTCGGCATCCTCACTCACACTCACACACATACTTATGCAGTGGTAGTAGAAGATTCCGTCTTCGACGACGAAGATCCCAATCCCAAAACCCTACTTTCTTGGAAGACTCTAATATTAATAATAATAATAGTGGGGACAAGAAGCCAAATTCGTTGCTCAAACTGCTGCAGTCTTGGAAACGAGAGAAGATCTAAGAGAGACGTGAGAGAGAGAGACAGAGAGAGAAAATCTCTGATTAAATCCCAACTAATCTAAGGAAAGTTGCAAAAAAAAATTTATTTGATCTGAGAGAGAAAAAAAGTAAAGTGGAAATAAAATGGAAAAAACAAAATAAAATAAAATATTATATATTTTTTTAGTGACGTGGCTCAAAACGACATCATTTTAATGAATCAAACCTACATCGTTTTGAGATGATGTGGTAGTTAACGATTAGGTCCTAACTTTTTTTGGTCGGAAGGACCACTATCAAAATGGAACCAAACTTCAAGGTAGTTGATCCAAATTTTCAAACATCAGGGGGCGAAATCCAAATCGGCCAAACTTAAAGGATGTACAATGCATTTTAGTCAAAACATAAAGAATACATGATGGGGTTAGAAGCACAACGAGCTAATTTTGCATCCTACTGAAGACACAACTCATATAATTTTCAAGTGGCATCTAAATGCTCCATAAAATACTCGTTGGGTTTCATGTCCAGGGTCCTTTTGGACCATAAAAAACCAGGTAAGTTACAAACAATGCACAATAGATGAATTGAATAAATTATCCAAGGGGAATAAATTAGAAAATGAAAACCCCTCAAAGTGAAAGAAAGGTAAGGAGCATAGGCCATAGACACTTATACATGGAAGCTTTGTTCGCACCTTGACATATGAGACACCAACACAGCTCAGATATGATGTGCTAGATGAACCACAACACGTACAGAATTTCAACATACATTTCAAGTCAAGACACAGACTAAAATAAGTTCAAGCCCCCGACAAAAATCAAACAAGATATAATCCATTGCCCTCTGGGCCTGGTTTCAAGTTTCCCTAAGAGGTTCAACTCCACCTACTAACAAGTAACAACTAACCGCTAACAATTAATCACTGCCAGTAACATCTATTAAACAGGAAAAAGGGGAATATAACTATATAAGGGGACAATAGTCGAACACAGAGAGAGAAAAGACATCAAATCACAAAATTATTATATTTATAAATTTAAACCTGATGATTTATGATATTTGCAGATAGCCGCTGAATTTCCCGTTCTTCATGATCTGCAAACAGTTTTGCCTTTGTTGCTGCAGCAGCAAGGCCAACTTTAGCAGCAGCTTTAACTTTTTCTGCAGATAATGGGACCTTTGCCTCATTTTGACCCCATGAACCAGAGTTTTCTTCTGGAGTTTATTCCACATGAAATTTTAGTACAAACTTTAGTTAATAAATAGGGGAAAACACATAAAAAGTACACAAATTGGAAACAGGAAAAGCAAACTATGGCTTGCCTTTTTGATGGATTGAATTTGCGATTTCTCCATGACGGCCACCATCTCTGCTGTGTATACTCTCTGAATTCATCCTTCAAAGGCGAAAAAGAAACTTTTTATTCTGTGTACAGAACACATAACCTAACATTGACGCATAAGCAATAATTTCAATGAAAAAGTTTTAAGAAGGTTTCTTGTAAGTCATAACAATAAAACCTTCCTCCATACTTCCAAAACTTCTCACCAATAATACAGAAGTCATAATGTGCATACAAAATAGCATATGGGAGAAGTCCATTTTTCAAGGATAAAAATAGGAATTTAGCAATGCAACTCGACAGTTCCTAAAACTAGGACAAAAGACTGCAAACTTATACCCTCTGATAATCTCATGAGCAAATATCCCAAAAAAAGAAACATAATTTGATACGATGGAAGTAGCACAGGTAAAGGAAACTATCAATGCTCTGTTGTAAAGTTTAAGAAGGAAATACACTCACCTATTACCATGTCCAGATCCTTCTATCTGTAAAATGCTTCCAGAAGCAGATAAGCCCTTCTCCTCGGACAATGCTGCCAAGGACGCATGGGCACAGGCT
Organism: Fagus sylvatica; assembly: GCA_907173295.1. NCBI lineage: Eukaryota > Viridiplantae > Streptophyta > Magnoliopsida > Fagales > Fagaceae > Fagus > Fagus sylvatica. The sequence goes on from OU015767.1 coordinate 34,074,444, forward strand.
GCAGCAATTCTTGGTCCAACAGCAGAGGCCAAAAAGGCGACCTAGAAATTTTTTCCACTGGTTAGATCTCTAAGAACCCAAGCAAGCATAGGTAAAAAAATAGTCCATCTTTGTCATGAAATTCTGACATTAGCTCTCTAGTTAAAATTCTAAGAAAAAGAAAGATTATATTCAGGATATCTATTGAAGCAACCATTCACTGCCTTAACTATATAACTTTTCATTTTGGAATGCTTTCCTTTATTTCAGTTCCTCTTGTTGTAGGAAGATCTCCTCACCCTGTTTGTACATGTTCCTTCTAGCATTAAGATTCTTGTTTCATCTTAGCAGAGAAGAAAAAGAAAATTGCAAAAAAAAAAAAAAGAAGGAATTCTTTGGTTGGATGAGTTGGAAAAGAATGATATGAAACAAACTTCAAGGGCTTTTAGGCTAAAAAGGATAAAATAGAAACTTCTTTTGGGTAGATAGATGAGATTTTTTATTTTATGGTAAAAGTAAGGGGTGCAACACGAGGAATTCCTAGGAGGTCACCATCTTAGTACTACACTGGCCGACAAGAGATAGAAGAGACTTGAAGATTAGTATGCGGACGCAGATGAATAGAATACCAAATTGATACAGTTCTTAATGCAATGTAAAATCCACGGAATTAAAGGGCAATAACTTTTCAAGTAGGTGGAATTTCTCAAGGCTACAAGGTTAAATAATCAGCTGAAATTACATCTACCTTTTACCATAGGTGCTTAGGGTGCTAAGGGAGGATTTCATGAAAATCAGCTCAGAAGTAAATAGGAAAATATATGGGATTTGCTTAATTATAAGAATGCAAAGTAGATATTCAAGATAATAGATCTAACCATTTAAAGGGCAAATATTAACATCATGACATAAGGAGTTAGCTTAAACAATGAAAATATTAATGGATACACTGGCCTAATTGTCTCTCAATTAGATGATGCTTTTGTTAAGAGTCATACGAAATAAATAAAAAATACAGACCATTCTTCTAAAGAAGAGCAATGTCAACTCAATGAAAGAAGCTAAGGACAAGAGAAGGACAAAAAAAACATGGATTGAGATAAAGCCATAAATATGACCTTAAATAAAGACAAATGCATAACAAGTATTCTATAGCCAACAAGAAATAGTGGAGATGTTAGGCTTAATCATGTTCTGCAGTTGAGGATCTAGTAATATTTGATGTGGCTTTTGTTGCAAATGCATGTTGAACTCCAAACGGGAAAGTGAAATTTCAAGAGTTTCTCATAAGTCGAAAACATGGCAGCAGATGACCATGTCCACTAAGAGAACCCTTCAGGTGTCAGGAAGAGGTGAAGAAAGTTGATAATTGCCAGCAATGATCTATACATGACTATCTTCGCACAAGGGTGTCCAATACAAGGGTTTCTTTTTCCTGTTTTTCTTTTGTGCGTGTGTGTGTTTTCAGTTCAGCATCTTTTGTTAGAACACAAGATATTACAAGTATTTTATTTTAATTTTTTTATGATAAGGAACCTGGTAGGACCCTTTGGAGCCACCCCTGGGTAGTTAACCCCAGATGCACAATCCCACTTGCTAGAACCATGTATCGAGTAATCTATGAGAAGCTTCTAATGGGGCATCGAACCCAGGATATCTAAGTCTACAGCTCATCACAAGCCTCCTTTTTTTTTTTATAAGTCATAGGAAATTTATTTAAAAAGTAGGCAAGAATTATGTACACGGGTATTATACATGACGTACATCCCCAATTACACCTGAAAAGAACAAAGATCAAGAAATTCTAAAAAATTCGAACAAGAGAAACACCTTGATGTTGACACTCATTCAAACAATGTTTTTAGGAAAAGTTGTTTCTGGTTAGACACACTTCATTCACAGCCCTCAAGACTTCGATTGTTTCTTTCTCTCCAAACACACCACGTCAAACAATGAGGAATGTGCCTCCAAATCGCACGGTGTCAATCTCACCCAAAGTAGCCTTGCCAACAAGCTAGTAGATCTATCACCTTCCTAGGCATCAACCATTGCAAGCCAAAAAGAGCAAAAACCAAATCCCAAATCTCCTTCAAAAATGAACAGTGTAGTAACAAATAATCGACCGTTTCCCCATTTTCCTTGCATAAACAGCACCAACTAACCAAAATAATGTTTCGTTTCGAGAGTTCTCGGCTGTTAAGATTTTCCCCAAGAAGGCAACCCATTAAAAGAAAGAAACTCTGGATGCAACTTTTGGCTTCCAAATACTTTATCACGGGAATGAAGAATCTACGACTCGGGGTAGAATTTTGTAATAGGAACTAACCTTAAAGCCCTTTTGCAAAGAAGGCTGCCAACAAATAGTATCCTCTCCATTACCTTTTACCTTAGTGGAATAAAGAGGGTCCAGGAAAGAAGAGATTGTCTCCAATTCCCAATCCTGAACAGCTCGTATAAAATACAGCCTCCAATGCACTGAATCATTACGCACCTGCAAATGATCTGCAACTAAGGCATCCTTAACTTGTGGAATAGGATAAAGCTTTGGAAAAGTCTCTTGCAGGACAGCCTCCCCACACCATAAATCATGCCAAAATTTGAGCCGAGTGCCATTACCAACATCAAACTTGACGTGTCAGGATAATTGACCCCAAACCCGCCTAATATACTTCCAAAGACTAACCCCATATAGTTGTCTAACATTAGCATACACCAACCCCCCACCTCAGAACCATACTTCAAAGCAATCACTCACCTCCATAATGCCCCTCTCTCCTCCCCAAAACACCACAGCCACTTCCCAAGTATAGCTTCATTAAACAATTTCAAGTTCCTTACTGCCAACCAAATATGATCCCATTTCACAAGCCTCCTACCACTAGGTTGCACCCTGACGAGTAAGATATTACAAGTATTCTCCATCAATGTCATTAAATAAATGAACTTTGTAATGTGCACATCGACAATTATATCGTGCTTCCAGATTTATTAAGCTTTGTTAAGCTTACAAGCGTTTTTGGTACTTTTTTATATTTACAAATGGTTTTTGAATTGTTTGCATTAAACAAGCATGCCATAAATTTTTACATAGGAAAGGGCTATCCCAAAAATGGAATCGCTTAAAAACAACAGATTAATGACAGAAATGAAAATCTCAGAACCTTGAAAAAATTGCAAAGTTTGCTCACTGGTCCGCCCACACAGTAAAGTTACAATGTGAAACAAAGAAGAGTCACAAATCTGATGAGAACATTTATTTTGTTTACATATCTGTTAGTCGGAATATAAACATCTAATATACTCATTCTTTTCAATAATCCCTAACCCCATCAACATCTTGATTAAACATTCTTTTTGGAGCACTTTCACTGTTTCAATTAGTTGGCATAGTTGCACCATGAACGCAAAACAAAATCAAATAATGAAATCTAATACATTGTAAGTACATTTATGAAAGATAATGGACCTTCCCCTTTACAGAACCAAAAACTGTCATAGGCAATGCCCACACAAGAAAGTTCAACCATTTCAATTTCCCTGGAATTGTGGGCAAAGTGGTCAATAAAGAACCATGTAATTTTTTGCTACCAATATTAGCACGAAACAAATCACAAAACTCTCCACCATCAAATGTACATAACTTTCATGTGAGTTCTGTTACTTTAAAAACTATGCAAAGCAATGGACTAATAGTCACCTACCAGGGCCATAACTGGATTCCCAGAATTTGCAAAAGGGAGCCTGCTTTCGGGATCAGCATCTTGATGACAAGATCCTAAAAACAAATAAAGAAAGGGTCTTAATTTTCATTTCAGAGAATCGCTTAATTTTTTTAGTAGTAAACTACTTTAGGTTATCTTGTGTTCACCATTGTGAACATGAAATAATCTATTTCTTTAATAAAATACCCTTACTTATCAAAAATAAAATAAATACCACCTGCTGAATCCCCATTATAGTTTGAATTTGATCTTCCACGGTCATCTCCATTTAACGAGTTGGATGACACACCTGGAACTTCAATATTTTCCAGTAGGCCATTCTCCATGGGTAGACGGAGAAAGTGAAGAATGCATTGTGCTTTAGACTTGGTACCAACATGCTCAGCAATTTCATTCCAATTCTCATGGTAGATTTCCATAGCCTCAAGTAGTAGTAAAGTTTCCTGATCAGTCCAGCTTTCCCCATCTGGGTCACCATAATCATTTGTAGAATCCATCCTTATAAAATCTATGCTTGAATGACCAGTAACAAACCTCCCCTCATGGAAGCAATCAACGCATAGTAGTGTATCAATCTGTCACATAAGATGCTAATCAGCAATTAAAGTTCAATCAAACTAATAACTGGATAAATGATAATAATAATTGGCATCAAGATTCAGGTGTAACCATGAGTTTTCAGAGCAGGGGGATTATACACGGACTAAGCTTATCCATGCTAAGCAGTTGTCTTCTTTGGCATATGCCCTACCTAAGGCTTGTTCAGCTAGTTATTAAACAAAAAAATTGCCCATTTCTTAAGCCTCTGACTTCAGACTTATGCACGCCTGGCCTCTGATCATATTTCTTACTATTACTAATTTCAAATACAAGAGATGTCTCCAACTCATTCCTTTTGGGTTAAGCATTACCTAACCCCAATAAAGGATCAGGAACTAAAATGCCAAACCACTCTCCCTAGAAGCAATCATTAGTTACTTGTTAGATATTCTAAAGGTCAAAAGGTGAAGACAAAGCTTTTGCCTGAAAAAGACTTAAATTGAAGAGTAGTGTTACCACCAAAAACTTAACAATGAACGGCTGGCATCGTAATAAAATGCCACAAAGATGTAGTATTTATGCGGAGATGCACACAATACTATAATTGAATGCATATGCTGTCAACAAATGTAAAATGGCAATACCACATTAGGTAGAAATTATTTGTAAAATTTCCTTTTATTAAAAAAAATTATGGAATACAAACATGTCTTGTTCTGTACTTACTTTCTACATTTTATTGCCTTGATGTTTCACACAAAGCAATCAAAGTTAGGTTACAGAGAATCGACTAGACTGAATCGCAAAATACCAAGACAATTTAAGTCCAACTTATTAGTTAGATTGACATCAACCTCTGGCCATCAACAAGTGCTGCCTGAAGTCCACAAAAAATTTCAAGCTAGGGCCAGCCTCATAAGCCAAGCCAAACTGAAGCTTTTGTTTTTTTATATAGGTAATAGACAAAACTTTTATTAAGAGAAAACTTAGAGCATGAAGCATGCACAATAAGAGAATTTGGAATTTACACGGGCAGAATTATGAGTAATAATAGACAAAGAGGAAATAAAATCTAAAATAAAGCTACTAGAAGTAAGGACAGAGTTTGGCTACAAACCAGTTTGTAGTCTTCGACTATAAATAAAACATGTGGCCAAATTAGGAAACGACACATGTACTGGTCATGTGAGATTCACATGACCAGTTTAAGTTACTCTGACGCGGGACAAACCAAAATAATTGAACAATAATTAAATAACAGGAAAATAAAGGGATATGACCTAGGAATCGGCACCTAAGCCTTGCTTGGAGTCAGCACCAAGCGGGGAAACCACTAGGAGTCAGCGCTTAGGGTTGGACTGGAGTCAGCACCAGACCATTGGAATAAATCCAAGAAGGAACTTTTCATTCATCAAAATATAATCTACTTGTCCATAGGACTACAACGCTCTTATATAGGAATACTAAACCCTAATTCTAAACTGACATATGAAACCCTAATTCTAATGGGTTTGGACCCAATTATTGAAATATAAAAATAATCTTGACTTTAAATAAAAATACTAATAAGCCTAAATACTAGGACCTAAAATACAATCGACCAATAAAATACAATTGACTTGTAAATAATACTAAATTAAAATAATTATCTCTTTGAACGTTCCTCATCACACTCCCTCTCTCCTACAATCAATCTTTCTCTCTCCTTCTGTCTCTTTCTCTCTTCTTCCAGCGCTCTTTCTCTTTCTCTCTTCTTCCAGCTCTCTTTCTCGTTCTCTCTCTCCATACCCTAAAAAGAAAAAAAAAAAAAACAAATTTATACACAGATTCAATCAAATGGAAAAAAACCCACTACACGTATTCAACCAAAATTTCTATACACAGATCTTACAAAGTTAACCCACCACAAAAGCAATTTCAAATATGAGTCCCAGCCACTCCTTCCCCTCTAAACCCAATCAAGGCAAATTGTCATCATTTACTGAGCAACGCAAAAGAAAAAAATGAAAATCCAAAGGATCCAATGATCACTGTGGACTTCAACATCTCAGCTTTGAAGCCAACCATGGTCCTCGAACAAGAGAAACCCAAACCCAGATCTGAAAAAAAAATAAAACCAGATCTAAAAAAAATAAAATACAGATATGAGAAAGAGAGATAACAATCTTAGATAAAGGGGCAGAAGAAGAAACTGGTGGTGAGAGAGAAATCTGAGACTAGGGTGGGCGGTGACGGCGGGATGAGAGAGAATCTGACAAAAGAGAAAAAGAGCTGAATGAAGAGAGAGAGAGACAGAGGAGAGAGAGAAAGATTGACCGTGGGTTTGGGGTAGAATGGTGGGATGAGAGAGAGGGAGTGTAACGGTGTTAATGTTTATTTGTTCTGTTAAAGTAACTTAAACTAGTCACGTGAGATTCACATGACCAGTACATGTGTCGTCCCCTCATTTGGCCACATATATGGTTTATATTTGTAGCCAAACTCTGTCCTAAAACCCCAAGCACAAGACCAATGAAGTAAAGAGATAGAAAAACCATCCAGCAACTAGTGCACAAAAATCTCTTTGTCTTCAAATATACGGCTATTACGTTCCTTCCAAATCGTCCACATTAAGCATGAAGGGACCATGTTCCAAATCACTGAAGAATGTTTCCCCAACAGATTCCACCACCCATCAAGTAAATCAACCACGCTTCTTGGAAGGACCCACTGAAACCCAAAAGAGTGAAAAACAAAATTCCACAACACATTCGCCACATGACAATGGATGAGAAGGTGATCCCACTAATTCTCCTCACAGCAACACATACAACACCAATTGGTAAGAGTATAACCCCGCCACATAAGATTATCATAAGTTAAAATCTTATTCCAAGCAACGGACCACACAAAAAAACATACCCTCCGTGGAGCTTTAGAGCGCCAAACACTTTTCCAAGGAAAACTCACACGCGGACGGGTACGAATAGCATGATAAAAAGAGCTAATATCAAAAGGCCCATTCTTCTTATTACGCCACCATGGGATATTCCTATCCAAAGGTACTGGACTATGAGAATAGAGAAGATGGGGGAAAACCATAACTGCATCCATTTCCCAGTAGAGAAGATGGGGGAAAACCATAACTGCATCCATTTCCCAGTCATTAAAATTTCGAATAAAAGTCACATTCCACTCCACACCACCATTCAACCGAGAAAGGACCGATGCAACTGATGCTTCCCGATCACCTACACACTCAAATAAAACAGGAAAGACCTCCTTTAAGGGAGAATCTCCACACCAACAATCATGCCACAAACGAGTGCGAGAACCATCCCCTACCCGAACTTCCACATGCTGGAAAAACTTATTCCCAAACCTCATTATACTTTTCCACAGACCACACCCATGAATCAGTATACCACCCCCCTATGCGCAAACCATATTTAGCCACAACACACAACGCCAGAGGCTCCTCCACTCCAAATCGCCATAACCATTTGCCCAGGAATACCTTATTAAAATCCACCAGCCTACAGACACCTAAGCCACCATTCTTAACAAGAACTCACCAAATGATGCTTGAACACCTCTCCCGAATCACCCCAAAGAAAATTTCTTTGCAATCTTTCTAGTCGCTGAGCAACACTTACCGAAATAGTGAACAAGGAAAGAAAGTAAGTGGGGAGACTAGACAGAGTACTCTTAAGCAAAGCAAGTCTGCCACCCTTAGAAAGATACAATCTCTGCCAACCAGCTAGGCGACGTTCCATTTTTTCAATGATTGGATTCCAAATCGCAGTGGACTTATAAGAAGATCCCAAGGGCATTCCCAAATAAGACATAGGAAGGCTACCAATTTTACAACAGAAGATATCAGCCAAAACTGGTAAATTCAACACTTCCCCAATATAGGGACCATCTCACTCTTCGACATGTTCACCTTGAGCCCCGTTACAACTTCAACTAATTCACAACTAAAAATATACATGAGCTTAGAAGTCTTGATCGTACTGAATACATATTACCTCAGCATGTGTAACTCTTGAAGTAATATTTGATTGCCAAGAATCTCTATTGCATTAAAACCTCTCCCCATTATCTTTTACTGCTTGATATAGTGTGGATCATAATTGAGAGAACTAAATTAGCAATTGTACTCAAAACACACCCAGAAAAGTAATCCAAACTATGTTATTCCTTACTGATAAAGTTACATCAGTTTCAAATTACCATTCCCTGCGGTGCTTTATTCAGTAAAGATTGAGACTTAAACATTATTCAGCAATGGAAAAAAAAAATTACATAAGGTTGCATCAGCCAGTATTAAGCAATACCAAGTGGACCCTAGTATTTCTCTTATCCAGTTTGTTCAGAAGCAATCAACTTCATGCTTAACAAAGACAATAGAATTGACCAAGCTACCAAAATACTAAGTGTGAGTCCTACCAAGGAACCTTTTTTTATTAGGAAGTTACACATGCACCTAATAACTTGAACCCATGACCTCACCCTACATCCCATTATTGTGGAATGGGAAGTGTCATTTGAAATAGAGCTCATTAGCAAGTCCTAACAAGGGAATAAGTCACAATGGTTTGGTTTGAAGTGTTGGATGGTTGGGTTCACAGTTGTGGCAGTTGAATGGGGTTTTGGGCAACTAGCAAGGGTAATGGGTTTAGGGGGAAGATTGGAATCTGATGGGATTTTTTCGATTGGGCACATGGTGGTTCAATTGCATGGATCCAGTGGACTGGATGAAGGGGTGTGGGGGATTTGTGCAATTTGGGTTGTTTTAGGTGTTGGCTGACTGCAGGGTGGCAATTCATAGAGGTTTTGGCTTCGTCATTTGGGGACTCAATACTGTGGATGAGATCGGGGTTGCTTTAATACCAAAACAGATGTAGGACAACGAACTCTAAACACAGGACTTGTGTTTAGGAAACAAAATGGATAGGACTTAGGAATCAGAACATAGGATTTGTAAAATTGGAGAAAACAAATAGAATAGAAACTAAAAGATAAACCAAGGTAGTCAAAGGTGAAAGGTGACCCTATGGCACCAAGGCCTTGTATCACCAAGGCATGAGGCGACAAAAAGGCGCTAGCCCGATTAAAGTGAGGCACCAAATTAAATATAGTTATAATACATATATAACGTAAAGCAAATTTTTTTTTTTTTTTTGATAGGTATATATAACGTAAAGCATATATATCTAATGTATTGAAAAATTATAATCAAGTGTTTTTTACATGTGTTGCATGAAGAAATTAGGTCTATTAATTGACTTCAAAATAGACTTAACACGGTTCAAGCTCTTTTAATTAGTCTCACAATAGGTTTTGCAACAACCTTCCATAAAATAATTAATCTACCAATAAGTTTTACAACGCATATTTTGCATGGTTTAAGGCACTCACCTTAGAGCCTTTGAGGCGCCTTATTGGCGCCTCACCTTGCACGGCGCCTAGATAAACCTAAGAAATCAAGACCTAAGGTTGCTTGGAATTAACAACAACCATAGGAGAAGGATAGGAACCCATGAATTAGCATCTGGGCTTGCTTCAAATCAATACCAAGCACTAGGAGAAAACCCCCGTCCCAAATTTCATTAATCCATGATCGAATGTCTACAATAGTGATTCCAATGGCCTTTAATAGGCTCTCCAATCAATGGCAATCAACATCAATCACAATCAATCAGGTTCAACAAAATCAATCAGCATTAATAGGTCTAATTTGGTGTCTACACCATAATTAGTATCTAATTCCCTCTATAATAGACCTGCTGTGTTTTAAATACCTACTAAGTGCAAGTGCAAGTTCAAGTGCAAGTTAACAAGTAGTCCCCATGATGGGAATGAGGTTCGGAGAGTGAGTGACTATCAAAGCTTGATATGAGGTGTCAAAGCAATATGAGTTCCAGAACAGTTCCCAATAAAAAGAGTTCCCAAAACTAAATTGTTTCACATTCTAATAGCCATTTCACATTATCTAGAAACACCATCTGTATCACATTCTGATTTATAGTCATGATTAGATGTGGCATTAAGATGACAGGCCACAAGCTCGACCAAAAAGCGGTCTTTTGCACCAAATAAATTAATTGTAGAGTTTACATTACATAGTGTTAAACAGAAACATGAATTTTTTTTTTTTTTTTAGTTTATATGTGGCTGTAATGGTCACATGTTGCAATTCAAGCAATTTTATGCACTTCCTGTCATTCTTCTAAGCAGAGGTACAATCGTGATAACAAAGAGCATGGATGGGAAAAACTCAATAATGATGAAACCATAGAGAAAATATAAAAAGATGCTGATAGAAAATGTAGTCTACCTCCTTTTGTGATTGATAGTACACAGTGGGAAGAGACCGAGAACAATAATTGCAATGATTTTCCGACAGACGCTCTCGGATTCTGTTGTCCAAATCAGAGGCATCAGCATCATGAGATGACAATGATGAATAAGCATCAGCTGCTTTGAGCCTACATTTGGGCTTGTCGAATTTGATTAAACTATCAACAGACTTTAATGCAGCTGACGGCACATGGATCTCATTTGCATCCTCACTTAAGTAGGACCCACCATTCCAGGGCTCACGACTTGGTGCTGTAGCACAATAATTGATAATTCCCCAGTGATCAAGAAACCGAACAATTCGATTTAAGTCTTCGTTATCAACACCAACTACCAATCCTTGGCAATCAGGCACCATGAGCCTCTTCTCTGGATTCTCCATGTATTTGGCAACAATGTAGTTCCTGCATTCCATGTATTTCTCTGGTGTGTGGTCTGGTGATTTCCCAGCAAAGAAATGTGGCACCACTTGCCTCTCCAGTCGATGCACTGTAGCCGGTGAAAACCAATCTGCACACAGGAGAGAATTCCAACAAGAACAAATCAAGATTACCTACATAGGCAAATAGTTGCATTTATGTCCACATGTTTCTACATCTATATCTATACACACATGCATACACGTGTGTTTGTGCGCAGACACACACACTCAGGAGAGAGAGAGAGAGAGAGAGAGAGAGAGAGAGAGAGATCAACCTGCACAAAACAAGATCAATGCACTTAAACACCCACCACCCCAAAAAGGGTTTTTTTTTTTTTTTAATTAAAGAAAAGAGGAAAAAGAGATCAAGAAAACAACAAAACTACACTTTGTTGGTCTACAAAATGATGGTACATTTATGACACCTGGCCATTACAATAAAGCAATCCCACTCCTCTCAATCAAGGTAATCGTAACTGGAATGACTAAAAGCCACAGAAAGCAACATAAAGCAGTTCTTTCCAACAATATCAGATATCATGTCAACAACACTTCCATTAATACAATCTTACAAAACTGCCAACCTAATCGGTTCTCGACAAAACAATTTATAATGTGTCCTAAGCAGCTCAGTATATAATCCAAGTGTTTGTTTCTAGGTAAAACACAAAGAATTTAGCTCACCCTAGTTTGACATGACTTTCTAGAGCTAATAGAGTAATCAATGTTGCTCAATTTCTATATAGGTATGTGTTTGAATGTACCTGAATGCATTGGCACCACAAGAACCCTATTCCCATACCGCTTGACAACGCCACGGCCTTCCATAATCTGTGGTGGAGTGATGACGTATGCTGAATTGGCTCCATCAGTCCGGTCCTGATCGAACACGGGACAATCGGCGGGCACAGCGGAAAGCG
>OU015767.1:34086470-34112996 GCA_907173295.1 Fagus sylvatica
AGCTCCAAAATCCTTTGCAATAAGAAAAACCTGTGCACATAAAATGTATATGAGAGAGAAGAGATCATTTTTGCAGAATAAGAGAGTGGGAATCTGTTGAAGTTGGCTTGAATTAGAATTCTATAGTCCACCACCCTTGTGTTATTCTAGTGGTATTAGAATTACTCAATGACCTATGACTCACGGCAACTTTATGCAAAGTCCTTGTTTTGGTAGGATTCAGCAAAACCCCTTGCTATATATATAAGGCTTTAGGTCTTATTAGTGTGACACAATATAGAATAATTAGAGAAGGGTTTCTCTAGGTTTATTCTTGGTGAGAGAGAGATTAGGGTGTAATTGGGGTTTGGGTTCTTTGAGAGAGTCCTGATACCACTATTGTAATCTCCCTATTTTCTTAGTGAAACTTTCTCCCTGTCGTCGCCGGTGGATGTAGGCATATTGCCGAACCACGTAAATTCTTGTGTTCTTTATTTGTGTGTTTGATCTCTTTCTCTATTCTTTAATCTTGCACAAACAGTTAATTTTCACAACAATTGGTATCAGAGCTGTTGGTCGAAATAATGGCAATTAATGCTTCTATTGCGACGGTAGGCCTAGTTAAGTTCGACGGGACTGGTAACTTTGGGCTATGGCAAAGAAGGGTGAAGGATCTGTTAGTGCAGCAAGGTTTGGTGAAGGCTTTGTACGGGAAGACAAAGAAACCAGAGAAGATGACAGACGATGAATGGGAAGAACTAGACATGAAGGCGGTGAGTACAATTCGGCTATTATTGGCAGACGAAGTTATGTACGATGTAATGGAGGAGAACTCAACTGCAGGGATTTGGTTGAATCTAGAGAAAAGATATATGTCCAAATCCCTCACGAACAAACTGCATCTAAAGCAAAAGTTGTATGGGCTTAAGATGACAGAGGGTGCGGACCTGAGACAGCACATCAATACCTTCAAACAAATCATTAGTGATATGTTGCGAATTGATATAAAATTCGAGGATGAAGATAAGGCAATGATGCTCCTAACCTCCCTCTCGGCTTCCTACGAACACCTGGTGACGACCCTACTTTACGGAAAAGAAACTCTGGAATTAGAAGAAGTTTCAGGAGCCCTGTTGGATCACTACCAACGGAAACATAAGGATTCAGCTGAGAGTTCTGGTGAAGGGCTAGTAGTAAAGGGTTATCAAGATCGTGGAAGGAAGAAAGACAAGGATGACAAATCTGTTAGGGGAAGATCTAAATCCAAGAGCAAGGCAGTAAAGTGCTTCAAATGTCAAAAGAAGGGGCATATGAAGCGAGACTGTCCAGAATGGAATAAGGGGAAGGAAGAGTCCTCTACATCTGTCAACGTAGTAGCAGACTCGGAATCTGATGGCGACATGCTTTCTGTTTCATCAAGCACTGATGGTTTGAACAATTCTTGGCTTCTGGATTCCGCATGTTCTTTTCACGTGACTCCCCACAGGAACTGGTTCGACACTTATAGGTCAATTAATTGTGGTTCTGTTCGAATGGGTAATGATGCTGCATGCACAATTATTGGAATGGGAACAATTAAAATTAAGATGTCCGATGGTGTGGTGAGAACATTAGAAGAGGTTAGACATATCCTAGATATGAGAAAGAATTTGATTTCATTAGGAACCCTAGACTCAAAAGGCTATAGCTATAAGTCTGAGAATGAGATAATGAAAGTTTCAAAGGGTGCTATGATTGTGATGACAGGTCAGAAAATAAGTAGCAATGTTTATAAATTGCTAGGAAATACCATTCTAGGTGGAGTTGCTGCAGTAGTTGAGTCTGAGGATGATGATACACTCTTGTGGCATATGCGGCTAGGGCATATAAGTGAGCATGGTATGAGGGAATTGCACAAAAGAAATCTGTTGACTGGGATTAAGTCATGCAAATTAGATTTCTGCAAATATTGTATTATGGGAAAGCAGTGTAGGGTGCGATTTAAAACTGCCACACACAAGACAAAGGGTATATTGGACTACGTGCATTCAGATATTTGGGGGCCAGTGAGAACTCCTTCGAAAGGAGGAGCTCAATATTTTATGAGCTTCATTGATGATTATTCCAGAAAAGCTTGGGTTTATTTCTTGAAGAACAAGTCTGAGGCTTTTGCTAAATTTAAGATTTGGAAAGCAGAAGTGGAAAATCAGACTGGAAGGAAGATAAAGTGCCTTAGGACTGATAATGGCACTGAGTACAGGGATGGTGATTTCTTGAAGTTCTGCGAAGAGCATGGTATCAAGAGACACTTCAAAGTACGAAAAACTCCTCAACAAAATGGGGTGGCTGAGAGACTTAACAGGACCATCACAGAAACAGCTAGATGTTTAAGGTTGAATGCTGAGCTTCCTAAAATTTTTTGGGCGGAAGCAGTGGATATGGCTTGTTATATCATCAATCGATCACCTAGAGTTGCACTTGATGGGAAAGTCGCTGAAGAAGTATGGACAGGACAAGAAGTTGATTACTCTTTCATGAGAATATTCGGGTGTCCCGCATATGTTCATATCTCAGGTGAAGACAGGTCAAAACTCGATCCAAAATCAAAGAAGTGCATCTTTCTTGGTTTTAAGAAAGGGGTAAAAGGGTACAAGCTTTGGGATCCAGTTGCACAGAAGGTGGTGATCAGCAGGGATGTAGTGTTTGATGAGAAGTCAATGACAAAAGCATTCAAGGAAGAGAAGTCTCAAGCAGCGGAAAGCAGTAATAACATTGGTAGATCAACAGTGCAGGTGGAGCTTGATGAATTGGAGTCTCAGTCAAATGAGGAACCTCACAGTAATGATCAAGAACAAGATAGCACCAGATCAGATAGGCCTAAACGCAACAAAAGACCACCAGTCAGGTATGGTTTCGAGGATCTTGTGTCTTATGCTCTACTTACCAGTAGCGAGGATCCTTCTACATTTCAGGAAGCAATTGAAAGCTCTGAAAAGGATAAGTGGATGGAAGCTATGGTGGAGGAGAATGAGTCTTTGAGTAAGAACAAAACTTGGGAGTTAACGGAACTTCCAAAAGGAAAGAAACCTATAGGTTGCAAGTGGGTGTTCAAGAAGAAGGAAGCAGTATCAGAAAAAGAAGGGGAAAGATTCAAGGCACGATTGGTAGCAAAGGATATTCACAGAGACATGGGATTGACTACGATGAGGTATTTTCACCTGTAGTCAGGCATACATCTATTAGAGCAGTATTGGCTTTGGTAGCAGATCAGGATCTGGAATTGGAACAACTGGATGTGAAGACGGCTTTCCTTCATGGGAATTTGGAGGAAGAGATTTTCATGGAACAACCAGAGGGGTTCAAGCAACCTGGTACAGAGAATCTTGTCTGCAGATTGAAGAAGTCACTTTATGGACTCAAGCAGTCTCCTAGACAGTGGTACAAAAGGTTTGATTCGTATATGATCCAGATTGGTTATACTCGTTGTGAATATGATTGTTGTGTATATGTTCGTATACTTGAAGATGGTTCTTATATTTTTCTGCTACTGTATGTGGACGATATGTTAATTGCTGCTAAGAGCATGTGTGAGGTTAACAGGTTAAAATCTTTGCTACACAAAGAGTTTGAAATGAAAGACTTGGGTGCTGCTAAGAAAATTCTGGGTATGGAGATTCACAGAGACAGAGGGGCAAGAAAGCTGTGGTTGTCTCAGAAAAACTACATCAGGAAGGTGCTTGAAAAATTTAGCATGTTGGATGCTAAGCCTGTGAGCACACCATTGGCGAATCACTTCAGATTATCTGGTAGTCAGTGTCCAAAGAATGAGGAAGAAATTGAAAATATGTCAAAGGTTCCGTATGCTAGTGCAGTGGGATGCTTAATGTATGCAATGGTCTGCACCAGGCCGGATTTGGCTCATGCAGTGAGTACTGTTAGCAGGTACATGGCGAACCCAGGGAGAGAGCACTGGAATGCAGTGAAGTGGATTTTCAGATACTTGAAAGGCACTGCGGAACATGGGATCTTATTTTCAAGACAGCCAGGGACTAATTCAGTTGTAGGGTATGTGGATGCAGACTATGTAGGTGAGGTGGATGACATGAGGTCTACTACAGGTTATGTGTTTACACTATCAGGAGGACCTATTTGTTGGAAATCTACATTACAATCCATAGTAGCCATGTCCACTACAGAAGCTGAATACATGGCTGTAGCTGAAGCTGCAAAGGAAGCATTGTGGTTAAAGGGGCTAGTCAAAGAACTTGGTTTGAATCAAGGTGGAGTTCAGATGCATTGTGACAGTCAGAGTGCCATTTACTTGGCTAAGAATCAGGTTTATCATGCTAGGACGAAACACATCGATGTTAGGTTCCACAAGATAAGAGAGTTGATTGTTACAGGAGATATTGTTCTGGAGAAGGTGCACACTTCAGAGAATGCAGCTGATATGTTGACGAAGCCAGTTACCACAGCCAAGTTCAAGCATTGCTTGGACTTGGTCAATGTTAGCAGCTTGTGATAGCCCTTTGGGGCTATGGTGGCGGCGATGGAGGAGAAGTTTGTGAGGCTTGACCAATTCAAGTCAAGGTGGAGATTTGTTGAAGTTGGCTTGAATTAGAATTCTATAGTCCACCACCCTTGTGTTATTCTAGTGGTATTAGAATTACTCAATGACCTATGACTCACGGCAACTTTATGCAAAGTCCTTGTTTTGGTAGGATTCAGCAAAACCCCTTGCTATATATATAAGGCTTTAGGTCTTATTAGTGTGACACAATATAGAATAATTAGAGAAGGGTTTCTCTAGGTTTATTCTTGGTGAGAGAGAGATTAGGGTGTAATTGGGGTTTGGGTTCTTTGAGAGAGTCCTGATACCACTATTGTAATCTCCCTATTTTCTTAGTGAAACTTTCTCCCTGTCGTCGCCGGTGGATGTAGGCATATTGCCGAACCACGTAAATTCTTGTGTTCTTTATTTGTTTGTTTGATCTCTTTCTCTATTCTTTAATCTTGCGCAAATAGTTAATTTTCACAACAGAATCATTAAAAATTTAAAATGCATAAAACTCATTAGAATGTGATTTCTCTTCTGGTTGGTAAAGAAGAAAAGCAACAACATGGGTGTGCCTACAAAGATTAAATTTTCCAACTTTATAATATCTATGACAGGATCCTAGTGGTTTATTGTCATGGGACATTTCATGGATCAACATATGCTTGAAATTGAATACGAAGCCATAAACTAACTAATATTCCCGATAAAGAAAAACAATTACTAAACTTATAAAGTATTAAAAAATCACAAATTATAATTATAGTCATAGACCAAAAATAAGCACACAAACACTCTGGTGAAAAATAAAGACATGTCTAATGTGTTTCACACCTTAGGCTTGAACCTTCGAGGCACATTATTTTTATGAATCTTACCCAAAGACATAGTCTTTACTCTTTAGCCACTTGAGAATTCAGTTTAGTGAAACAAAAAAGTCTCAAACATGGATTTTGTTTATCATTATTTTAATATTCTTACGGATAATACAACATATGATTCATCAGAGTCCTTGAACATGCTAAAGAATAATAGACCAAACAAATTCCTAGTTAAGAATACCTTGGAAATTTGAAGGGCATCAAGAATTCCAAGCAGGTCAGTAATCAAATCAGAAAACAAAGCCTTTTCTGGTTGTGGTGGTGGATCAGAGAGTCCGTACCCTCTGTAATCGGGTGCAATCGCTCGGAAACCGGCTTTTGCTACAGCGATCATCTGGTGACGCCACGTGTACCATATCTCGGGAAATCCGTGCAGAAACACGATCACATGAGGACCTGAAAGGAGTTACATAAAACGAATTAGATTTTTTGACATCAAAGTGAAGATGGTGTAACAATATTGCATTGGATTATGAGTTATGACCAGATCCGATCTCGGCTAAATGGAGCTTTAGTCCTTGTACATGGATGAAGTTGTGCTTAATTTGGTCCATTTTGGCTCAGACTCAGAGAGAGAGAGAGAACGTTACTTCAACTGAACTGGGTCTCCTATATCTTCGTCCATGGTCACAGCTCCTTTGTCTTCTAATAGGTAGGTTCGGAGAGTGGCAAATGTGGATTTGACTTCGTAACACGCATGCACATATGCCAACATTCGCAGGATCATGCGCGTGTCAGCACGTATTGCTAGTACCTACAACCATTTTATAATTTATAGACTAAACTATATTTTCCATCCTTCAAAATTCACAAAGTTTCAATTTGGTCTGAATTTTTTTTTTCTTTCTGATTTTGGTTCTCAGAATGTGTCAATATGATCCTTTTGTCATTTGACTTCGTAACACGCATGCACATATGCCAACATTCGCAGGATCATGCGCGTGTCAGCACGTATTGCTAGTACCTACAACCATTTTATAATTTATATACTAAACTATATTTTCCATCCTTCAAAATTCACAAAGTTTCAATTTGGTCTGAATTTTTTTTTTCTTTCTGATTTTGGTTCTCAGAATGTGTCAATATGATCCTTTTGTCATAACAAAGTTATTTTATTTTTTTATTATGATTTGAAATTTTTTTCAAAACAAAATATACAATCGAGGCCTCAATTTTTTTTGGAGATTAATGAAATAATCAAATATGTTTGAGTTTGGTATATTCTTTTTTATTTATGAAATGCCAAGTCACATAGAGGTAGCTAAATGATTCCACATCAAGATTTTTCATTGTAAATATTAACATGTCATCGTTTTTGTTGAGCTATAGATCCTACTAAGATGGGATGAGACTCACAACATATTGTAGTAAATATAGATTTTGTTGAGTGTCCCACGAGCCTTATGCAGTACCCTTTTAAGATGGGACGAGACTCATGAGATATTGTAGTAAATATAGAGGTTCAGTCCAGACGATGAGCCTCTTTGAGATCTTTTCATTTTAGGTGGAAAATTAAATGCACTAGAATTGTGATACAAATTTATTTAATTTTATGTGGTTTCATTCTTGAATTTTTTTAAATGCATGAATTGGGAGGATATTGGAGGATTCATGAGGTCCTCTCCCAAAATTACATGGAATCAAATTCATTCTCATGATAATGGAAGACCCAAACCAAAGAACCAAAGCACTTTCAACCTGGATTTGGGTTCTAATCAAAGAATACTTCTTGGCTTGAAAAGCTCAAATTTTGTACATTCCTCCTTCACAATGGACACCAGTTCTACTTCTACTAAGCCAAACTAGATCACCAATTCCATAATGTTAGGGTTTAGGGACTTTTTGAGTCTTTTACTTTAGGTGAAAAAAGTTACTAGGATCAAGTTCAAAATTAGACATGTAAGGGAAAAATGATGTGGCCCCAACACACATGAAAAAAAAAAAAAAAATCCAATTGTTTAAAATCTGGAGAGGCTACTTTAGTTATTTTCAAAGTGAATACACAAACATAAAAGTGTTACTATTTCAGACAGACCATTCTCAGTGAATTCTGGAAGAGAAGAGAGTGAAGGATAGGAATTAGCACACACTGTCTTCTAGAATTGAGAAACATACATTACATGCTACACTGATGAAATATAGAGTTTTAGCCTTTTTATACTACACTTCAAATGCTTGATTGTTGATATTACACTACTATCTTTCAGATTTCAAAAGTACACAGCCAAACTTTGAGTATACTACATGACTATAACCATACTTGAAGTTTCCATGGTCAAACATGCTTGCCAAGGAAGGTGAAAATTAGATGATTCACCTCATTAGGTGATTGCTCCTGAACAAAGTGGGTTCCCTCAGGCAAAAATGTGATCTCCAAATTGGGGACAACCTCTTTCACCTTCCCACTCTTTATGTAATCCTCCATCCCTTGAAATTTGAGGATGTAATCCTTGCCACCCATAATTAGAAGCACTGGTACTTTAACTTTTGCATCTGTTATGGTGAAATCTTTACCAACTGACCTATAGATGCAAAGCACTAACAAAAATCATTAGCAAGTATGCACTTACAAGTTACAACTCTACCTATTGCAATTTCAGACCTGTTGTCCACATCACTCCACAAATATGCCACCTCTATATGATTCAAAATTGAAACATATATGATAGTAACATCTATACACCAAGAAGTGCAAAAAGTGATCCGTGACAGTTTTTATGATTGTATAAGTTGAAAACATAGTAACTTTTGGTCATGTTGTGTAAAATAATGCCATTACCTATGTGGAATTTGCAATGCGGTTTGGAATCCAGATTTCTCATACAAAGCTCCATATGTTGTGAGATCTTCCTCTGTGAACCACAGTGGAAGAGGAGTAGATGAATCTACTAAATCCATGATCTCCTGGTTTTCAGCAGCTATTGGTATTTCACTTCTAGAGAAGAGGATGTAAATGTTCCTAATAACTGTTTTAGCATCAAGACGTCTGTAATCAGCTTTTGCTCGTCCAGGTTCCTAAAAGGAGGTCAGAAACATGATGTTGCAATTGCAAGTAGGTAACATTGGTGAAATTATAGTTGAATGCTTGAGTGAGGAAAGTATAGGTATACCTGCCATCTGGACATGTAGAATCCTTCTGGTAGGTATTTATGGAATGTAGAGCGCTCTGGCATGAAAGGCACTCCTAATGTTATAACCCCTAAGACCCTCTTTGGGTGGAGAATGGCAAAGAGGTAAGCAAGCCGAGCTCCAAAATCTTTAATTAGGTATTGTCTTTTGCTCATTAGATATGGATTGCTTGGCTTTTGGAAACAATAGATTAGAGAAGGCAATTGTATTGATCTGCCAACAATGAGACAAAGAGGGAGGGAGTAATCTCAAGTGCCTTCAGCTCAAATGGGATTTCTTTGTTCTAATTGTGATGTTCTGTTTTGATTTATGATTCTCTTTTGTCATATTGTACATGTTGTATCCTTTGACCGAGACAAACAAAACAAAAGTAAACAAAAACTTAGGTCACTGCTGGCTAATTAAAGAATCTCTCATTTAAGATATTGCCATATTTGGTGGACTAGAATTTTAAATAACGTTACATTAATTATATATATAAAAGTTAAAGTACAATTATTTAGTATTTAAAAACATACATGCATACCACACTAACGAAACATCCAGTTTTAATTAGTCAATAATACACCAAATGCTTGATTTATTGAAATTACACTCATATCAACAACTGTGTTTTCAAATTTCACAAGTGCACAGCTGTGTCTATGATCAAACATGCTTGCCAAGGAATGAGAGGATTAGCTGATTCACTTCATCAGGTGACTGTTCATGAACAAAATGTGTTCCATTCAGGCAAAAAAGTGATCTCCAAATTGGGGACGAACTCTTTCACCGTTCCACTGTTTATGTAGTCCTCCATGCCTGGAAATTTGAGCACATAATCCTTACTACCCATTATAAAAAGTGCTGGATGTTTAACTATTGGATCTGCCATGTTGATGTCTTCACCAAATGATCTGTTAATACATAATATCAACAAAAATCATTAGCAGAAAATGGTGCTAGCATTTCTAACACCAATAAGTGGCATAATCATTGGATACAGGGACAATGATTGTATAAGTAAACAAGGCAGTATTGGAGGAGCATAACCCTCTTATACTTCTTGGTCACTTGTGTACAATTAGGATCAATTCATCACCTATATGGAACTTGCAATGCAGTTTGGAATCCAGATTTCTCATACAAAGCTCCATATGCTGCAAGATCTTCCTCTGTGAACCAAGGGGGAAGAGGAGTAGATGCATCAACCAAATCCATGATCTCCTGGTTTTCTGCAGCTATTGGTATTTCACTTTTGGAAAAGAGGATGTAAACATTCCTAACAACCGTTTTAGCATCAAAGCGCCCAAAATCAGCTTCAGCACGTCCAGGCTCCTGGAAAGAGTTCATAGACATGAAGTTGCAAGAAGGTAACATTGGTGCATTAAATCTGAATCTTAAGAGAGAAACTATATCAATCTATACCCTCCATCTTGAAATGTAGAAGCCTTCAGGGAGGTGCTTATCGAATGTAGCAGGGCCTGGAGGCAAGTATGGCACTCCCATTGTTACAACTCCCAAGACTCTCTCTGGGTGGAAATTGGCAAATACATAAGCAGGCCAAGCTCCAAAATCCTTTGCAATAAGAAAAACCTGTGCACATAAAGTGTATATGAGAGAGAAGAGATCATTTTTGCTGAATAAGAGAGAAGGAATCATTAAAATGCAACCAAAAAAAAAAAAAATCTTTTGCTCATTAGAATGTGATTTCTCTTCTGGCTGGTAAAGAAGAGAAGCAACAACATGGGTGTGCCAACAAAGATTAAATTTTCTAACTTTATGATATCTATGGCAGGGTCCTTGTGGTTTATTCTTACGGGACATTTCATGGATCAACATATGCTTGAAATTTAATACAAAGCCATAAACTAACTAATATTCCCAATAAAGAAAAAAAATTACTAAACTTATAGAGTATTAAAAAAATCACAAATTATAGTCATAGACCAAAAATAAGAACACAAACACTCTATGGTGAAAAATAATGATACACATAAAGACATGTCTAATGTGCTTCACACCTTAGGCTTGAACCTTCAAGGCACATTTTTTTATGAATCTTACCCAAAGACATAGTCTTTACTCTTTAGCAACTTCAGAGTTCAGTATAGTGAAACAACAAAGTCTCAAACATGGTTATTGTTTATCATTATGCTCCATCAAATCATGGCCCTTAGTTTTTTTGTTGACAAACATAACATATTCAAATTTCTCAACATTTTCTTAGAAATCAAAACAGCACGCAACCTCTAGTTAAGAATACCTTGGAAATTTGGAGGGAATCAAGAATTCCAAGCAGGTCAGTAATCAAATCAGAAAACGAAGCCTTTTGTGGTTGTGGTGGTGGATCAGAGAGTCCGTACCCTCTGTAATCAGGTGCAATCGCTCGGAAACCGGCATTTGCTACAGCGATCATCTGGTGACGCCACGTGTACCATATCTCGGGAAATCCGTGGAGAAAAACGACCACATGAGGACCTGAAAGGAGTTACATAAAACGAATTAGATTTTTTGGAATCAAAACGAAGATGGTGTAACAATATTGCATTGGATTATGAGTTATGACCAGATCCGATCTCGGCTAAATGGAGCTTTAGTCCTTGTATTTGGATGAACTTGTGCTGGATTTGGTCCATTTTGGCACAGACTCAGAGAGAGAGTTAAGGTTAGTTCACCGCTTCAACTGAACTGGGTCTCCTATATCTTACTCCATGGCCCCAGCTCCTTTGTTTAATAGGTAGGTTCGGACAGAGTCGCAAAGTGGATTTGACTTCACAGCAATTTTTTTTTGGACAAGAATTTGACTTCACAACAACACACAGGCACGTATGCCAAATATCAACCGCAACCTTCTAATAATAATAATACCCCATTTAATAAAAAAATATATGTGATATATTAAACCTAATAAATATGTCAAATATTAAATTATATTTTTTGTTAGGTTACAGCATTAATGGAGTATTGCAAAAATTATATATTAAACTATTACTGCGAATATGTTCCTATGCAGGTGTAAGCACGTATAGGTACAAGCATTTTATAATTTATAGACTAATATATATTTTGGCTCCTTGAAAATTCACAAAGTTTTAATATGATTTCTTAATGAATTTGATTCATGTTTTTGTCATAATGTGTCCATATGATCTTTTTTTTTTTTGCAAAAAAATAATGTGTCTATATTTGCAATATCAAATGTTGACTTGGATATCCCTTTTGTTATTTTTGCTAATCCACCATATGTGGTGGAGAACCTGCTAGCCTTTGACAAGGCTGAGCTCTTTTGTAACAAATTGGTTTGTTCATAATCTATATTCCCACAGCCTTTTACACCAAAAATAAAATGTTGACTTGCACTGCTTAGCCACATGCCCACATGGCTTATGTTTGAAATTTTATTAAAAACAAAATACTCATATGAGGCCTTAAAAATTTTGGAAATTAAATAAATGATCAAACCTTTTTGGTTGGTATGTCTCTTTTTATTTCATGAAATGCCAAGTTATATGGCAGGTAGCTAAATGGTTCCATATGATATTTCCAAAGCAAATATTAACACGTCATCATATTTGTTGAGTTACAGTACCTGCTCAGATCGGGCGAGATACTGTAACAAATATAGATTTTGTTGAGTGGCCACGAGCCTGATGCAACACCCTTTTAAGCTGTTCTAGCTAAATTTTGGCAAGAAAACACATTTAACTAGCCTGCTGCAAATGCTCTTAGCATTTAAAAACATACATGCGTACCAAACATAGACGAAATAGACAGATTTAATCTGTCTATAATACACTCGTATCAACAACTGTGTTTCAGATTTCACAAGTGCACAAATAAACCTGGGCCAATCTTCAGACAAACAACATGACAACTAACTGCAATTGAAGTGTTATGTTCAAACATGCTTGCCAAGGAATGAGAGGATTAGCTGATTCACTTCATCAGGTAATTGCTCATGAACAAAATGGGTTCCTTCAGGCAAAAAATTGATTTCCAAATTGGGGACAAACTCTTTCACCTTTCCACTATTTAAGTACTCCCCCCTGCCTGGAAATTTCAGGGAATAATCCTTACCACCCATTATCAGAAGTGCTGGAAGATTGAGTGAATTTGCCAAAAAATATTGTTTTAAAATTAATTTATTAAATTGTTATTGTTTTGAAATAAATTAGTAAAATAGCTCATTTTAAAATCGTGTTTTGGAAACACGATTTTAATGTTGAAATCGTGTCTTGAACCCACGATTTTAGGGTCGTGGCTCTTGAGTTGAATTTTTTTTAGAATACCACTTTGAAATCGTGTCCCAAGACACGATTTTGGCTCTAAAATTACTATTTTACATAATTAATATTAAAATAATATTATTTCCCAAAAAAAATCAAGATTAACTTTTGGATCTGTCATGATATGATCATGTCTTCACCAAATGTCCTGTTAATTCATAATATCAGCAAAAATCATTAGCAAGTATCAGGGGCGGATCTAGAAATTTAAGTTAGAGTGGGCACCTTTTGATCTCAATTTCAACAGAAATTATATGCATATATTTGTATGCATATAGTTTGATGAATAATATATTCATTAAAAAAAATGTCAAAAGCCGATATACATTATATATATAAACAAAAAGTAACAAAAAATAAGTTCATTGTAACCTTTTACAATATATTCATTAAAAAAAAATGTCAAAAGCCGATATACATTATATATATAAACAAAAAGTAACAAAAAATAAGTTCATTGTAACCTTTTACAATTGATTTAGACGTGTTTTCATATAATCATAACAGTATAATAAATCTCAAAACTCAAACCAAATCTAAAATCCCAAAACTCAAACCAAATCTAAGAGTAAATCCCAAAATTCATAAATCAAATTTAAGAACAAATTTCACAAACTAAACATCATAAAATATAAAATTCAACATTTTTTAGGCTTTTGCTTTTGTTTTGCTACACTAATAAAACTAATAAAAAATAGTACACAATAACTCCTTACTATTCAATATCCATTGGATCACAAAGGATAGACATAACAGACAAAAACAAAAAGCACACCGTACACACACTTAACACTCGGTCCACCCCAAAAAATCAACTAATAAACTAAAACTATTTTTGATAATTATAAAAATGAAACTATAGTTTTCTTTTTTGAATAAAATGAAACTATAGTTAAGTACATACAAATAGACTATATATATAAACTATCAAATTTAGCAAAAAAAATAAAAATAAAAAAACTTTAAAACCAACGCCCATGAGGACCCACCACAACCTTTCATTCTTTTCAAAGGAAACACTGTTTCTTAAATTCAAAACTTATAATGATGAATTATAAGCACTTCTTAAACCCATCAGATGGAAGTATAAGCATTTCTTAACTCGTTTTTTCAAAGGCAGCTGGATCATTATCTGCATACTGTCCCATCTCATCCTGAAAACGTACATGAATTTTAACCACAAACTTGAATAAACTATTCATGTTTCTTAATGCATTAAGAAGGGATATGGATATAATCCAACCTTCAACACATTATACTTTTGCTCAATTAGGATCAATTGCTTACCTATATGGAACTTGCAGTGCAGTTTGGAATCCAGATTTCTCGTACAAAGCTCCATATGCTGCAAGATCTTCCTCCATGAACCAAGGGGGAAGAGGAGTAGATGGATCAACCAAATCCATGATCTCCTGGTTCTCTGCAGCTATTGGTATTTCACTTCTGGAAAAGAGGATGTAAACGTTTCTTACAACTGTTTTAGCATCAAAGCGCCCAAAATCAGCTTCTGCTCGTCCCAGGCTCCTGGAAAGAGTTCATGGACATGAAGTTGCAAGCAGGTAACAGTGGTGCATTATGTCTTAACCTTAAGAGAGAAACTATATCTATACCCGCCATCTTGAAATGTAGAAGCCTTTAGGAAGGTTCTGATAGAATGTAGTTGGGCCTGGGGGCAAATATGGCACTCCCATTGTTACAACTCCCAAGACCCTCTCTGGGTGGAAATTGGCAAATACGTAGGCAGGCCGAGTTCCAAAATCCTTTGCAATAAGAAA
Organism: Fagus sylvatica; assembly: GCA_907173295.1. NCBI lineage: Eukaryota > Viridiplantae > Streptophyta > Magnoliopsida > Fagales > Fagaceae > Fagus > Fagus sylvatica. The sequence continues at coordinate 34,101,037 of OU015767.1, forward strand.
AACCTACATGCATATAAAATGTGTGTGTGAGAGATATATATATATATATATATATATATTATTTGCTGAATAAGAGAGGAATTGATAAAATTGTGAAAAAAAAGAAGTCTTTTTCTTGATTACTCTTCAAGCTGGTAAAGAAGAGAAGCAACAACATGGGTGTGCCAACAAAGATTAGATGTTCTAACTTCATAAATATGCTAAGAGCAATAGTATACTAGCATTATCCAGTTCTTCACATGGAAAGAGCTTGGGTTCGAATTCCCCCACTGATAGGCTTGAAATTGAATACTAACCAAACAATTACTAAACTAATAGGAGTATAAAAAAAAATCACAAAGACCAAAAATAAGTACACAAACTGACAAACACTTTGGTGAAAAATAATGAATACACATAAAGACATGTCTAATATGCTTCACCAACCCTCAATGGTTTTATTTATTTATTTATTTTTCTTTCTTTCTTTTGAATCTTATACAAAGACATAATCTTTAGCCACTTCAGAGTTCAGAATTCAGTTTAGTGAAACAAAAAAGTCTCAAACATGGAGATTCTTTATCATTATCTCTCAAACTGATAATCAGAGTCCTTGAACATGCCAAAGAATAAAATAATTCTACCACTCAAACCTTTTATCTTCACATTTTGATCATTTGGCCTCAAAAAACTCATGAGTCATGACCTTTAGAAATCCAAATTTCTCAACATTCTCATATATTTTCTTAGAAAACAAAACAACACAGAAAAACAGAAAGCAACATTTTACATACTACTAGAAAAACAAACAAATTCTAGTTAATAATAATAATAATAATACCTTATCAATTTGGAGGGCATCAAGAATTCCAAGCAGGTCACTTATCAAATCAGAAAACGTAGCCTTTTCTGGTTCTGGAGGTGGATCAGAGAGTCCGTACCCTCTGTAATCAGGTGCAATCGCTCGGAAACCGGCATTTGCAACAGCCATCATCTGGTGACGCCACGTGTACCATATCTCCGGAAATCCGTGAAGAAACACGACCACATGAGGACCTGAAAGGAGTTAGAAACGAATTAGATTCTTTTACATCAAAGTGGATATATATATATGGTGTAACAATATTGGATTGGATATTTAGGACCAGATCCGATCTCGGCTAAGTGGAGCTTTAGTCCTCGTACATGGATGAAGTTGTGCTGGATTTGGTCCATTTTAGCTCAAAGAGTGTGTTAGTTCACTGCTTTCAACTGAACTGTGTCTCTTATTTCCACCTTTAGCTCCTTGGTCTTCGTTAAGGCTGGTTCCGTCAGAGTGGTAAAGTACATTTTGACTTCATAAACACGCATGGCATGCGAACATTCGCGGGGCTTTGCGCGCGCGTTTGCACGCGTTTTTTTTTTTTTTTTTTTTTTTTTTTTTTTTTTTTTTTTTTTTTTTTTTAGATAGATTTAAATTTATGGCGTCCGCTCATGATGGTTGCTTCTTACCATCAGGCCAAGACATCAATTGATTTTTGGTGTAGGCAGGGATTTGAACCCAGGTCCCTTGCTCGACGACAAGAGACTTTACCAGTTGAGCTAACTAGAACCCACTACTCGTGCGGAAAAAAAAATTATTTAAAATATATCTGTATAGATTAATTAAAAATTGTACGTAAAAAAAAAATATATATATATATATAGAGAGAGAGAGAGAGAGAGAGAGAGAGAGAGAGAGAGAGAGAGAGAGAAATCTCTAAATTTGTTCGGATGAATTTTCTTTTAAATTATTATAAGGTGACTCATTAGACTATTTACATGTATTTTTAATAACATGATCATAGAATTCTTCGTTATATAAGGAAAGGTGTATGGTTTGCCCACATTTAATAAAAAAAAAAAAAAAAAAAAACACCCAATGATTAATAAAATCCCACTAGAATACTTAGCCATTGGATTACAAACCAAACTCCCTAATTTTTCCATCCTCATGTGAGTTGTAGACTTGAGGTGGTATCTTTTTTTTTTTTATAGGCAATAGTATTTTATTGAGAAAAAACTCCAAGTGCATAACGCATGCACTCAAAGATAAAGATTAGAATGTATAAACAGAATTATCAATAATTAAAGACTCTAAAAAATCGCCTACTGAAGAAGACAAAGTGAGATCTGATGCACAAAACCAATCATATAAAGACACAAAAAAAAGTTTCAATAATTTTCCATACAAAACTCTTGATATTCTCGAAAATGCAACTGTTTCTCTGATTGTCTCCCTCCATAAGATCCACACACTCGAAGAATTCTTGCCAAGCCAATTCCACCACCCAAAGAGAAGCTCCGAGACTTTATTCAGCAACACCCACATTGACTTGAGATGGTATCTTTATGTAACGTTTAAATACAACAACTCTCTAACATGGGGTAAGTCTCATATTTGTAGGGTCTAACTTCATATGAAAGGGATATTACACTTAACAGTTGTGGATGCTCAAAATTTCTAAGCTTACCACGTGTCACCTTATGAGTGGTCAAACGTGGGGTGGATCTATTTGATGGGGATGTTGAGCCCAAAACTCCACACCGGGCTTGTTGGGCTGCTCAATGGCTGATGGTGCACTCCTTTTGAATAATTGCTAACCTGCCAGACCCAAATACTCACCAAGGAGGTCGCGATAGACAGACAGAGTCAGTCCCGCAGATTAAGACTAAACATAATAAACTTTTCTTTCACTAAGGCATCCAGTGATAATAACATGTTAGAAATATACAACAGGCTTACCAGTAGACAGACAAAGTAAGTCCCGCAAATTGGAACCAAACACAGTCAACTTGGCCTTCACAAGGACTTGCAATAAATAATAACGTGTAAGAAATATATAACAAACAATGAAACTCAGGAGATTCGGAGAGTAGGAAGAGGATTAATTACTGTGCAAACGTATATCAATCAACATTATTAATTGGTGTAAGTGTTTGGTGGTTGAAGATGGGTTTTTTGGTTGTGGCAGACAGAAAGCGTTTCAGTCTACCACAATTCTGCAGAAAGTGTTCTGCAGAAATTGGTTGTCTTTTATTCTTAAGCTTGAGGAAGATAGATCAGTTCCAGCCCAAGATCAACCAACCCCCATTTCCTATTTCTCACCCTTATTTATAGTGATGTTAATATCTTGTAGTTTCATCCATTGCCCTCTTAATCATGATGATTATTATTTACCCGAGAGATAAAAGGGGTAGGATTTGACTTGATCTTATTTTGTTTAAGAAGATCATATCTTATCTTCTGCAGATAAGATTTTGGGCTGCGGTAGACTTTTCAGAGAGTCCCCATTTTCAAGTGTTGGGGTTGGTGAGAATTTAATGCTTGATAAGAATAGCAAAAATGGTTAAGTTGATTCATACACGTTTCTTCTTAATTTGGCTTAATCTTACCGTAGCATTTATCCCCAGCAGATGCAATGCTGTCTTACGGTAGACTGTCAAATTCAGTAAATTAATCCCCCTACCTTCAAACCGATCTTCCTAAGTTCCATATTGAGGATGAACAAGGACCACAGGAGTGCTGGGCTACGGTGGTCGTTGCCCTTGAGTGGTGGCAGCTTCGGCGGCCATGGTAGCTTTCTCGACCTCCCCAGCTCTTGTTTCGTCTTTCCCATCATTTCCTTTCTCAGCTGATGTTGCGGTAGACGTTTTTGTAAAAGTGTCTACTGCAACCATTGGTCAATATGAAGAACCAGCATTCTTCGGTGATTATGAAGCCTGGAGATCCGTATTTCTCCTTGGGAAAGTGTTGCCTTTATTACCTCGAGCTCAGCACCAAAGAAAAAAGGGGAAGAAAAAGGGGGCATCACGTGATGTGATTTTCCCTCTCCTTTTTGGAATGTTCTGGTGAGTTTTCCCCCTTTTTTTGGACTGTTCTCGCAGGTCCCACATCATCACAGTAGATGTGTGTTTGGGGTTAAGTGGGCCGGCTTATGTTTTGGGCTTAATTGATGGTCCAACGCCATTACCCCTTGTTTTCAGTCGCGGTAGACTACTGGGCTTTGTTTGTCTTGGGCCCTCAAAGCAAAGTTTGATGCTTTGGACTTAGGCTTTGGCAAAAAGTGGGCATCTACAACAACAGTTACATAAAATACCTAAAAATACATTGCTCTTCCTGTGGGTATAGGAATCATATGCTACGTCGGTGGTGAATGACACAAAAGTTGGGGCTCAAATATAATTTTAGGAGTCTTTCGTGACACATCCAAATATACATAATTTACAAGGCTTCCCCAACCCCCTGAATATATATACAAAGCTTCTCAGTCGAACTGTGTAGTATTTTTTTACCCTCACACAGTCACACCCATTGATCTACTTTCCTCCTCAAGTCCAATTACAACAAAACAAGTCCTTTACTTTCATCCGAAACAAAGTCCTCCGTTTCCGCCACAACCCAACAACAAAACCAGGATCTGAGCTTCAACAACGTTATCTTTCAACTAGGTATGTCTCATAATTCATGCCCAATTAACTAGCTAGGGTTTGTACTAAATTTATGGTTCTTCTTGCTGATCGCTTAAAAAATTTGTTAACTCAATCAATGAAGTTACTTGGTCCAAAGCTTGCTCTTTGAGGATTAAACTACATCGAATTTTCTATGTTTTTATGTTTTAAGTAATTTTTGTGAGAATTTACGAACATGGGTTTTTGGTTTTTATGTTTGGTTTTTGTAAATAGAAGAAAAGGAAAAGAAACTTGAATTTATGTAAAGTTTTAAAATTGTGGGTAGGTTTGAATTATGTGTAAAATTGGCTTAAAATGCTGTGCAAGTCTTTTTTGGATGTTAGAGCATGAACATCTATTTCAGAATCTCTCAAAAATTGAATTTTTGATAAAAGTAGTGTAGCGTTTTGAGTTGATTTTTGTTTTCTGCTAGTACTTAGTTTTGGTGCTTAAAATCAGTGAAGAATGGAAGGAATTAAGTTGATCCATAATATATTGGCTCCTTTTATTTGAAATCCTTACAATTACCGGAAAAGATCACTAGATAAGTAATCAATATATCTGGTTGTTATGCTTGGTATTTTAAAGTTTTTCTTTTCCTAGAGAAACTTGTGAGATAATATTACTTGCTGACACTTGTTATGAGTTCTATCTCTTTTGAGTGTAGAAAATTTGAACCTCCCTGAGTAAATTACTAATAATAGGCCAAAATAAATGAGTGAACTAGTAAAATAATAGGGAGATTGTATTTTTGTATGGCATGGAGTATGACACTGCATTTAGTGGTTGAGGGGTTTTGGCAAATTTGTTTGGTGCAATCACAAACAGACTAAACTAGAAGTCCTTATAGCTTCAAATCTAAATCAATGAATCCTAAGATTGGTTCATGTGGTTGAACTTATATAGTAAACAAACAGAACTCGTTCATAAAATTCACAATGAACTTGAGATTAAAATAAGAGCAGATCTACCAATATGCTTAACATTAAATAAATGGTTTTTGCCATGAAATGGAAAAAAAGGAAGTTGTAAATCATTGATCCATGTCTTTGTATTATAGTAATTTTTATAGTTTGTGAAAAAACTGTGATACATCTTGTGTTCATATTTATATTTTCTCTCTGTTATCTTGTATTGACTATTGAGCTAGTTAATTAACACTTTGCAGCTTATCCAGGAGGGAGTGCTTATTATCACAGTTTATACAAAGACTTAGCATATCATGGCAGACCTAGAAAATTTGCTCCTGGAGGCTGCAGGAAGAACCAGTTCAGCAGGCAGAAACCGGAACACCCATCCACCATCTAGAAGGCGACGTGAGGGTTCATATTCTGACGGTGGAAGTGACTCTAGGGATGATGATTCAGATGATGATCGCGGTTATGCAAGCAGAAAGCCCTCTGGATCTCAAGTTCCTTTGAAGAAGAGGTTGGACCCTGCTGAAAGAGATGATGATCTGGGAAGCCAGGAAGAGGGTGATGATGGTGGTGCTACTGATCGTGAGGGTGACAGCAGTGATGAATCTGATGTTGGTGAGGATCTTTATAAGAATGAAGATGACAGGCGAAAGCTTGCACAGATGACTGAACTTCAAAGAGAGATGATCTTGTCAGATAGAGCATCCAAGAAAATTGATAAGAATATTCGGGAGAAAATAAGATCAAAACAGAGTGGAAAGACCACCCAATCTAGAAAAGAGACTCCACCTCTTCCAACGTCTCGTGCGCGCTTGACATCCAGATCTGCTGACAGGTCTGCCAAGGATGACGCATTGAATGAATTGCGAGCAAAGCGGTTGAAGCAGCAGGACCCAGAGGCTCACCGTAAATTAAGAGATGCATCTAGAGGAAGTTCAGGGAGTCGAACTTTCTCACCAAAGCGAAAAGCTTTCAGTAGACGAAGTGAGAGTAGTTCTAGTCAGAGTGAGAGTGAAAGTAGGTCCCACAGTGAAGATGAAGGGTCAACTGGGGATGGTGGAATGGTTGACAGTGATGATGAGAGGGGCATGTCAGGATCTGAGGTGCCATCTTTTGATGATATAAAGGAAATTACTATTCGGAGGTCAAAGCTAGCAAAATGGTTTATGGAGCCATTCTTTGAAGAGTTGATTGTGGGTTGCTTTGTGAGGGTTGGAATTGGGAGGTCAAAGTCTGGACCTATATACAGGCTCTGCTTGGTCCGGAATGTTGATGCCACAGAACCTGACCGGCAGTACAAACTGGAGAATAGAAACACGTATAAGTATCTAAATGTTGTTTGGGGAAATGAAACCTCTGCTGCCAGGTGGCAGATGGCTATGGTTTCTGACTCGGGGCCACAGGAGGAGGAGTATAAACAGTGGATTAGGGAGGTAGAACGAAGTGGGGGTCGGATGCCAAGCAGACAGGATGTGTTGGAAAAGAAGGAGGCCATTAAGAAAACCAACACATATGTTTACTCGGCAGCCACTGTGAAGCAGATGTTACAAGAGAAAAAATCTGCTTCGTCAAGACCAATGAATGTTGCAGCTGAGAAGGACCGTCTGAGGAGAGAGTTGGAAATTGCACAAAGCAAGCATGATGAGCTAGAGGTAGAGAGGATCAAGACAAGACTGAAGCAATTAGATGCATCCCGGCAAGCACAGGAGAAAGATGCCAAGGCTGTTAGGCTAGCTGAGATGAACAGAAAGAACAGGGTTGAGAATTTCAAAAATGCATCAGAACTGAAACCATCAAACGCAGGTTTAAAGGCAGGGGAGGCTGGTTATGATCCCTTTTCAAGGAGATGGACTAGGTCAAGGAATTACTACCTTTCAAAGCCTGGAGGAACGACTGAGGCCCCGGAGGTGGCAAATGGTGATGCTAATGGTGCAGCTGCAATTGTAGACGTCAGTAATGTGGTGGGCCTGGTGGCTGGACATAAGGGAACTGCAGAGGCTGGCTTGGCAGCTACAGCTGCTGCCTTGCAAGCTGCAGCTGGTGCCGGGAAGTTGGTTGATACTAGTGCTCCTGTGGATCAAGGGACTGAGTCATATTCGCTGCATAACTTCGAGCTGCCAATTTCATTGGCTGCTCTTCAGAGGTTTGGTGGGCCCCAAGGAGCTCAGTCTGGATTCATGGCAAGGAAACAAAGGATCGAAGCAACAGTTGGATGCAAAGTCCCGGAGAATGATGGAAGGAGGCATGCACTGACCCTGACTGTTAGTGACTACAAGAGAAGAAGAGGGCTTCTCTGAAATGCTGTTCCACATTCACTGTCAGATAAATATTTTCTTTGTGTGCTTTCTTGAATCAAATTGATTCAGTAATGCAGATGTATGAGATAAACCTTTTACTTTATTCTTTTACGTAAACCTGATAAGTTATTGTGTCCTCGAACAAATTGTCTTATACAAGCCATTCCTGATATTTACTTTTAGTAGGTTTTGTATTTGTTGAATTCAGTCCAACTGGTGCCATAATAATGTACTAATCCTTTTATCCATTCTGTATTCAGCTGGCTGTCAATTTCCTGTGATAAATTTGCTTTCATCAATATTTGGCTTGCCTAATTGTTGATAGTAATTTTAATTGGTTGAGGATTTTGATATAATAACGAGTTCTGTTCTCTCTCTCTCTCTCTCTCTCTCTCTCTCTCTCAATTGATTGCTTTCTTGCATCTTCAATCTTATCAAAGAACTATAGTAAAACTAAGGGATGAGCATGACTGTAAGTGCATAGGAAATTTATATGAGATACCTGAAATTGGAGTCTAAAATTACAAATCTCTTAAGAAAAATCCAAAAGAAAAGAGCCATGAACAAACATCTTCATCCACAGAAATTGATCTCAAGAACCGGAACTTATATAGTTTATAAGTAAAATCACCAAAAAGAACGTAACTTATCAAAAAAAATATATATAACAAAAAAGAAAGTAAATATATAAAGCTTGGTAAATAATTAAGAAGAAAATCTATAACAAACTTAAGAAAAAATTACTAACTACTAAACGTTAGTATTAGATATGACATTGTCACATTGGAAATATTGTATATGTCAGGTTGAAGGGATTTTCATTTACAATATAAAAAATTTAATAGAACTGGAATATAGAGTATACATTGGAAATAAGTTAATAAGAAATTAAATTTATAAAATAGACTTGGCAAACAGATCAATTCGAGTCTGGTCTGAGTTTGGCCTAAATAGATTGAGTAAAAATTAGGTAAGGGTTAAAACGAGTAGCTACTATTGTTATCCATACCTTTTTTTTAAGGATTTGTGCGGGTTAACGAGTATTAGTCTAATTATTTCAAGTCTAACCCAAGAGATGTGTCTAGATGGAAGGATGAGTTAGAGTTGGAACCGTGATGTGTTTTGGAAAGCATTCCAATATATGTCATGCTTCTTATGTTTTCACCTTATTATGAAATTGTCTAAATACCTATAAACAAAACCATAACAAAAAAAATTTCAATAGTAATGATCAAAGATTAAAGAGAAATAAAAATAACAACGATGTAACTTTCTTTTATTTAAGTTGAGAGAGAGATGGTGTTATCGAAAGAGAATATATTTCATGCAACTAGCATATGTTACATCCCTCTCACAACATATAAGTCTCAATTTATATAAAATTTGTTATGAGATAATGATTGCATATACTAAATGTATAAGATAATTATTGGTAATAGGAGGCACAAGGGCGGAACCACAACCATGGGTGGGTGGGTGGGTGGGGAGGGGGGGGGGGGGGTTGTGGCCCCTGTAAAATTGTTTAAAACCCCTTAATATTATATATAATTGTTAATATTTAAATTATAAGAATTGAACTTATCCCTCAACTAAAAAATTCTTGCATTTGTCCCCCAATCAAAGATTCCTAGTTCCGTCCTTGTAGAAACATGATTCTATTATATATTTTTAAGTGAAAAAGAGGTGTGTGTACTTTTAGTTTTAGTGTAAAACCCTTGTTTTTTCTTCCAAAAAAAAAAAAAAAATCCATATTGAGATATTTTAATAACCTAAATAGCTTAGATATCTATGGTGTAAAACCAAAATTGGTTTAAACATTCTAATCCAAATCTACTCTATATTCATTCTCCAAATTCTATCCTATTAAATTGGATCCAAGTCAGAAAACCACCGTACCAAATCTATTATCATTGCATAGCCAAGTAGCCAACTGCATGGCTTGTGTTTACACTTTACAACCCAAAACAATATTTTTTTTTTTTGATAATCAACAAAGATTTTATTAAAGCAAACTACATATTACATATTACATACCCTACAAAGAGGGAGAAAAAGCCCTACATAGAGGGAAGCAAAAGTGACATTCGTCACGGTAAAACACCCTACCAAGAGGGCAGAGAAACAAAACAACATAAACAACACAACAACACAACAACAACAGCAACAACCAACACAAACAACACAACAACACAAACACAAATCGACACAAATCTTGACCACTGTCCAGAAGAGAACAAGAGCATCCACGGCAATTAATGTCTGAAACAACAGAGGATTTGGATCTGTACTCCCAGCCAAGTAAACCACTGAGTCGAATCGAGTTTGCCATGGCAAGAAATGCCATGCGATCCGTGTGTGGTGGGGGCTCTTCAACAAGAGTTTTAAATAATCAAACCCAAAAATAGGGTCGATAGAAGGACGAGCTGGAAGAATTCCCCAGATCCTATGTTCTCCGAACATCCATTGCTGTCGATGGTCTCGGTGCACACTAGAATGGCAGATTCGAGCCGGCAAAAGGGAGAGAAAACCGATGGAGGCTCGAGTCACCCATAGCCTCCAGCAGATCTCCACTATACAGAACTAAATCGGAAGGGTGAGGAGTGAAACGGAACGAAGGAAGTGGTGGGGATGGTGGCGGTGACTCAAATCCGTCCGATCTGGTAGTCAAAAAGAGAAGGAAGAGAAAAAGGAAAATGAAAAGGAAGAACGAAGGGGAAATGGCCACGCCACCGAGATCGGACCATTGCTGGTCTCGATCTCCCTCATCTGGAGATGAGGGACGGTGGCGCGGCCCTAAAACAGCAGTGAAATGGGTGGTTGGCCTCAGGCGGGTCAGATTGGGTTTTTTCAAGAAGTCTCTGGAACTTTTAACTAGGAGTTTTTTTTCTAACCCAAAACAATATTTACATATAATACGCAACCCAAATATCATTCTCCATACATGGCTTAATCGAAATTAAAGAGCCAAAAAATGGTCCAGCGGTATTCAATTCTCATTACAAGAAACAACTGAGTTTGAATCAATCCACTTTTTGTAAGGGAACTTTTTTTTTTTATACCCTTAAAGAAAAAGAAAAAGGAGGTAATAAGAGAGCACTCATCCTCCACAGTCCACACCACACCAAAAGCTATTTTCAAGAAAGAAAAAAAAAAAAAAAAAAAAAAAAAACCTCTAAAAGAAAATAAAAATAAAAAGTTGAGTCATCTTAATCAAACAGCTCTGATAAACACTGTTCAGATATCTCTCCCTCTCTTTTTAAAGCTGGTTTGTGAAACACTACATAGTGAACACTGGTACTATAAATATAGTATTTTTGGTTCCCAATGTCCAAAACACAAAAACCACTTTTATCTTCTTTTTTGACATTTTGCCGCCTCCACCATTAAAATGCTTTTAAACTTTATAAGCAGCTAGCTACTGTGTACTTCTCACCAACCACATTCAAAGTTTCCAACTTCTTTTACCAAAAAAGCCAACTTTTTTTTTTTTTTTTTTCCACAAACCAAGTCCAAGAGGATTGGCCATGTCTATGTATGAAGAAAGCGCCAAACCTTCTGAGCCTTTCCTTCTCTTTCTTCTTCACCTATTACAAGACCTCAAGAAATCAATCCTAGCTTTTCTTCTTTCCTTTCCCACTTCTCTTTTTGCTCTCATTCTTCTTTTTCTCTTGGCCTACAATGGCTTCTCTGTCTTCTACATTCACCTCCCTTTTCCGGTCAAGTCCCCGCCGGTTCCCGCCAATTTTTACCCAGAAAATACTGCCGGAGAATCAATGAGAAATGGGTTTTCTTCTTCTTCTTCTTCTACTACTTCAAAGTTTGCATCTTTAGTGATGTATTCAATGAAAGAAGAAGACCCACCTGTGATTTTGAAGACCCATTTGCCCCCATTGCACAAACCAAACTTTTCAATCACACCCATCACTGAATCTTCGGTTTCAAGGCCGAGACGGGTTCGGAAACCCAAGCGCAAGCTCAAGAGTTTGCCCTCAGAAGCTCGGTCCGGTTCTTTTCCAGCAATGATTGCTGAATTCTTTGCTGGAAATTCAACTACTTCATGTAAGTTTCGGTTCTTTATGACTTGGATTTCGTCAAAGTCTTTTGGTGAGAGAGAATTGTTAGCTATGGAGAGCTTGTTTAAGTCTCACCCTAAAGCTTGTTTGGTTATAGTCTCGAGCTCAATGAATTCAAGAAAAGGTAGTCAATTTCTAAGACCTCTTTTAAATAAGGGGTTTCGTGTAATGGCTATTGATCCTGATTTTGATTATGTGTTCAAGAATACTTATGCAGAAGCTTG
>OU015767.1:34113096-34130864 GCA_907173295.1 Fagus sylvatica
GAGGCACATTATTTTTATGAATCTTACCCAAAGACATAGTCTTTACTCTTTAGCCACTTGAGAATTCAGTTTAGTGAAACAAAAAAGTCTCAAACATGGATTTTGTTTATCATTATTTTAATATTCTTACGGATAATACAACATATGATTCATCAGAGTCCTTGAACATGCTAAAGAATAATAGACCAAACAAATTCCTAGTTAAGAATACCTTGGAAATTTGAAGGGCATCAAGAATTCCAAGCAGGTCAGTAATCAAATCAGAAAACAAAGCCTTTTCTGGTTGTGGTGGTGGATCAGAGAGTCCGTACCCTCTGTAATCGGGTGCAATCAGCGCTGCGAATCGCTCTAAAACCGGCTTTTGCTACAGCGATCATCTGGTGACGCCACGTGTACCATATCTCGGGAAATCCGTGCAGAAACACGATCACATGAGGACCTGAAAGGAGTTACATAAAACGAATTAGATTTTTTGACATCAAAGTGAAGATGGTGTAACAATATTGCATTGGATTATGAGTTATGACCAGATCCGATCTCGGCTAAATGGAGCTTTAGTCCTTGTACATGGATGAAGTTGTGCTTAATTTGGTCCATTTTGGCTCAGACTCAGAGAGAGAGAGAGAACGTTACTTCAACTGAACTGGGTCTCCTATATCTTCGTCCATGGTCACAGCTCCTTTGTCTTCTAATAGGTAGGTTTCGGATTGAGCTGAGAACCCAAATGTGGATTGGACAGAGTGGCAAGACTTCGTAACACACATGCACATATGCCAACATTCGCAGGATCATGCGCGTGTCAGCACGTATTGCTAGTACCTACAACCATTTTATAATTTATAGACTAAACTATATTTTCCATCCTTCAAAATTCACAGTTTCAATTTGGTTTCTGAAATTTATTTATTTATTTGTTCATGTATTTTCCTCTAAGGAATTACCTCCAACTTTTGAATTTACCCACTTAAGTGGGCTGATTTTGGTTCTCAGAATGTGTCAATATGATCCTTTTGTCATAACAAAGTTATTTTATTTTTTTATTATGATTTGAAATTTTTTTCAAAACAAAATATACAATCGAGGCCTCAATTTTTTTTGGAGATTAATGAAATAATCAAATATGTTTGAGTTTGGTATATTCTTTTTTATTTATGAAATGCCAAGTCACATAGAGGTAGCTAAATGATTCCACATCAAGATTTTTCATTGTAAATATTAACATGTCATCGTTTTTGTTGAGCTATAGATCCTACTAAGATGGGATGAGACTCACAACATATTGTAGTAAATATAGATTTTGTTGAGTGTCCCACGAGCCTTATGCAGTACCCTTTTAAGATGGGACGAGACTCATGAGATATTGTAGTAAATATAGAGGTTCAGAGTGGGCCCTTTGAGATCTTTTCGATGATCCCCTCCCAGCCTCTTTGATACAGATATTTATTTAATTTTATGTGGTTTCAATGAGTGTTTTAAGACCATTGAATTTTTTTAAATGCCAAGTCTCTTATCTAGATAAAAATGGGAGGAAAATTGGGAGAGAATCCTCTCCCAAAATTACATGCACTAGAATCAAATTCATTCTCATGAATTGCATGAGGTGGGATAATGGAAGACCCAAACCAAAGAACCAAAGCACTTTCAACCTGGATTTGGGTTCTAATCAAAGAATACTTCTTGGCTTGAAAAGCTCAAATTTTGTACATTCCTCCTTCACAATGGACACCAGTTCTACTTCCTACTAAGCCAAACTAGATCACCAATTCCATAATGTTAGGGTTTAGGGACTTTTTGAGTCTTTTACTTTAGGTGAAAAAAGTTACTAGGATCAAGTTCAAAATTAGACATGTAAGGGAAAAATGATGTGGCCCCAACACACATGAAAAAAAAAAAAAAAATCCAATTGTTTAAAATCTGGAGAGGCTACTTTAGTTATTTTCAAAGTGAATACACAAACATAAAAGTGTTACTATTTCAGACAGACCATTCTCAGTGAATTCTGGAAGAGAAGAGAGTGAAAGGATAGGAATTAGCACACACTGTCTTCTAGAATTTGAGAAACATACATTACATGCTACACTGATGAAATATAGAGTTTTAGCCTTTTTATACTACACTTCAAATGCTTGATTGTTGATATTACACTACTATCTTTCAGATTTCAAAAGTACACAGCCAAACTTTGAGTATACTACATGACTATAACCATACTTGAAGTTTCCATGGTCAAACATGCTTGCCAAGGAAGGTGAAAATTAGATGATTCACCTCATTAGGTGATTGCTCCTGAACAAAGTGGGTTCCCTCAGGCGAAAATGTGATCTCCAAAATTGGGGACAACCTCTTTCACCTTCCCACTCTTTATGTAATCCTCCATCCCTTGAAATTTGAGGATGTAATCCTTGCCACCCATAATTAGAAGCACTGGTACTTTAACTTTTGCATCTGTTATGGTGAAATCTTTACCAACTAACCTATAGATGCAAAGCACTAACAAAAATCATTAGCAAGTATGCACTTACAAGTTACAACTCTACCTATTGCAATTTCAGACCTGTTGTCCACATCACTCCACAAATATGCCACCTCTATATGATTCAAAATTGAAACATATATGATAGTAACATCTATACACCAAGAAGTGCAAAAAGTGATCCGTGACAGTTTTTATGATTGTATAAGTTGAAAACATAGTAACTTTTGGTCATGTTGTGTAAAATAGTGCCATTACCTATGTGGAATTTGCAATGCGGTTTGGAATCCAGATTTCTCATACAAAGCTCTATATGTTGTGAGATCTTCCTCTGTGAACCACAGTGGAAAAGGAGTAGATGAATCTACTAAATCCATGATCTCCTGGTTTTCAGCAGCTATTGGTATTTCACTTCTAGAGAAGAGGATGTAAATGTTCCTAATAACTGTTTTAGCATCAAGACGTCTGTAATCAGCTTCTGCTCGTCCAGGTTCCTAAAAGGAGCTCAGAAACATGATGTTGCAATTGCAAGTAGGTAACATTGGTGAAATTATAGTTGAATGCTTGAGTGAGGAAAGGTATAGGTATACCTGCCATCTGGACATGTAGAATCCTTCTGGTAGGTATTTATGGAATGTAGAGCGCTCTGGCATGAAAGGCACTCCTAATGTTATAACCCCTAAGACCCTCTTTGGGTGGAGAATGGCAAAGAGGTAAGCAAGCCGAGCTCCAAAATCTTTAATTAGGTAATGTCTTTTGCTCATTAGATATGGATTGCTTGGCTTTTGGAAACAATAGATTAGAGAAGGCAATTGTATTGATCTGCCAACAATCAGACAAAGAGGGAGGGAGTAATCTCAAGTGCCTTTAGCTCAAATGGGATTTCTTTGTTCTAATTGTGATGTTCTGTTTTGATTTATGATTCTCTTTTGTCATATTGTACCATGTTGTATCCTTTGACCGAGACAAACAAAACAAAAGTAAACAAAAACTAAGGTCACTGCTGGCTAATTAAAGAATCTCTCATTTAAGATATTGCCATATTTGGTGGACTAGAATTTTAAATAACGTTACATTAATTATATATATAAAAGTTAAGTACAATTATTTAGTATTTAAAAACATACATGCATACCACACTAACGAAACATCCAGTTTTAATTAGTCAATAATACACCAAATGCTTGATTTATTGAAATTACACTAATATCAACAACTGTGTTTTCAAATTTCACAAGTGCACAGCTGTGTCTATGATCAAACATGCTTGCCAAGGAATGAGAGGATTAGCTGATTCACTTCATCAGGTGACTGTTCATGAACAAAATGTGTTCCATCAGGCAAAAAAGTGATCTCCAAATTGGGGACGAACTCTTTCACCGTTCCACTGTTTATGTAGTCCTCCATGCCTGGAAATTTGAGCACATAATCCTTACTACCCATTATAAAAAGTGCTGGATGTTTAACTATTGGATCTGCCATGTTGATGTCTTCACCAAATGATCTGTTAATACATAATATCAACAAAAATCATTAGCAGAAAATGGTGCTAGCATTTCTAACACCAATAAGTGGCATAATCATTGGATACAGGGACAATGATTGTATAAGTAAACAAGGCAGTATTGGAGGAGCATAACCCTCTTATACTTCTTGGTCACTTGTGTACAATTAGGATCAATTCATCACCTATATGGAACTTGCAATGCAGTTTGGAATCCAGATTTCTCATACAAAGCTCCATATGCTGCAAGATCTTCCTCTGTGAACCAAGGGGGAAGAGGAGTAGATGCATCAACCAAATCCATGATCTCCTGGTTTTCTGCAGCTATTGGTATTTCACTTTTGGAAAAGAGGATGTAAACATTTCCTAACAACCGTTTTAGCATCAAAGCGCCCAAAATCAGCTTCAGCACGTCCAGGCTCCTGGAAAGAGTTCATAGACATGAAGTTGCAAGAAGGTAACATTGGTGCATTAAATCTGAATCTTAAGAGAGAAACTATATCAATCTATACCCTCCATCTTGAAATGTAGAAGCCTTCAGGGAGGTGCTTATCGAATGTAGCAGGAGCCTGGAGGCAAGTATGGCACTCCCATTGTTACAACTCCCAAGACCCTCTCTGGGTGGAAATTGGCAAATACATAAGCAGGCCAAGCTCCAAAATCCTTTGCAATAAGAAAAACCTGTGCACATAAAATGTATATGAGAGAGAAGAGATCATTTTTGCTGAATAAGAGAGAGGGAATCATTAAAAGCAACCAAAAAAAAAAATCTTTTGCTCATTAGAATGTGATTTCTCTTCTGGCTGGTAAAGAAGAGAAGCAACAACATGGGTGTGCCAACAAAGATTAAATTTTCTAACTTTAGATATCTAGCAGGGTCCTTGTGGTTTATTCTTACGGGACATTTCATGGATCAACATATGCTTGAAATTTAATACAAAGCCATAAACTAACTGTTGGTGAGTAATACAAAAAATTATAATAAAATACAAGGAATTAAAAAATTAATTCAATACAGATTGGACTGAGGCACGGAATCTCGCTCTCTTTAAGGAGATTCAAGCCCTCTACGGTTGGCAAAGCTCAAAGACCGGTGCAGTAGACCTTCTCTTGACTTGTCCCCTCCAGGATACAACAGCCCAATAGTAGTTGTTTGGCTCAGACCCAACTCTGCACAAGTGGGTGAACCCAAAGCTCCACTAGAATAACACTCTTTCTTTGCCTGAAATTCTCTCAATATGTGGCTCTGTGGCCCGAAATTAATGGACAAGGATCCTCTTCACTTGAAATGAAATGGAGAGTCTCCATTTCATGGTTTAGATTAAATATTTCAGATCTAACAATATACAAACTGCCACATCATTTAAAATTTTAAATGATAAGATACTCTGTACACTGTTAGATTTGTGATTTGTGTAATAAAATCTGAACCATAAAATGGACAAATGAAGAGGATCTCATTCCGAAATTAATCCCCAATTAATCTGATGTTGGGTCAATTACTAAGACTATTATTTGAAATTCAAATTATTATTAGTTGGCCTTTTAATTAGATGGGCTTTTCCTTAAATACGTGTATAAATATGACAACTCACTAATGGTCAATGACAGATTTTTTTCCTTAACAAAAACGTGACTATTAACTCACTAATGGCTAGGTGAATTTTTTCAAAATGTATTTGACACATTAACACAATAGTTACATGACTTATAAATATATAATTTTTCTCTCCCCTTATCAATGTGGGATTCAGTTTTTTTTTCAAAACACTAACTCCTCACTTTAAACTCATTAACCAAGAAACTCTCATATCTTCACATTTAATTTTTTCAATTTAAATTAATATTATTTCAAATTAATATTAAAATGTTAAACTAACTAATATTCCCAATAAAGAAAAAAAATTACTAAACTTATAGAGTATTAAAAAAATCACAAATTATAGTCATAGACCAAAAATAAGAACACAAACACTCTATGGTGAAAAATAATGATACACATAAAGACATGTCTAATGTCCTTCACACCTTAGGCTTGAACCTTCAAGGCACATTATTTTTATGAATCTTACCCAAAGACATAGTCTTTACTCTTTAGCAACTTCAGAATTCAGTTTAGTGAAACAACAAAGTCTCAAACATGGATATTGTTTATCATTATGCTTCATCAAATCATGGCCCTTAGTTTTTGTTGTTGACAAACATAACATATTCAAATTTATCAAACATTTTATATACTAGAAAACCAAACAAATTCCTAGTTAAGAATACCTTGGAAATTTGGAGGGCATCAAGAATTCCAAGCAGGTCAGTAATCAAATCAGAAAACGAAGCCTTTTGTGGTTGTGGTGGCGGATCAGAGAGTCCGTACCCTCTGTAATCAGGTGCAATCGCTCGGAAACCGGCATTTGCTACAGCGATCATCTGGTGACGCCACGTGTACCATATCTCGGGAAATCCGTGGAGAAAGACGACCACATGAGGACCTGAAAGGAGTTAAAAAACGAATTAGATTTTTTGACGTCAAAATGAAGATGATGTAACAATACTGCATTGGATTTTGAGTTATGAGTTATGACCAGCTCCGATCTCGGCTAAATGGAGCTTTAGTCCTTGTACGTGGATGAAATTGTGCTTGATTTGGTCCATTTTGGCTCAGACTCAGAGAGAGAGAGTAAAGGTTAGTTCACCGCTTCAACTGAACTGGGTCTCCGATATCTTACTCCATGGCCCCAGCTCCTTTGTTTAATAGGTAGGTTCGGACAGAGTCGCAAAGTGGATTTGACTTCAAGCAATTTTTTTTTGACAAGATTTGACTTCACAACAACACACAGGCACGTATGCCAAATATCAACCGCAACCTTCTAATAATAATACGTGACCCCATTTAATAAAAAATATATGTGATATATTAAACCTAATTAATATGTCAAATATTGAATTATATTTTTTTATTAAGTTGTAGGATTAATAGAGTATTGCAAGAAATTATATATTAAATTATTACAACGGATATGTTCTCATGCTGGTGTGAGCACGTATAGGTACAAGCATTTTATAATTTATAGACTAAAATATATTTTCGCTCCTTGAAAATTCACAAAGTTTTAATATGATTTCTTAATGAATTTGATTCATGTTTTTGTCATAATGTGTCCATATGATCTTTTTTTTTTTTGCAAAAAAATAATGTTCTTTTTGCAAATCAAATGTTGATGGATATCCCTTTTGTTATTTTTGCTAATCCACCATATGTGGTGGAGAACCTGCTAGCCTTTGACAAGGCTGAGCTCTTTTGTAACAAATTGGTTTGTTCATAATCTATATCCCACAGCCTTTTACACCAAAAATAAAATGTTGACTTGCACTGCTTAGCCACAGGCCACACATGGCTTATGATTTGAAATTTTATTAAAAACAAAATACTCATTTGAGGCCTCAAATTTTTTGAAAATTAATGAAATGATCAAACATTTTTGGTTGGTATGTCTCTTTTTATTTCATGAAATGCCACGTTATATAGCAGGTAGCTAAATGGTTCCATATCGATATTTCCAAAGCAAATATTAACACGTCATCATTTTTGTTGTTACAGTACCTTACGAGATAGTAACAAATATAGATTTTGTTGAGTGGCCCACGAGCCTGATGCAACACCCTTTTAAGCTGTTCTAGCTAAATTTTGGCAAGAAAACACATTTAACTAGCCTGTTGCGAATGCTCTTAGCATTTAAAAACATACACGCGTACCAAACATAGACGAAATAGACAGATTAACTAGACGAAATAGACAGATTTAATCTGTCTATAATACACTCGTATCAACAACTGTGTTTCAAATTTCACAAGTGCACAAATAATCCTGGGCCAATCTTCAGACAAACAACATGACAACTAACTGCAATTGAAGTGTCTATGATCAAACATGCTTGCCAAGGAATGAGAGGATTAGCTGATTCACTTCATCAGGTAATTGCTCATGAACAAAATGGGTTCCTTCAGGCAAAAAATTGATTTCCAAATTGGGGACAAACTCTTTCACCTTTCCACTATTTAAGTACTCCCCCCTGCCTGGAAATTTCAGGGAATAATCCTTACCACCCATTATCAGAAGTGCTGGAAGATTGAGTGAATTTGCCAAAAAATATTGTTTTAAAATTAATTTATTAAATTGTTATTGTTTTGAAATAAATTAGTAAAATAGCCTCATTTTAAAATCGTGTTTTGGAAACACGATTTTAATGTTGAAATCGTGTCTTGAACCCACGATTTTAGGGTACGTGGCTCTTGAGTTGAATTTTTTTTAGAATACCACTTTGAAATCGTGTCTCCAAGACACGATTTTGGCTCTTAAAATTACTATTTTACATAATTAATATTAAAATAATATTATTTCCCAAAAAAAATCAAGATTAACTTTTGGATCTGTCATGACTCATGATCATGTCTTCACCAAATGTCCTGTTAATGCATAATATCAACAAAAATCTTTAGCAAGTATCAGGGGCGGACTAGAAATTTAAGTTATGGGCACCTTTTGACTAATTTCAACTTGGCCATATAGTTTGATGAATAATATATCATTAAAAAAAAGCAAAAGCCGATATACATTATAATTAAACAAAAAGTAACAAAAAATAAGTTCATTGTAACCTTTTACAATATATTCATTAAAAAAAAATGTAGATATACATTATATATTAAACAAAAAGTCAAAAAATAACATTGTAACCTTTTACAATAAGTGGTATAATAAATCTCAAAACTCAAACCAAATCTAAAATCCCAAAACTCAAACCAAATTAAGGTAAATCCCAAAATTCATAAATCAAATTTAAGAACAAATTTCACAAACTAACACATCATAAAATATAAAATTCAACATTTTTTAGGCTTTTGCTTTTGTTTTGCTACACTAATCTAATAAAAAATGTACACAATAACTCCTTACTATTCAATATCCATGGATCACAAAGGTATAACAGACAAAAACAAAAAGCAACCGTACAAACTTAAACTCGGTCCACCCCAAAAAATCAACTAATAAACTAAAACTATTTTTGATAATTATAAAAATGAAACTATAGTTTTCTTTTTTGAATAAAATGAAACTATAGTTAAGTACATACAAATAGCTATATATATAAACTACAAATTTAGCAAAAAAAATAAAAATAAAAAAACTTAAAACCAACGCCCATGAGGACCCACCACAACCTTTATTCTTTTCAAAGGAAACACTGTTTCTTAAATTCAAAACTTATAATGATGAATTATAAGCACTTCTTAAACCCATCAGATGGAAGTATAAGCATTTCTAACTCGTTTTTTCAAAGGCAGTGGATTTATCTGCATAGTCCCATCTCATCCTGAAAACGTACATGAATTTTAACCACAAACTTGAATAAACTATTCATGTCTCTTAAGAAGGGATATGGATATAATCCAACCTTCAACACATTATACTTTTGCTCAATTAGGATCAATTGCTTACCTATATGGAACTTGCAGTGCAGTTTGGAATCCAGATTTCTCATACAAAGCTCCATATGCTGCAAGATCTTCCTCCGTGAACCAAGGGGGAAGAGGAGTAGATGGATCAACCAAATCCATGATCTCCTGGTTCTCTGCAGCTATTGGTATTTCACTTCTGGAAAAGAGGATGTAAACGTTTCTTACAACTGTTTTAGCATCAAAGCGCCGAAAATCAGCTTCTGCTCGCCCAGGCTCCTGGAAAGAGTTCATGGACATGAAGTTGCAAGCAGGTAACAGTGGTGCATTATGTCTTAACCTTAAGAGAGAAACTATATCTATACCCGCCATCTTGAAATGTAGAAGCCTTTAGGAAGGTTCTGATAGAATGTAGTTGGGCCTGGGGGCAAATATGGCACTCCCATTGTTACAACTCCCAAGACCCTCTCTGGGTGGAAATTGGCAAATACGTAGGCAGGCCGAGTTCCAAAATCCTTTGCAATAAGAAAAACCTACATGCATATAAAATGTGTGTGTGAGAGATATATATATATATATATATATTATTTTTGCTGAATAAGAGAGGAATTGATAAAATTGTGAAAAAAAAGAAGTCTTTTTCTTGATTACTCTTCAAGCTGGTAAAGAAGAGAAGCAACAACATGGGTGTGCCAACAAAGATTAGATGTTCTAACTTCATAAATATGCTAAGAGCAATAGTATACTAGCATTATCCAGTTCTTCACATGGAAAGAGCTTGGGTTCGAATTCCCCCACTGATAGGCTTGAAATTGAATACTAACCAAACAATTACTAAACTAATAGGAGTATAAAAAAAAATCACAAAGACCAAAAATAAGTACACAAACTGACAAACACTTTGGTGAAAAATAATAATACACATAAAGACATGTCTAATATGCTTCACCAACCCTCAATGGTTTTATTTATTTATTTATTTTTCTTTCTTTCTTTTGAATCTTATACAAAGACATAATCTTTAGCCACTTCAGAGTTCAGAATTCAGTTTAGTGAAACAAAAAAGTCTCAAACATGGAGATTCTTTATCATTATCTCTCAAACTGATAATCAGAGTCCTTGAACATGCCAAAGAATAAAATAATTCTACCACTCAAACCTTTTATCTTCACATTTTGATCATTTGGCCTCAAAAAACTCATGAGTCATGACCTTTAGAAATCCAAATTTCTCAACATTCTCATATATTTTCTTAGAAAACCAAACAAAACAAAACAACACACAAAAACAGAAAGCAACATTTTACATACTACTAGAAAAACAAACAAATTCTAGTTAATAATAATAATAATAATACCTTATCAATTTGGAGGGCATCAAGAATTCCAAGCAGGTCACTTATCAAATCAGAAAACGTAGCCTTTTCTGGTTCTGGAGGTGGATCAGAGAGTCCGTACCCTCTGTAATCAGGTGCAATCGCTCGGAAACCGGCATTTGCAACAGCCATCATCTGGTGACGCCACGTGTACCATATCTCCGGAAATCCGTGAAGAAACACGACCACATGAGGACCTGAAAGGAGTTAGAAACGAATTAGATTCTTTTACATCAAAGTGGATATATATATATGGTGTAACAATATTGGATTGGATATTTAGGACCAGATCCGATCTCGGCTAAGTGGAGCTTTAGTCCTCGTACATGGATGAAGTTGTGCTGGATTTGGTCCATTTTAGCTCAAAGAGTGTGTTAGTTCACTGCTTTCAACTGAACTGTGTCTCTTATTTCCACCTTTAGCTCCTTGGTCTTCGTTAAGGCTGGTTCCGTCAGAGTGGTAAAGTAGATTTTGACTTCATAAACACGCATGGCATGCGAACATTCGCGGGTTCATGCGCGCGCGTGTGTGCACGCGTATAGGCACGAGCTTTTTTTTTTTTTTTTTTTTTATAGTTACGATAGAATTTAAACCTATGGCGTCTGCTCATGATGGTTGTTCTTACTATCAGACCAAGACATCAATTAGTTTTTGGTGTAGGCAGAATTTGAACCCAGATCCCTTGCTCGACGACAAAAGACTTTACCAGTTGAGCTAACTAGAACCCACTACTCGTGCGGAAAAAAAAATTATTTAAAATATATCTGTATAGATTAATTAAAAATTGTACGTAAAAATATATATATATATATATATAGAGAGAGAGAGAGAGAGAGAGAGAGAGAGAGAGAGAGAGAGAGAGAAATCTCTAAATTTGTTCGGATGAATTTTCTTTTAAATTATTATAAGGTGACTCATTAGACTATTTACATGTATTTTTAATAACATGATCATAGAATTCTTCGTTATATAAGGAAAGGTGTATGGTTTGCCCACATTTAATAAAAAAAAAAAAAAAAAAAAACACCCAATGATTAATAAAATCCCACTAGAATACTTAGCCATTGGATTACAAACCAAACTCCCTAATTTTTCCATCCTCATGTGAGTTGTAGACTTGAGGTGGTATCTTTTTTTTTTTTTATAGGCAATAGTATTTTATTGAGAAAAAACTCCAAGTGCATAACGCATGCACTCAAAGATAAAGATTAGAATGTATAAACAGAATTATCAATAATTAAAGACTAAAAAATCGCCTACTGAAGAAGACAAAGTGAGATCTGATGCTCAAGACCAATCATATAAAGACCCAAAAAAAAGTTTCAATAATTTTCCATACAAAACTCTCGATATTCTCGAAAATGCAACTGTTTCTCTGATTATCTCCCTCCATAAGATCCACACTGACGAGTCAAAATCTAATCGACTATATGTTCACAGCATTCGCGACGACACATTGACAACCACTTAATATCGTCCTACTCCGAGGCTCACAATTCCCTCCTTCCGTCCATCAAAGAGTGGTACAGAATGACGAACGAGAAAGATGTGGTCGTCCTTGCTCATCTCTTCTCAGCTCATCTCTTCTCAGCGCATTCCGGAATGACCGTCATAAATGTAATTAAAAACCCAAAAGCGTTACGCTCCCATTAATGACCATATCTCCGAGATATTGTAACCGTCTTCATAATGATCCTCAGTTAAATCCAATAAAGAGGGAAATTAAGGAAGACTCAACGGCTATTCTCTGGGGCAGCTATATAAACCTCCATACAGAACTGCACAAGGTACGCACACTATTTTTCTAAACACTACTTACTTACTTGATAATCATCCTCCCCAAATTCTTGACAAAGGCATCGGAGGAACTTTGGCCGGCACCCCACCGGTGCATTCCTGCCGTCGTCATTATATTCTTGTTGTTTCAGGTCTTCTATCAGAGAAAGTACTACGAAGGACGACCGTGCTGATTTTTGCACATCATCAGTTGGCGCCGTCTGTGGGAACGAGTTGCTTCCAGCCATTTCGTTTCTTTACCAGAAAACTAAAAACGGTCGCCCAAAGTAACCTTTTTCTCTCATGGAAGCCGGAGATAACAGTGCCCCGCCTTTGAGCGCCTCGGAGAGACAACTGCAGGCTCTCACAGCCAACATTCAAGAACTAGCACGACAGAGTGCTGCCGATCGCAGGGAGATGCAAGAGCTGGCGAAGCAGAACCAAGAACTCATGGCCCTCCTCCGGTCAAGGGGAGAAATTCCCAGCCCTGGACAGGGCCAAAACGGTGAAGAGATTCCTCACAACGAGACAGGAAGGAATCAGAATCAGAATCATAACCAGAATGACGAGGGCAGCTCTGCCAACCAGAATCGAGAGCCTCACCCTCCTCCTCATCCAAGTCAGGTGGCGGACCCCGCCAGATCCACAGCAGACGCCAGGGCAGCAAAGCTCGAGGAAGAGCTAAAAGAGATGAGGGAACAAATGAAAGAGATGAAGAGCCAGGTCAAAGCAAAGGCAGCCAAAAACCTCGATATGCTCGTCCATCGCTCTGAATCTCCTTTCACCAAGAGGATAGACGAATATCCTCTTCCAGCAAAGTTCAAGGTTCCCCAGTTAGAGACGTTCGACGGGTTCAAAGACCCACTCGATTACTTGGACTCATTCAGAACCATCATGCGTCTACACGGAGTGTCGGACGAGATTATGTGCCGCACCTTCCCAACAAACCTCAGAGGCTCGGCAAGGACATGGTTCAACCAGCTGGAGACAGGCTCCATAGACACATTCGCCCAGTTAAGTAGGGCCTTCATTGACAACTTCATTGGAGGACGAAGATCAGTACGTCCAGCAAACTACCTTCTCAACATACGGCAGAGAGAAGGAGAATCCCTAAGGTCCTATGTACAACGGTTCAACAAGGAAGCAGTCCAAATTGACGAACCGAATGAATACGTCGCTCTCACCGCATTCAATGCTGGCCTCCTCAAAGGAGATTTCCTCTTCCAGCTATGCAAAGACCCACCGAAGTCAATGTCAGAGTTAATGTACGAGGCCCAGAAGTTCATAAATGCGGAGGACGCATTCCAAGCCCGAGACGAGTTCCTCAGCAGGAAGAGGAAAGAACCAGAAGATCGGCGATTCGACTCGTCTAGGAATAAGTCTTCCAGGCAAGACTATCCAAAGGCCGAGAGGAAGAACATAAGCTCGTCCAACCGACGGGAAGAAAGACCTAGCAGCTTCACGCCATTAAACATGTCCATCGATCAGGTCCTGCTACAGATTGAGGACAATCCAGACATCAAGTGGCCAGGGAAGCTTCGCTCAGACCCGACGAAGAGATCAAAGGACCTCTACTGCCGCTTCCACCGAGACCACGGTCACACCACCGAAGACTGCTTTGCCTTAAAGCAACAGATAGAAGCCCTGATTAGGCAAGGGAAACTGGGAAAATTCGTACGACAGGACAAGACAGAAGTCCGTCAAGAGCCTCGTCCACCCAGGCAGGACGAGAATAAGGATCGCCAAGAAGACCGCCCCCGGGATATCATAGGCGAGATACGTACTATCGTAGGAGGCCTAGCGTCCGGAGGTGCCTCACGGTCATCTAGAAAAGCTTACGCCCGGCAGGCCCACAATATCTTGGTCACTCAAAGGTCAAGGAAGAGCTTGAAGATGGACGACCAAGTCATTTCGTTCAGTGAAGACGACGCAAGAAATATCCATCATCCACATGACGATGCACTTGTCGTTACATTAACCATTGCAGGATTCCTCACCAGACGAGTGCTTGTCGATAATGGGAGCTCTGCTGACATCATCTACCTCCCAGCATACCAACAGATGAAGGTAGACAAGGAGCAGTTGAAGCCTATCGACATTCCCCTTGTGGGATTCACAGGTGACAGAGTTAAGCCCCTGGGAGTAGTTTCCCTCGTTATTGAAGCAGGGACGTACCCGAGACAAGTACGAACCTCGGTAGAGTTCCTTGTGGTAGACTGTCCCTCGGCCTACAACGTCATAATCGGCCGTCCGACCCTCAACAAGCTTCGCGCAGTCACCTCGACCTACCATCTCCTCGTCCGGTTCCCCACGGAACATGGCATAGGAGAGCTCAAAGGAGACCAGGCAACGGCAAGGGAGTGCTACTTCGCATCCCTAGGTCCAGAGGCAACACACCAGACAATGAAGATTGACGAGGGACACATACTCGTCGAACCCACAGAAGAATTGGAGGAGATAGTGTTGGACGACGAAAAGCCAAGTAAAACCACCAGCATTGGGACAAAAATGGACAGGACAATAAGGGAAGCCATGATCAGTTTCCTGAAGAACAATCTGGACGTCTTTGCATGGACGCACGACGACATGCCTGGAATCGACCCAGCAACAATTTGCCACAAGCTGAACGTAGACCCGTCCATTCGACCCACTAAGCAGAAGAGGCGAGTATTCGCCCCTGACAGAAATCAAGCGATCTCTGACGAAGTAGAAAAGCTTCTGACAGCCGGGTTCATCAGAGAAGTTTTCTATCCAGACTGGCTAGCCAATGTCGTCATGGTGAAAAAGGCCAATGGTAAATGGAGAATGTGCGTAGACTTCACAGATCTTAACAAGGCCTGCCCAAAAGATAGCTTCCCCCTGCCTCGAATCGACCAACTTGTAGACTCGACAGCAGGACACCGGTTGCTAACCTTCATGGATGCCTTCTCAGGGTACAACCAGATCATGATGGACGAATCTGACCAAGAGAAGACTTCCTTTATCACAAGCAAAGGACTCTTCTGCTACAGAGTTATGCCGTTCGGATTGAAGAACGCTGGAGCCACCTACCAGCGACTGATGAACAAGATGTTCCACCACCAGATCGGACGAAACATGGAGGTGTATGTCGACGATATGCTGGTGAAAACGAAGGACGACATGAAGGCACTTGGAGGATTTGAAAGAGACGTTCGAAACCCTCCGTCAATATCGCATGAAGCTCAACCCGAGCAAATGTGTCTTCGGCGTTTCGTCCGGGAAATTCCTTGGGTTCATGGTCTCCCAGAGAGGAATAGAGGCCAACCCGGACAAAATAAAAGCCGTGCTGGAGATGACTCCCCCAAGGTCGACGAAAGAAGTGCAAAGCCTCACGGGAAGAGTAGCAGCACTTAACCGCTTTGTCTCGCGGGCTACTGACAAGTGCCTCCCCTTCTTCAAGACACTGAGAAAAGCATTCGTTTGGACGGACGAGTGCCAGCAATCCTTTGAAGAGCTCAAGAGGTACCTGACGTCCCCACCATTGCTGAGCCCTTCCCAACAGGGCGAAACCCTCTCCCTGTACCTAGCAGTCTCCCCGACAGCTGTCAGCTCAGCCCTCATCAGGGAAGACGGGGGCACCCAACTGCCAGTGTACTACACCAGTAGAGCTTTTCAAGGAGCTGAGGACAGGTATCCAGCCATGGAGAAGCTGGCACTAGCTCTTGTAATCGCTGCCAGGAAACTTCGACCATACTTCCAGTCTCACAAAATCATCGTCCTTACGAATCATCCCCTCCGTAAGGCGATGAACAAGCCAGACGCAGCTGGACGACTGATTCAATGGGCTGTCGAGTTGAGCGAGTTCGACATCGAGTACCACCCAAGGCAGGCTATCAAGGCACAAGCCCTAGCTGACTTCATCGCTGAATTCACAGTGAATGAAGACGAACCATCAGAAGAGAAGCCGGACGAAGTGTGGGAAATTGAAATCGATGGGTCGTCCGTCAAGGGGGCAGGAGGTGTTGGAATAGTCTTCAAGACACCTGAAGGGCATCTCCTCAAACACTCCACCCGGCTCCAGTATCCCACCACAAACAACGAGGCAGAATACGAGGCCCTGTTGACCAGCCTACGTATAGCTAAAGAACTGGGGGCAAACAGACTCAAGATCCGAAGCGACTCACAACTGATAGTAGGGCAGGTCAACGGTGAGTATGAAGCAAGAGAAGATAGAATGACCAAATATCTCAAGCTCGTCAGAGAAGCCATAAAGTGGTTCGACGAAGTTAAGCTCGTCCAAATACCTCGTGAACAGAACACAGAGGCTGACGCCTTGGCAAAGCTAGCCTCTTCTGACGAAACAACAGACCAGTACATCGAAATCCAACACTCGCCAAGCCACCTGGAAGAAGAACTAAGCCCCATCAACGTCAGTAACTCCTGGATGACACCCATCATCAACTACCTAGAAGACGAAACACTCCCTACAGACCCAGTCGAGGCTAGAAAGCTGAAAGTCCGGTGCACGAGGTTTGCCCTGATACAAGGCATTCTATACAAAAGAAGCTTCTCCCTCCCATATCTACGTTGCCTAGATAAGGCAGAGGCTGACTACGTGATGAGAGAGGTACACGAAGGAATTTGCGGCAATCATTCAGGTGCACGTTCCTTAGTGCACAAACTCGTCCGAGCTGGATACTATTGGCCGACGATGCAGAAGGACGCGGTCTCCTATGTTCGTGCATGCGACAAGTGCCAAAGATTTGGAAACCTCATCCACTCACCACCGGAGACACTGACCCCAATGACGGCACCATGGCCGTTCGCCCAATGGGGACTGGACATCATGGGACCCCTCCCTGTCGGACGAAGACAGCTAAAATTCCTTGTAGTGGGAATAGACTATTTCACAAAGTGGGTAGAAGCTGAACCACTTGCTACGATCACAGAGAAGAACATAAGAGGATTCGTATGGAAGGCAATCATATGCAGGTTTGGGATACCCAGAGCCTTTATATCGGACAACGGACGACAGTTCGACAACTCGCCTTTCCGAGAATTCTGTGAAGAGCTTGGCATACACAACCACTATTCGTCCCCCGGTCACCCACAGGCCAACGGACAGGTGGAAGTTACAAATCGATCCTTGCTCAAGATGATCAAGACTCGACTTGAGGGGGCAAAGGGACTATGGCCTGAGGAGCTCCCAAATATCTTGTGGGCATACA
>OU015767.1:34130964-34285682 GCA_907173295.1 Fagus sylvatica
AAATTACCTACCTGTAATTTAAAAACTAACACTTTACCCACCTAAGGTCCTATCTGTTTACTCTCATTACCCACTACCGTTAAAAACTAAAAAATAAAATTAGAAGAAAATATTACAAAACCATCGGTCCTCTGGTTTTCTCTCCTCCTCTCTCACTCACGTTTGATCTCCACCACCACAAGTATTACTTCCTAACAATGAAAGAGTTAAAAAATTCTCACAGGTAATCCATCGAAATTTCTCTAAGCTGATTTCTTTCTACGAAATTAGCCAAGTTTTGTTTGAATTTTTTTGTGAGAAATCTGGAAGGTTTTGTCATCATCAAAATAAAACCCAACTTTTAATTTTTGGTGGTGACTGAGAAACTCAAAATCAAAGCCACACTTGTTCTTAAAAGAAGCTCAAATTTCTCGACTTGTTTCTGACAAAGCATTTTGCACATCTGATTTTTTTCATCTCCATATCCATTTCAAAATAATAACAACATATACCTCTGCCACATTTGATTTTTGACTTTGACGTTGATGGGTTCAACTTATGTAACCTCCTTTTTGAATTCCGTAGAACAAGTTATAGTAATGTTTTTTTTGATAAGTAAGTTATAGTAATGTTAGTTTCCTCGTTCACATCGAAGAACATCTTAAGAGCCACGTGTCAACCTTCGAATGGTGAGATTGTTGATATAAAAGTCAAGGTCACAGTAGAGGTGGAGAGACAACGTGCTTCACGGAAAGCAAGACCATTTCAAACAATTCATGGAGTGGAATCTCCCCTGCGCATAATGACCAAATTCCAGTCACAAGAATTAATAACCTTTGTTTGAGTGTTCTGTGAGAGTTCCGGAGGAGAGGAGTTCGAGCGTGAGAGAGGACAGAGGACAAAGTGGTTTTATTATAATTTTTTCTTTCTTTCTTTCTTTTAACGGCAGTGATAACGGGAGTAGAAGGATAAAACCTCAAGTGGGTAAAGTATCAATTTTTAAACCACAGGTAGGTAATTTGTAAATGAACTAAACCACAGGTGGGTAAAGTGTACTTTTCCCTAATATTTATTTAGGACTAATATGTTTTCAAAGAAAATAATCAAATTGCTCAAAAGAAATAAAGTTATAAAAATTTGATTATTCAAAACAAAGCAAAAAAAAAAAGAGTTGGAAACCCTAGATGTAGGCGACTGCATTAGGGATCCAGGCGACTGGATTCAATCCAGTCGACTGAATTGATCCAGTCAATTGAAAATTCCAATCCGAGAGTTTCTGTGCAAATTTGCCTAATTAATCCAGGCAACTGATACTTCATCCAGGCGACTGGATTTCTCAGAATTTAAATTATAATAGCTAGTTGCCTCACTGTAACAGATTATTTTCAAAAGATTTTTTCCATATTGTTAATCCATGCAACTGTTTATATGTCCAGGCGTCTGGATTGCTTGAAATTCAAAATAACAGCTAGGTCAGCCTCCATAACGGGAAGAATTCTTTTTTGGCTATAAATACTACCCTTTCTTCATTTCTAACATAAAGCATACAAGAGAAATCAAAGATAGAAAGATAACATTCTATACTCAATCCATCCTTCTCAAGCTTATATTTTCATATTTGATTCAAAATCCATTTTCTCTAAACACTTTTTGAGCCATATTGATCAAATCCTTGATATACTATTAGAGTGAGCATATTGTGTACAATTACTCTTTGAGAGAGCCTTATCTTGTACAACAAATACTTTGTTGAAACCTGTGAGTATTTTGTTAGGGTTTTGGTATAAATCCTAAGGAGTGAAAAGGATTTTTCACTCGGTGGTTACTCTTCACTGTGTAAGGAAGATTTGTAACGGTTTTATCTTCACCCGAAAGAAGATTGTCAAATAGTGAGTTTGGGAATCCTCAAGAAGTGTTCTTGAGGCGGGGACGTAGGCGGAAAAGCCGAACCTCGATAACAATCATCGTGTTTGATTTTCTCTCTCTCTCTCTCTCTCTCTCTCTATCTCTTACATATTTAATTGCTTATATATATACTTGTGCTTGATTTCCTATCATATTTATATTGCAATTGAATTGTGTTCTTACATTTATTTAATCAACATTTGCAATTTGAAATAGTTTTTAATTCCGCATTTAAATCGAAAAAGTTTGCCTCAACCTAAATCACCCCCCTCTTAGGTTGATATTTGGGTAACAGTACCTAATGATAAGACATGTTGCTATTGTTTTGCAAAATTGTCCATATTATGGGATCAATATTCTTTAGAGTTTCTAGGGAACTCTATCAAATAGAGTTATTTAAATCTACACCTTCTATTTGAAAATAAAAGGTCAAAATTGTGACAAGTCATCAATTCACAAACATAATCATATAAATAATGTAATTCCAAATCCTCAAGTTAATTCCTCTGTTAAATTTAAGTTCTTCCTTTAAACCAAAATAAATGAATAACAGAAAGAAGCCAAAAACTCCTCTCCCACAGCAAATCTTTGGCGATTCACAATGTTAAAAAGCAATTTCCACTGGATAAAAGGTCTTAATATCGGTCCAATAATAATTTGGTGACGTGGGTTTTGGGAAATTATTATGTAGTCAATGCTTGAAAGTTGAAATTGACTGGGTTTAACAGCAGTTAACTTCGGCAAATGCCGTGTGATGACGTGGCTTGTATATTGATGTCAGCTCTCTTTTATGATTTGGTGTGATGTAATTGGCTGGGAGTACAAGGTCAGCAAGCTGACCTTGTAGTCCCGGACTACATAATAATTTCCCTTGAGTTTCATGGAAGCGTGTATGTGGATAAGACGCCGAGGGTGGAGAGAGAACCTGTCTTCTGGGTTCTTAATTTCTTTCCCTCTGTAATTTGGTCAAACGGCGCCGTATAAGTGGAAGTGGATGAGTTGGATGAAGAGAAATTAAGACTCTGACTCAATGAGCTCCTCCTTACACAACTTACAAGGCATATAAAGTCATTACCATAGCATAAGATTACGCTATCTATTCAACAACTTTTTTCCCTCAAAAACCATTAACCCTTTATGTTTAACCTATTAGTACCCTTGGCCTCTCCTCCATTATTACTTTTCTAGATCTAATCTCAACTATCTAAACCGAAGAGGAAGCTTATGTGCAGGGCAGAGAGAGCCAAAAGGGAAGTATTTCATTTTTATTTTCAATGACCAAACTGTTAACCACTGTTTTTTTTTTTTTTTTCTCCAGTAGAAATTTCTCTTTGAAACTAATATGCCGGAGATTAGCGGTGGGAGAGGGGGGATTGTTTGGCTCATTCCTTTTCTCATTTATTTTGATTTAAAGAAATAAATTGTTTTTTTGGTAAATTAACAGAGGAATTAATGTAGAGTGTTTAACTCTCTTTTGAGAATAGATATTTTATGATTATGTTAGTGGATTAATAACTTGTCACAATCTTAACCTTTTATTTTAAATTGAAATGTGCAGATTTAAAGAATTCTATTTGGTAGAGTTCTCTAGAAACTCTAGAGGATCTTGATCCCAACAGTTGTTAGCATCTGTGTGAATTTAATAAGTTTTGTTGGACCCGGATTTCGCTATGTTGGTTACAGTTACATATCCTTTCTGTTGTTAGGAATAAGAGCACAAGAGCAAGTTACAAAAGTTGCGCAATGAGCACATGCGGCAACGTTGACAAAAAAAAAGAAAAAAAAGAAAAAAAGAAGAAGAAGCAAAGTTGATTGAAATTTCTTCAGATATAATTATCTGTTCTTTGAAGGACACTCAGATACATAACTTGAAAATTCCAACAAAAATGGTTCTGAAATGAACCATATGAAATTCACAAAAGTAAATATCTAGATATTAATATCCCATCAACATTGAGAAGGAAATGACAAATTCTTCAAAATTTATTGAAGAAGAAGCACAATTGGATATTAAACTGAAGAAAACTTTTTTATAGGGATATATAAAAGAGAATAGCACATCTAAAATGTAAAATATAAATCTTCAAAGCCTGTTGGTGGTTTGATTATTCAAAGCTTGAGATCATGTTAACCTTGTTCAAGTTAAGGACATTAGGTATGGGTTTTGGAGTTATCTTTAAAAACCATTATTTTTAGGAGTTTTAGTAGTAGAATACTGACATTGTATAATTCAAACCATTTATTATAAAACGAAATGTTAGAATTTCCTAAAAAATCTAGAGGATGTTCATCCATTTAAAAGAAACTAATGTTGTAACAACATGATCTGAGTCTCTCTCCCTAACAATAAACAAACGCCTTTCTTTCCCACCACATTTCCTGTAACCTCTTCCCCTCCTCTCTCTCTCTCTCTCTCACACATAAATGCCCCCCCCCCCCCCCCCCCGCCCCGCCCCACTGGCCCACTCCCAAAGAAACACTATTAATTATAACAAAAAAAAAAGAAAAGAAAATGGGATCTTTGAGTCCTGTTCTTTGTTTCTTCCTCTTCACCTTCTTTCTTCTCTCAGGCTTCGCTGATTCTTCATCATCGTTCCTTTCAAGTAATATTCTTTTTATTTTTTTGAGTTGTTGACATGTTAAGTCCTTATAACTTGTTGGATTATTGTATTATTTTTAATTATTTTTTTAATGTTGCAGAAGGAATATTTAAGTCACCAAAAGTCACTGCCCGTGCACTCCAAAAAGAAGGTATTTAGGGTAAAACCAAAGTATAGTTCTTTATGTGCAATATATTGAGTTTTTTAATTAAATTATTGCATTGACCAATTAAATACAAACAATGATACTTGTGCAGACTGCAGCATAGACTTTCAATTTATGAACTATACAATTTTTACAACAAATTGTAGGCCCCCGCGATACCCAGCAAAGCAATGTTGTGATGCTTTAAGGGTCTTTGCTTGCCCTTATGCGGAGGCTATTAATGATCTAAGAACCGTGTGCGCGAGCAACATGTTTTATTTCATCAACTTACATGGGAAATACCCGCCAGGGGTGTTTAGCGATCAGTGCGTTGAAGGAGACAATGGCCTTAATTGCATCAAAGAAGAAGCCAAAAAGAAGAAGAGTAACGGAGCTAAAAAGGCTGTTACACACGCTACATTGTTAACTGTTATTGTTGCCAGCCTTCCGTTGTTTAATTCCATGGTCTGATTTCTGAAGGATATGAAAAGGTGGATACATATTTGTGCCACGCGACGCCTCTATAACTCTATTCTGGCTAACTTGTGATTTTTTTTTTTTTTTTTTCATTCTATATTTCGGTATTATATACCATGCTTTTTTTTTTTTTGGCCCCTGGATGTATGAGACTACGAGAGAGGCTTCTCTAATTCTTTATTTATGATAAATTATAAATTACATCATCATCTACTTTTGATTTTTGACTTTTTTTTATTCGCACCTATTGTTTCAATTTTTTTATAATCTTTACATTTTTAACTTTCTTTTGTTTCTTTTTCATTTTTTTTGGGCAATTTATCACTTATTAATAATCACATAAACAATATTTGTGATCTTAGAAGTCCATCATATAACAAATTGGTCCACGGAGATAAAAATGGTAATATCATCTTAAGTCTAACACGTATCTTAAGAAAATTTAACACATATATATAATATATACATTTATTAAGACTGCACATTTAAAAAAAATTGAAATGATATCTTCAATAGTTACTATAATTAGAATATTTCTCAAACTACCAAAAACAAGAAAGGAAAAAAGAAGAAGAAGACATATTCAATAGAAAAAGAAAAATAATGCTATATCTTTTCAGAGGCTTCCACATGCGTTACACTATATAGGACTTCCCCCCTTTAACTATTGGTTCCATCTCAATTCCTTTTTTTTTTTCTCTCAACTTAATAGGATGCTTACACTATATAAGTGGTTAAAGATGAGTGTTTACCAATAATTCCATTTTTACTTACCGAAAATGAAATCATCCATTTCCTTTCAAAATGACACATTTTTCTATTCGATTAAGCTTTGCCATGACAATAAATAAAGCTTAGGAATTATCAAAAAAAAAAAAAAAAAGTTTGGGACTGACTTTAAATTATGTTGGAATATATCTACCACGCACAACCAGTGTTTTGATATGGATAACTTTATGTACCATTATCTAGAGCAAGAAGCACAACTTTTGTTAAAGTTCTTCTTAAAGCAACATCAATTGATGATTCTGATTTCTGATGATGATTAATTACACTAAGAATATTAATTGTTTATGATTATTAGCATTAGCAAACTCATGTTGATAATCTAAGGACATTCCATGCACATATAATCAAGTAATTTGCTCCATTTATTATTTTCTTATTTGAATTACTTATCGAATTAGCCTAAAATAATATATAGTCTACTTTGCTTATACTATGTTACTCCATTGTATGTTTTTGTTTCTTTTGCTGTAACTATTCATGATTTACGTAAACATACATATAATTGTGATTAAAGTATTATAATGACAATGGTAGCAGATGAATTACCTATTCATTTTTTATTTTCAAATAGGTAGGATGCGTACAATTTACAATTCCTTCAGGGACATTACTCCCAACACTAAAGATTGGAAAGTGAAGGTTATTGTTGCTGAAAAGATGATGGCACGTACACACTTCATTGCATAGTCCCAGTAAGTATCAAAGGCTCATAGTTTAATGATTAAAACTATGGTAAGACAATATTGATTGATAGTATGGTAAGACAAAATTAAAGAAATAAATAAAATCTACATTTTCCAGTTTATATAGTGTTGTTTATAATATGGATTTCCATTGTCAGACTTTTGTGTGTTTTAAAATTGTACTTGATATAAGATTTCAAGAAATTTTCCTTGATGATCCTTATGCACATTTTATTTTCAAAAAATTCAGAGAAGCGAAATAGCATGAGTATCAATGTAAACCATTATGGAATAACATTTAATAAAACCTCCCAAGACATCAATAATCTAATCTCTTTAAATAACTTGCTGAGTATTACAATAGAGCTCATATGCTTTCTTTGTTTTCTGGAATGCTTGCTTTTAAACAAATTTTCAATAATCCATATACTATTCAACATTGTATAATTTTATTTTCATACATCAATTTGACTATCATTTTTAACTTGTGCAAATAATTACGATTAGTTTTGGATGGATAGATTTTTGACGCATTCTCCTGTTTTTATTTGTAAAATTCATTCTAAAAAACTTGAGGGTAGTTTAGGCATTGTGAATGTAAAAAATTGCGGTGCTGTAACATGATTTTGGGTTAAAATTGGCCGAGTTGAAAAACGGACCTCAGGAATGCTGTTTCAAAACGCTTCATTTTCACAATTTTGAAATTGAAAATTTTCAATATGACAGCCAAATGCTCAAAAATTTTCAATATGACTGGGACAAGTGGAAATCGTGCGTTCGCCCCGCAATATCGCGGGGACAAACGGACCCTAAATCTAAAGTTCAAACATTTTATTACGTCCAGTTTAATCTTAGACACACACGAAACTATTAAAAACTCTTTGCTTTTCGTGGCCAATTTTGGGACATCACATCTTCTACCTCTAATAATTACTAAATTAAAAGAACTTGGATTTGATAAGAACATCAAGTTGCTGGCAGCAACAAACCCCCTGTCTATAAGACATTTAATCAAACTTGTACTCAGGTAGGATGTACAAACTCAAGAAACAAAAACACTAGCTTACAGGGAATTCTGAACCATATTAAATGAAAAAAAAAAAAAAAAAAAAAATTATTTATTTTATTTTTTCACTATGAACAACCTAAAAGGTATTGCAATTAGAAAGGAGAGAATCCCTCCAAACCCAAAATTTAGACATGCTAAATTGCTAATTAAGGGAAGTAAAAATAGAAAAGTTTTACTATGAATTTAAGAACCAATCATGAGAAAAACATATCAAAGCAAGTGAGAACATATCTTTAGGAGTTTTATCAAACAACTCAGGAGAAGCCAGTAACAAATTCAGATGTAAGACTTTTAATTCATCACTTACATTTAGCTTGATTCAAGATCGGTATATTCCTCTAAAAACTCGACTCCAGTTTCGGGAAAAAAGCAAGCGCGGTCCTAGCTATGGATCAAGATCAGCATGCATAGCATCGTGAGTAGAAATTAGGAAGGTTTGGTTAGAACTTGGAAGTGATTTATATAGTGATGGAGGATAAAATTATGCAACCAATTCATATCCACTGCTTTAAAAGTTAAGATTTAAATGAAAGAAAAAATATGGGTTGGAGTTGTGGGCTAACATCTATTATAGCATTTATGACCACAAAGAAGCTTGATAGGGTGGCATGATTAATATGGCAAGTGATATAGTGGAGAGGTCGCTTAATTAATATGGCTATCAATTTACATTTACGTATTTAGTTTATATATTGGATTAATTACGTATTTGAGCCTTGTGTCAAATTGGTACTCAACTTTTCAATCTTGTGTCAAGATTGTTATTGCCGTTAAGTGTAGGATAGCAAAAGCTAGTGTGGCTAACTGTTTTTTTTTTTTTTTTTTTTTTTTTTTTTTTAATATTCAAAAATTGTGATGTGACATGCCAATTCAGATTAAATTTAAAAAAAAAAAACCCTATTTTTGACTCATCAAACTCACCAGCCCTAAACCTCCAAAGCCCTAATGGAATCAAAGCATAAGTATTCCATAGAAATCTCAAATCACGCCAACCTTGACCCATATCAACCAAAAATGTAAACTTTACAACCCCAGAAGATTTAAAAACCAAAACAAAGAGTAACCCAGATTTAAAAAATGGAATTAAAGTTCAATCAAACAAAAAAATCTTACCAGACAATACCATAAGCACCTCTACCAATTGGACGAATGGGAGGCACGTACTTTGAAGAGACCTCAAAGAAGTTTCCGTACACATTGTATTAATTGCAGGGGTATCTAACACCATGAGTAAACACCCTTTTGATTTTATTGTCCGTTGAAGAAGAAGCACCAGAGCTTGACTCCTTGGTAGCCATGGTTTCATAGTTTCAGCATCCCCCAAATGAAGCTGCTCTATAATATTTATTAATTTTCTCCTTTGTCTACAAAAACCCACTTCTTGTGGGTTATGGATCAAGTATGTGGTGGCTAAAAGTGATGAGTCAAAAATAGATTTATTTATTTATTATTATTTTTTTTTTAATTTGAGTTGGCATGCTACGTCGCAATTTTTTCAATTTTTTTATCCAATACTTAACGATAAGAACCATTTTGCCACAAAGTTAAGAGATTGATGTTCAATTTGACACAGTTGAAAGGTTAATGACCAATTTGACACAATCCCTAAAAGTTGAGGATCAAATATGTAATTAACCCTTATATATATTAGGCACTAACCCATGCCGTGCACGGGATATAAAGGAGAAAGTGTACCAGTATTATTAATAAATTTAAAAAGTACAATATAATACAAAGTTGAATATAAATGAGGAACATATTAAAACATCGAATATAAATGCAATAATATCTTAATCCATTTTAATTATTCATAGAACTAAATATCAATAATTGGATTACAAATATAACGACAATAATATAATCAATTAGCCTTTGGTTAAAACATGACAACAACAAACAGAACCAAATATATGCTATAGTCGCAAACGAAACCTAATTAAAATAACCTTAAAAAAGCACCATGTTTAGAAAATTTATTTTTATAAAATGTATGTGAATGTTTTGCAAAGTGTAATTTTAAGAGGTTTTTGTAATTAAAAAAAAAAAAAAAATCTTTGTTTCTTTTGATCAGTCCTACTCCTACCTCAATTGGATCCTTCAACTCATGTGAAGGACACTTAGTCCCCTTAAAAGGCCAATTTTTTTTTTTTCTTAGATCATCTTCAGGAGACTCTTCATTTTTATCTCCACATGTGGAGAGTTCAGCCCCTCTCTATTTATTTTTTCAGATACACTCTTCAGCAGACTCTATTATTTCTCTACTCTATTTAAATATTCTTTTTTTTATTCTTTCTTTATTCTTTTTCTTTTTAAGTTTCCTTTTTCTTTCTCTCATATTTTTACATTCTCTCTCCTCTCTCTTCGGTGTCTTATTCTTCAACAGTCGTGACTCCACCATAACCACCGTGAACACAACTCCACAAACAACCTCCCCCAATCACACACCCAAAAACAACCTCAAGCCTTGTCAAAACCCAAATTTACAGAATCAAAACCTCATCAAACCCAGTTTTTAGATCCATATCCATCTAAGATAAAAACCCATCTCAAACCCATTGCCTTATGAGCATCGTTCAAGAGCCGATCCTTCTTCAACCCATGGAAGTTTTGCCGGATCGAGTTCGGCGCAAACAGACCACCACGCCAAGATCGAGATCGACGCAAACCCAAGCCCGTTTCCAACTGTCAACCACCACACCACCACGCCAAGATCGAGATTGGCGCAAACCCAAACCCGTTTCCAACCGTCAACCACCACGCCACCACAAAATCCAACAAAGAACAGAGGAAAGCTATGGAGAACAAAGGGAGGGGAGAGCACAGAGAAGGAAAAAAAAAAAGGAAGAGAGAGAAAGAAATCGTGCAAAATGAAAACAAAAAAAACCTTAAATAGGGCCGGTGAAAAATAATTTTTTAATCGGCTGAAGAGTGTACAGTAAATTTTCATTTGTGAAGAGTTACTGTAGCATTTTGGCAATTTGAAGAGCAATTTGAAGAGCTATTGGAGTATTATTTCTTCATTTTGGCTCTCCACATGTGGAGATAGAGAGCTTTTTGAAGAGCTGTTGGAGATGCTCTTAGACCACAAACACCAAAAAAAGCATAAAGTAAGATATCATTACCAATGGAGCTACCTTAAATTATAATCAGTAAAAAACAATTTTTGGCAATATTCAGGACATCACATATTCAAGAATAGTACACAGATTACAAAATATATCTCTTAGCCACCAAACAATGCGACAACAAATGATCCAGCTGATTTTTTTTTTTTTTTTTGATAGATAAAAATCAAAATATCATTAAAATAAGTGCTACCCTCAGT
Source organism: Fagus sylvatica (assembly GCA_907173295.1). Lineage (NCBI taxonomy): Eukaryota > Viridiplantae > Streptophyta > Magnoliopsida > Fagales > Fagaceae > Fagus > Fagus sylvatica. Next base: position 34,141,937 of record OU015767.1, read on the forward strand.
ACATAGGGTGTAGCGCCCAGAACAAATAATAATAATAATAATAATAATAATAATAATAATAATAATAATAATAAAACAAAGGATATTTCTAGAAGACTACCCCTCACCACATATGTCCCACCTACCCCAAATCAACGCCACCACTCATTTTTCTTCTTTTCTCTCCTCACCGTGACCCTCCCTCTCACTCTTTCATTTTCTTTCGTTTTCCACCAGCACACACACTTTCTCCCACTCTCATTCAGTCACTCTCTCTCTCTCTCTCTCTCTCACCGGTTAACCACCACAACCACCGGTGGAATTCCGGTAGGGTTTATCGGAGAAAATCTATAGGAGACTTTCTAGGCTCCATTTGCTTTCAATATTTTAAGGTAAAAGCTCTAAGTTTGAGGTTTTTATATTTTGTTAGTTTCTTTCCAAATCTAAGTAACCTTAGTATTATATGTGATTTAATCTGAGCAACCTTATTGATATTTATGTGATTAAGGAAATGGGTTTTGATTTTGGTGGATTTATTTGAGGAATAGTTAAGGGTTTTTGATAAGAGTGTTATTGTGGTTTCTCTATGGTAAAATTTAGGGATTTTGGATTCCTAACGTTAATAGCGATTAGATCTAATTTTCCTTATCATTTAGTGTATTTGGGTTAGTTGAGGTTCTAGATGATTTTGTCTTGATAGGCTTGCTCATGTCTTTTATAGGTTCTAATTAATCTCCTAGGAGCATTGGAGATTAGGATTTTGAGCGAGTTACAGGTAAGTAGCTTCTTAATGGGATTTTTGGAAAAATAATCATCATTGCATATGAGATTTATTTTAAGGTTTATAAACACATTTTGGAAAATTATTGTGAAATTATACTTTTCCTAAAGGATTTTGTGTATAAACCTTAGTATTTATTTATTTATGAGAAAATGCATTATATTTGATATTGCATATGGGGAAATGCATGATTTGCTAGATTGGAAATTTTATAAGCATCTTTCATTAATCCTTGGATAGTTATTTGATAAAGTTATTGGATTATTGTGATTTTTAAAGATGCTTTATCATTGATTTTGTTGTTTGAGATATGTTTTGGAAACTTGTAAATGTTTGGGAATTATTTGGATAAGTAACAAGCTTTATGAATACTTTGAATGTTGAAGGTCTTATCAAATTACTTGGAAATGAACTATGTATTTTTATTATGTTAACCTGTGAGCTAATTTTGTTGTTTTACCCTTGTGCCGTGACAATTGTGATTACACAATGATTACCAGTTGGATGCCGTTTACCTGTGGGCCTAACAAAGCTCCTGGTAGAAACAAAGTTGTATGGTCTTTTACCTGTGAGCCTAACGAAGCTCCTGGTAGAAACCAAATTGGTCTTTTACTTGTGAGCCTAACGAAGCTCTTGGTAGAAACCAAGTTGTGTGGTCTTTTACTTGTGGGCCTAACGAAACTCCTGGTAGAAGCCATGTCACGTGGCCTTGGGTGTTTGTGGTTTTATGCTTTTGAAAAGTATTGGAAAATTATATGGCTCACATGGTGTATTATGTAGTTTCATTATTTATATCTTGAAAAGCTTGATGTTGCATTATTCTTTTAAATCTTTCATATTATTGCAAGGAAGATGATTTTGAAAGGACTTATATAAGAATTTCCAAATCTACGTTATGTTTCATAACATGCTTTAGTATTAATAAACTTGCATTTCCCCTAATCCCATTATTTATGCTACTTACGGGGCTTTAGCTCATTCCTGTTGATTATGATATTTACAGAGTAGGCAGTGACTCAGCAAGCTGAATTTTTGTGGGTTGCAGTGGTTAGACAACTACTCTGTGGAGGCTGGAGTTTTGGTAGTTCAACCTTAGATGTGTTAGACCCAGAACTATTGCTGGGGTTGCATATCCTAAGATATATATATATATATATATTTGTATAGGAATACTGATATGCAATTATATGTAATTATGCACAAACCTCCATTCTTTTGTGGCCAGTGGTCAATGTAAGGGTTATAAAGCTTTGACTTATTTTGAGGACGTACACATGTATATAAATGACTTAATGTATGAACCTTATGGATTAGTGTACTGGAACTTTTAAAAGGACTTTTTGATATTCTAGGTTGGCATACATTTATGTAATATTTGGAGAAAAATTTACAGGTGTTTGGGTTATAGTCTTCTCATGCATTAGACCCTGTCGGGTTTGGGGCGGGTTTGGGGCGTGACACAAGGTGTCTACTAAAGACAACAAACCATTAAGACAAATTACATGAGTTTAAGAACTCCTCAAAAGATATAGGGAAAATTACATTTTAAATCCTATGGTTTAGAGGGTGTGACAAATTAAACCTTATAGTTTTAAAAGTAATAAACAACCTAAAAGGTATTGCAATTAGAAAGGAGAGAATCCCTCCAAACCCAAAATTTAGACATGCTAATTAAGGGGAGTAAAAATAGAAGAGTTTTACTATGAATTTAAGAACCAATCATGAGAAAAACATATCAAAGCAAGTGAGAACATATCTTTAGGAGTTTTATCAAACAACTCATGAGAAGCCAGTAACAAATTCAGATGTAAGACTTTTAATTCATCACTTACATTTAGCTTGATTCAAGATCGGTATATTCCTCTAAAAACTCGACTCCAGTTTCGGGAAAAAAGCAAGCGCGGTCCTAGCTATGGATCAAGATCAGCATGCATAGCATCGTGAGTAGAAATTAGGAAGGTTTGGTTAGAACTTGGAAGTGATTTATATAGTGATGGAGGATAAAATTATGCAACCAATTCATATCCACTGCTTTAAAAGTTAAGATTTAAATGAAAGAAAAAATATGGGTTGGAGTTGTGGGCTAACATCTATTATAGCATTTATGACCACAAAGAAGCTTGATAGGGTGGCATGATTAATATGGCAAGTGATATAGTGGAGAGGTCGCTTAATTAATATGGCTATCAATTTACATTTACGTATTTAGTTTATATATTGGATTAATTACGTATTTGAGCCTTGTGTCAAATTGGTACTCAACTTTTCAATCTTGTGTCAAGATTGTTATTGCCGTTAAGTGTAGGATAGCAAAAGCTAGTGTGGCTAACTGTTTTTTTTTTTTTTTTTTTTTTTTTTTTTTTAATATTCAAAAATTGTGATGTGACATGCCAATTCAGATTAAATTTAAAAAAAAAAAAACCCTATTTTTGACTCATCAAACTCACCAGCCCTAAACCTCCAAAGCCCTAATGGAATCAAAGCATAAGTATTCCATAGAAATCTCAAATCACGCCAACCTTGACCCATATCAACCAAAAATGTAAACTTTACAACCCCAGAAGATTTAAAAACCAAAACAAAGAGTAACCCAGATTTAAAAAATGGAATTAAAGTTCAATCAAACAAAAAAATCTTACCAGACAATACCATAAGCACCTCTACCAATTGGACGAATGGGAGGCACGTACTTTGAAGAGACCTCAAAGAAGTTTCCGTACACATTGTATTAATTGCAGGGGTATCTAACACCATGAGTAAACACCCTTTTGATTTTATTGTCCGTTGAAGAAGAAGCACCAGAGCTTGACTCCTTGGTAGCCATGGTTTCATAGTTTCAGCATCCCCCAAATGAAGCTGCTCTATAATATTTATTAATTTTCTCCTTTGTCTACAAAAACCCACTTCTTGTGGGTTATGGATCAAGTATGTGGTGGCTAAAAGTGATGAGTCAAAAATAGATTTATTTATTTATTATTATTTTTTTTTTAATTTGAGTTGGCATGCTACGTCGCAATTTTTTCAATTTTTTTATCCAATACTTAACGATAAGAACCATTTTGCCACAAAGTTAAGAGATTGATGTTCAATTTGACACAGTTGAAAGGTTAATGACCAATTTGACACAATCCCTAAAAGTTGAGGATCAAATATGTAATTAACCCTTATATATATTAGGCACTAACCCATGCCGTGCACGGGATATAAAGGAGAAAGTGTACCAGTATTATTAATAAATTTAAAAAGTACAATATAATACAAAGTTGAATATAAATGAGGAACATATTAAAACATCGAATATAAATGCAATAATATCTTAATCCATTTTAATTATTCATAGAACTAAATATCAATAATTGGATTACAAATATAACGACAATAATATAATCAATTAGCCTTTGGTTAAAACATGACAACAACAAACAGAACCAAATATATGCTATAGTCGCAAACGAAACCTAATTAAAATAACCTTAAAAAAGCACCATGTTTAGAAAATTTATTTTTATAAAATGTATGTGAATGTTTTGCAAAGTGTAATTTTAAGAGATTTTTGTAATTAAAAAAAAAAAAAAAATCTTTGTTTCTTTTGATCAGTCCTACTCCTACCTCAATTGGATCCTTCAACTCATGTGAAGGACACTTAGTCCCCTGGAAAGGCCTTTTTTTTTGTTTTTTTTCTTAGATCATCTTCAGGAGACTCTTCATTTTTATCTCCACATGTGGAGATTTCAGCCCCTCTCTATTTATTTTTTCAGATACACTCTCCAGCAGACTCTCTATTATTTCTCTACTCTATTTAAATATTCTTTCTTTATTCTTTTTCTTTTTAATTTGCTTTTTCTTTCTCTCATATTTTTACATTCTCTCTCCTCTCTCTCTGGTGTCTTATTCTTCAACAGTCGTGACTCCACCATAACCACCGTGAACACAACTCCACAAACAACCTCCCCCAATCACACACCCACAAACAACCTCAAGCCTCGTCAAAACCCAAATTTACATAATCAAAACCTCATCAAACCCAATTTTTAGATCCATATCCATCTAAGATAAAAACCCATCCCAAACCCATTGCCTTATGAGCATCGTTCAAGAGCCGATCCTTCTTCAACCCATGGAAGTTTCGCCGGATCGAGTTCGGCGCAAACAAACCACCACGCCAAGATCGAGATCGACGCAAACCCAAGCCCGTTTCCAACCGTCAACCACCACGCCACCACAAAATCCAACAAAGAACAGAGGAAAGCTATGGAGAACAGAGGGAGGGGAGAGCACGGAGAAGGAAAAAAAAAAGGAAGAGAGAGAAAGAAATCGTGCAAAATGAAAAAAAAAAAAAACAAAAAAACCCTTAAATAGGGTTGGTGAAAAATATTTTTTTAATCAACTGAAGAGTGTACAGTAAATTTTCATTTGTGAAGAGTTACTGTAGCATTTTGGCAATTTGAAGAGCAATTTGAAGAGCTGTTGGAGTATCATTTCTTCATTTTGGCTCTCCACATGTGGAGATAGAGAGCTTTTTGAAGAGCTGTTGGAGATGCTCTTAGACCACAAACATCAAAAAAAGCATAAAGTAAGATATCATTACCAATGGAGCTACCTTAAATTATAATCAGTAAAAAACAATTTTTGGCAATATTCAGGACATCACATATTCAAGAATAGTACACAGATTACAAAATATATCTCTTAGCCACCAAACAATGCGACAACAAATGATCCAGCTGATTTTTTTTTTTTTTTTGATAGATAAAAATCAAAATATCATTAAAATAAGTGCTACCCTCAGTACATAGGGTGTAGCGCCCAGAACAAATAATAATAATAATAAAACAAAGGATATTTCTAGAAGACTACCCCTCACCACATATGTCCCACCTACCCCAAATCAACGCCACCACTCATTTTTCTTCTTTTCTCTCCTCACCGTGACCCTCCCTCTCACTCTTTCATTTTCTTTCTTTTTCCACCAGCACACACACTTTCTCCCACTCTCATTCGGTCACTCTCTCTCTCTCTCTCTCTCTCTCTCTCACTGGTTAACCACTACAACCACCGGCGGAATTCCGGTAGGGTTTATCGGAGAAAATCTATAGGAGACTTTCTAGGCTCCATTTGCTTTCAATATTTTAAGGTAAAAGCTCTAAGTTTGAGGTTTTTATATTTTGTTAGTTTCTTTCCAAATCTAAGTAACCTTAGTATTATATGTGATTTAATCTGAGCAACCTTATTGATATTTATGTGATTAAGGAAATGGGTTTTGATTTTGGTGGATTTATTTGAGGAATAGTTAAGGGTTTTTGATAAGAGTGTTATTGTGGTTTCTCTATGGTAAAATTTAGGGATTTTGGATTCCTAACGTTAATAGCGATTAGATCTAATTTTCCTTATCATTTAGTGTATTTGGGTTAGTTGAGGTTCTAGATGATTTTGTCTTGATAGGCTTGCTCATGTCTTTTATAGGTTCTAATTAATCTCCTAGGAGCATTGGAGATTAGGATTTTGAGCGAGTTACAGGTAAGTAGCTTCTTAATGGGATTTTTGGAAAAATAATCATCATTGCATATGAGATTTATTTTAAGGTTTATAAACACATTTTGGAAAATTATTGTGAAATTATACTTTTCCTAAAGGATTTTGTGTATAAACCTTAGTATTTATTTATTTATGAGAAAATGCATTATATTTGATATTGCATATGGGGAAATGCATGATTTGCTAGATTGGAAATTTTATAAGCATCTTTCATTAATCCTTGGATAGTTATTTGATAAAGTTATTGGATTATTGTGATTTTTAAAGATGCTTTATCATTGATTTTGTTGTTTGAGATATGTTTTGGAAACTTGTAAATGTTTGGGAATTATTTGGATAAGTAACAAGCTTTATGAATACTTTGAATGTTGAAGGTCTTATCAAATTACTTGGAAATGAACTATGTATTTTTATTATGTTAACTTGTGAGCTAATTTTGTTGTTTTACCCTTGTGCCGTGACAATTGTGATTACACAGTGATTACCAGTTGGATGCCGTTTACCTGTGGGCCTAACGAAGCTCCTGGTAGAAACCAAATTGGTCTTTTACTTGTGGGCCTAACGAAGCTCTTGGTAGAAACCAAGTTGTGAGGTCTTTTACTTGTGGGCCTAACGAAGCTCCTGGTAGAAACCAAGTTGTGTGGTCTTTTACTTGTGGGCCTAACGAAACTCCTGGTAGAAGCCATGTCACGTGGCCTTGGGTGTTTGTGGTTTTATGCTTTTGAAAAGTATTGGAAAATTATATGGCTCACATGGTGTATTATGTAGTTTCATTATTTATATCTTGAAAAGCTTGGTGTTGCATTATTCTTTTAAATCTTTCATATTATTGCAAGGAAGATGATTTTGAAAGGACTTATATAAGAATTTACAAATCTACGTTATGTTTCGTAACATGCTTTAGTATCAATAAACTTGCATTTCCCCTAATCCCATTATTTATGCTACTTACTGGGCTTTAGCTCATTCCTGTTGATTATGATTTTTACAGAGTAGGCAGTGACTCAGCAAGCTGAATTTTTGTGGGTTGCAGTAGTTAGACAACTACTCTGTGGAGGCTGGAGTTTTGGTAGTTCAACCTTAGATGAGCTAGACCCAGAACTATTGCTGGGGTTGCATATCCTAAGATATATATATATATATATATATAAATACTATATATTATATAAGATATATATATATATATATATTTGTATAGGAATACTGATATGCAATTATATGTAATTATGCACAGACCTCCATTCTTTTGTGGCCAGTGGTCAATGTAAGGGTTATAAAGCTCGGACTTATTTTGAGGACGTACACATGTATGTAAATGACTTAATGTATGAACCTTATGGATTAGTGTACTGGAGCTTTTAAATGGACTTTTTGATATTCTAGGTTGGCATACATTTATGTAATATTTGGAGAAAAATTTACAGGTGTTTGGGTTATAGTCTTCTTATGCATTAGACCCTGTCGGGTTTGGGGCGGGACACAAGGTGTCTACTAAAGACAACAAACCATTAAGACAAATTACATGAGTTTAAGAACTCCTCAAAAGATATAGGGAAAATTACATTTTAAACCCTATGGTTTAGAGGGTGTGACAAATTAAACCTTATAGTTTTAAAAGTAATAAATTAAATCCCAAAGTTTCAAAAAGTAACAAATTAAATCTCATAGTTTCAAAAGTAACAAATTAAACCATGATGTTGTAAAAAGTAACAAATTAAACCCATGTTTTACTTATATGGGTTGAGGTTTAAGTTGTTACTTTTTGAAACTTGAAGGTTTAATTTATTACTTTTGAAACTGTGTGGTTTAATTTGTTATGTTTTGAAATTTCGAGGTTTAATTTGTTACTTTTGAAACTATATGGTTTAATTTGTTACACCACCTAAACCATAGGTTTTAAAATGTAATTTTCCCAATGATACAAGTTCAGGACTGGTGGTTATAGACACCCACTCAAACAAAGTCCTAAGAAATTTGGATTTAAGATCCAATGAAGTAAGCTCCTGTCCCTCAAAAACACGGTTATTACATTCACGCCAAAGCAACCACATAACACAATGCGGTACTGCACCCCAAACCAAAGCCGAGTGAGATTTACCAAACCCTCCCATCCAACTTGTCAATAGATCCATGATCCACACCGGCATAACCCAAGAAATTCCAAATAAACAAAAAGCTAATGACCATATTGCTTGGGCATATGGACAATGTAAAAGGAGATGTTCAGGCGATTCACCACTAGATTTACATAAGCAACACCATTCCACAATACAAATCCTCCGCTTTCGCAAATTATCCATGGTCAGAATTTTACCTTTAGCCGCCGTCCAAACGAAGAACGCAACTTTAGGAGGAGCTTTAGATTTCCAAATGGGTTCCAAGGAAATGATTGAGAAGGGCTGCCTGACAACAACTTATAGTAAGATTTGACCGCAAATTTTCCATTATGATTCGAAGACCAACGAATCTAATCCTCCTTGTCCTTATAAACCTGTTGCGAATACACAAACACCATAAAAGTCTACAGTGGCATCACTTCCTGATCATGAAGGTGTCTAACCAATCTCACATCCCATTGGGCAACGTCATAATGCCAAGATAAATAATTAGTTATTAAAGCATCCTTGTGACGGGCAAATACGATAAACCAATGGAAACATCTCACACAAAGATTGATCTCCACACCAGTGATCCTCCAAGAATCAAATGCAAGTACTATTACCAACTTCTAATCTATAGTATAATATAAAACCGAAACTTTTTGACTTTTTGTTGACTTTATAAAATTTTGACATATTAGCTTTTGAGCCTTCACTATTTTACATCTTATTATTATTTTATTTAATTTTTAAATTACATCCCACAAACAACCACGACTCTTACAAAAGTGACTTATAAAATTACCCGAACATCTCTGAAAATGCTAAAGACCATAAACAGACACAGAAAATTTCTTCAATTCTCTTCTCTCATTTTTACCCTCTATCTCCGACAACTCAGAAAACAGATCGCATGAGATAAGTAGATAAAATTATAGTTACTTTGACCAATTAATGATAAACAAGTAAAGTGTATCCAACTACAATCTTCTCTAGATCTCTTTCTCTTCGTTTTCTCTCATTGGGATCAACTGATTGACTAGAGACAAACTGTGGTGCATAGCGATCCATGTATTGCCTCCATCTGGAGACCATGGCAAAATTTCTCCACACTCCTTCCTTTTGGTGAAGATAATGGGCTTCTTGCTGCAATTTGAATTAAAGATGCAAACTTCTCAACCTGGTCCATTGACAATGCGGTCCCAAATTCAACAGGAATTTTGACCAATTCAATTTTCCTAGACAAAATAGCATCATCTATGATTGCTTGATAAAAGTTATCCTATACTGTCTCTGCTTTTTAAACAAATATGTTGGAATATATCGTAAGCCTAAGGTTCAAGCCCAATATTTAGATTTGATGTTCTAACACAGTTGATGTACTAATACAACTTCGTATTAGTAGGTAAAGAAATTGATGTTCCTATATGTGCGTAGGGATGTATTATTACCCCTGTTTTATCAAGGAATACAAAAATATATCAAGCATAATTGGATCCCATTTTGTGAAATAAGAGTATACCTAATTAATCTTATCAATTCCCATTATGATACTTCATTAGAGATTCAACCTTGGCTTTGTAGGGTGTTTGTTAGTATGTTTTTTTTTTTAATTTGCACACCACATGTATGATAAATTGACAATTGGAAACTTGAACATATAACCTATTATGAAAATTTGTATCATATTCAAAAAATTGTCACTTTATTGCCACTCTTCCTTATTGGTTGTAATTTAACCTTATGTTATGCTTTTAGTATAAATTTGTTGTTGTTTGTTGTATAATTGTTTGTTCCTTGTTTGTCCTCCATCAGAGAAAGCATGGGTGCTGTTCTTATATGTAATAGCATATTGACTATTTCCAATGTGCATTAGATATTTGTAGCAAAAAGGTTAAAGTTGTTTAGAAGAAACATTGGTAACAATCTGTTACTTTCGATTTTAACTTTTGATCTCGTATGTCGTTTAGAAGACATTGGTAACAATTTGTTACTTTTGATTTTAACTTTTGATCACATTTGTAGTATATATGCTCTTTTACATGCAAAATTAAGCATTTTATGTTTACAATAAAGACTGAAATTTGCATGCTTTTTCATTTCAATGAACCCTAATTCCATTTTCCTTCCCCCTGCCTCTCTTTTTGCGGTGGTAATGTTTAAAGATTTTTCTTGAAACATTTTTATATGGGCTCATGATCTAGTAGGCCGGCCCACAAATTAGAGGACTATGTTGAAGTTTCTAACCTAATTCTTGGCCATGTCTTGGAAAAAACGAAAAAAAGATGCTCATGGTTAGATTTAATTTGAATTTGATACAGCAGAATGCTTACCTCCTTTTTTATCTTAAAATAACGCTGTATTCCCGAACGTGCCTAGATAAAAACTTTAAATCAAACTTATATGAGTAATGCTAGAGATATAACTTATTTTACAACTATTTACTTACAAATTGACATAGCATTGATGTGTCAATATACACGTCAGTAAATAAAATCTCAAATTAACATGTCATCATTAATTTAATTTAAGAAAATCATTATAAAAAAAATAAAAAATAAAAAATAAAACCTAAACCATCAACTAACCCAGCGCCGCCCCCCTCCCCCCCAAACAAAAAACTTGGAACACCCACCGTCTGAACAAGATTTGTTCTCTCTCTCTCTCATTCCCTTGCCTCTGCTTCCATGCCACAACCTATGCGCCGCCTCCTCCAACGTCGCCTCCACTCTGGCGCCTCCACCATCCCCTTGCGTCTAAGGCCAACGAAGCTCTCCGGTCTCTCTATCAGCTCTCAGCTCTTCTCCTCTCTCACTTTGGCATTCTCACCATTTTTTTTTCTCAATCACTCACATTCTCTCTTTGGGTTTGCTTCTTCTAGTGGGGTATAAAATTAACGATTGACCATATATATTTGTATTGTTTGGTCTGGTTCGGTTTTCTTAGGTTTGTTGTGTTGGGTAATGGAATTGGGGAAACTAAATCGCCGGTGGTGGCGACGGCCCCGTGTGGATTTTTGTTTTATTTTTATTTTTTGCTCTTTGATTTTATATTCTTCATTTGAAAACTGAAGATTTCATGCTCGTATTAAGAAACTCATATGATGAAGGGGGGAAAGAAACGGTAACCCGTGGTGAATGTTTTAATATTTGAGTCAATGATGAACATTGATAAATTTGGGTTTGTGTCTGTGTGAAGATGGTGAGAGCTGACAGTTAGATGGGTTTCAAATGGTGGGGCGATGAGTTAATCGGTGATGGGTGTGTGGGTGTCGGCGACAAGTTTCAGTTTCATATTGTGGTGCTCCGGGGTTTTCTTTTACTGTTTAGTATTTTTAGATTTTTTGTTAAATTAAGGATGACATGTTAATTTGGGATTTTAATTGCTGACGTGGTATATTGACACATCAATGTCAAGTCAGTTTGTAATTAAATAGTTGTAAAATAAATTGTGTCTCTAGCATTACTCAACTTATATTATCTGTGAATTTGAATGGGTCGAGTTTTGAGGTTATAAAAGAAGGTAGCAGTATTATCTGCTTGTATTTTTTTTTTTTTAAATAATAATGATTTATTGATCACAAAAAGCTGGAGTTCAAAGTACACTAGGCGTGTACTTGGAACACCAAAGAATTAAAAAGAGCAATGAAAAAAAAAAACTCAATAAAAGAAATGGAAGAAAATAAATCAGTAGTTGACATCCAATCAAACAAGGTGCGAATGAAACACGCCTTCAAAGTCAAGATATTCTGTTCATAATCCTCAAAAGTTCTCGCATTCCTCTCTCTCCAAATACATCACATCAAACAATGAGGAATAGCCTTCAAAATCTCAATGTGATGATGCCTCACCAACTTACCCTGCCAACATTCTAATAAATCAACTACCCACCTTGGCATCATCTAATGCATCCCAAATAAGGTCAAAACTGTATCCCACATCTCTCTCACCACTATGCAATGAAGAAATAAATAGTCAATGGTTTCTCCCTCCAGCTTGCACATACAACAGCAATTAACTAGAATAATGTTCCTTCTTCACAAGTTGTTTGCAGTTAAAATCTTCCCCAGTGCTACAGTCCACATAAAGAAAGCAACTCTAGTCAGTACTCGTGGTTTCCAAATACATTTCCACGGAAACTGAACACTATCCTTCGAAAACAAAGCACTATAAAAAGAGCGTACTTGGAAAACCTTTGATCTTGATTACTTCCAGCAAATTTGATCCTCCCATTGTCCCTTAATTGGGGCTGAGTATAAGACATCTCGAAACTTCGACATGGACTCCAGCTCCCAATCTTGAATCAATCTAATAAAATCCATCTCCCAATGTACCACCTCATTTCGGAGCCTTAAATGATTTGCCACAAAAGTTGCCTTATCTCGTGTGATCCAATACAACTCTGGAAACGACACCATCAAAGGCTCTATACCACACCACACATCACTCCAAAAATGAATCCTAGAACCATCACCTACCTTGAACTCAATAAACTTGGAAAAAGTCTCCCACCACTTACTAGTGTACTTCCACAAACTCACCCCATAGGTGCCACGGACCAGCTGAGTATGCCTCCCACCCCCCATAGAACCATACTTCTCATCAATAACTCGACATCATAGCGCATCACACTCCGTTCCAAACCTCCACAACCACTTTCCAAGAAGAGCTTTATTAAAAATAGACAAGTTCCTCACTGCCAACCCTCCATAGCAAAAAGGAGAACAAATTTGGTCCCAATTAACCAAATGAAACTTAACATCCTCACTTTCACCATGCCATAAAAAGTCTTTCTGAATTCTTTCAATACGCTTAGCCACTGCCATTGGAATAGGAAAGAGAGACAAAGTAAGTTGGAAGGTTCGAAAGAGTGCTTATGATCAAGGTAAGTCGACCCCCCTTTGAAAGATAAGATCTTTTCCAGCCAGGCGCCTCTCCACTTTCTCCAGAACCGGATTCCAAATCTCCTGAGAAGTGAATTTGGTCCCCAAAGGCAAGCCTAAATATTGCATAGGTAAGCTTGTTGTTTTGCAGCCTAGAATAGTCGCCAACTTTTCTTTGTCAGGCACATTACCCACTGGCACCAACTCTGATTTCGCCAAGTTAACACCAAATCCAGATATAACCTGTGTGATCTTAGAGACTCCAAGATGGAGAAAAAGGACATCCAATGAGAGAAAAATGTTGCTAGAGGCTATAAACTCTCCTTAGAGCAATTACACATGAATGAAAATCTTCTATCCCACTTTTTATGTTCCAATTTATATTCCACCAATCATAACTAGCCACGTGTTAGATTGTATTTGATTTTTTTTATTTTAAATCTTAGTTATTTTATAAGGAAAGAAATAAAACATGTGACGAATTATGATTAGTGAAGTATAAAGTGAAACACAAAAAATAGAATAGAGGATTTGTATTCGTTACACATATCAGAACAATCAGCAGTGCCTAACCTTAAATAGGGTCTTCAAGACGGAATCATAACAAACAAACCTTTCCAAAAATAAAGTATTTTGCAATTGGGTCCTTTCACTTGAGCCACGTAAATCCTTTCTAATTTAGTTATTGCACTTTATTGCATATTATTAAGGGATAAGGAGTGCCTCCATTTTCTTCGTTTACAGTTGGACTTCCCCATTGTGGCATGACGACTTGGTATCAAGAGGCAAGGGAAATGATGATCTTTAGAAGAAAAAGTATAGGGAAATGATTTGGCTTCAGATGCATAGTAAATCAGTTTCTAGGTTGACCTGCGTTTTTCGTTTTTCTTTGCTCTCTTTGTCATGTTCAGCTTTTATCTAGGGCCGGCTTAATACATTTTGGAGCTTAAAGCGATAATTTTAAGTGAGGCCTTATTGAGGAACAATAATTCATATTTTAAATGAGGCACTAATTTTGAGTATAGGTGTGTGTAGGAGTTTCAGAACGCATCTGGAAAAATCTAAACAATCTAAAATAAAAAGTAAGATAAAATAAAATGTAAAACTTACTAAGATTGAGATTTCAATTTATTAACTAGAGAGAAAGTCAAGGGACATAACTTTTGTACCACAAATTTTGTAACAATTTTGAAATGGCAAGCAATGAGTGATGGGCCATCACATTTAAAAATATGGGGTTTAGTTTGTTATAATTGTCATAATGTTAAAACTATATGGATTTTTTTTGTACATTCCCCAAAAAAAATTTTTAGTTTATAATTGAGATTTTGTTTTTTTCCAAAGATTATACTCTATTTTTTTTTTTTGGGGGGGGGCCTTAGGCAATGGCCTAAGTCACCAAAGGGTTCAGTTGGCACTGCTTTTATCTCCCTGCTTGTTTCAAACCTTAAAACTCTTTACAGCATGGAATCTTTTTTTCCACTCCCTTTTTAATTATCAATAAACATGAATATGTTTTTAGATAAATATATTTTATGTTCTTTTCTGTTTTGTGTTTTTATGGTCTTTTTTTTGTTTTTTTATTCTTTGGAAATTTCTTTCGGAACTTCCAGATGATTATGTGGTTCTTTCACTTAATAAAAAAAGAAGAAGAACAAGAGATTCTATGGTTCTTCCTATGAATTACACTTCCTAGTACACCTGTTACCTTTTCCTTTTTCGTGTTGAAACAAAGTGAAAAGAATAAGATAAAGTTTAAAAATTTAAAATAAAGAAAGAAGTTCGATGGGTAAGATTATTACTACTGACAACCTCCGTAAGCGAAGGGTGATCATTATGGATTGGTGTTGCATGTGTAAAATGCTGGGGAGTCTGTAAGTCATCTCCTTAGGAAAAGATTTTGCCCAGTTACATCGGAAATGTTCTTTGATCTTCTCATACAAATGTATTTCAAGGTGAGTTTTCCGGTCTCTTGATTTCTTAGATTTTTGCCTATCGCTTGTTTAAGACTTGATTCCATGTTTGGGGTAAGTAGTTTGATAAATTTTGAGACTGTTTCAAGGTGACATTTATTGGTTTTTGCTTATATTGAGACTGTTTTGCATAGTGATTAATTTGGTTATTTTATCTAGTTCTTTATTTATTTATTTATTATTACTTCCGTTATTATTCTAAAGAGTATGCATAAAACAAGAAAGAACCATAAGAAACCCCCCTTTTACTATCTTTAACATTTGTTTACCCCAATCTTGCTTTTAGCCAATCTTTGGGCAGTCAATCATGGTCTGCTTTCCACAAGAATCAGTAATGTGCTTACAGCTGATTCTGAGTTTAGCCAAATTAGTACTTTTTAGTCTCAAAGTTCCAATACCTATTATTTGGCTAATTAATCTAAAGACATTTATGTAATTTTGATGATAACAATAATTTAAAGATATTCATAAATGATATTTTCATGTGAACTAATGATTTATGTTTAAAGTATGATTTTGACAAGTTATTTGATTGGACCGCCATGGTCAAACAAGAATCAAACAAATGCAACGTTGTCAAAATACAAATTCATTAAAGATTAAGTCATCAAGACCAAAGTCAAATGAATCAAGCTCAAGAATCATGTTCCAAGACAAGTGAGAGTAAGAGTTAGGTTTTTGTAAAGTATATTAAGTTTTGAACTCTATGGCTCAAACTTTAAAACCAACTCAAAATGATTTTCAAAAGTAATTAATTATATAGTCCTAAATTCAAATCATAATAATATTTAGGGGAAAGTACACTTTACCCACCCGTGGTTTGGTCCATTTACAAATTACCTACCAGTGGTTTAAAAACTGACACTTTACTCACCTGAGGTCCTATCTGTTTACTCCCGTTACCCACTACCGTTAAAAACTAAAAAATAAAATTAGAAGAAAATATTACAAAACCATCGGTCCTCTGGTTTTCTCTCCTCCTCTCTCACTCACGTTTGATCTCCACCACCACAAGTATTACTTCCTAACAATGAAAGAGTTAAAAAATTCTCAAAGGTAATCTATCGAAATTTCTCTAAGCTGATTTCTTTCTACGAAATTAGCCAAGTTCTGTTTGAATTTTTTTGTGAGAAATCTGGAGGGTTTTGTCATCATCAAAATAAAACCCAGCTTTTAATTTTTGGTGGTGACTAAGAAACTCAAAATCAAAGCCACACTTGTTCTTAAAAGAAGCTCAAATTTCTCGACTTGTTCCTGACAAAGCATTTTGCACATCTGATTTTTTTCATCTCCATATCCATTTCAAAATAATAACAACATATACCTCTGCCACATTTGATTTTTGACTTTGACGTTGATGGGTTCAACTTATGTAACCTCCTCTTTGAATTCCCTAGAACAAGTTACAGTAATGTTAGTTTCCTCGTTCACATCGAAGAACATCTTAAGAGCCACGTGTCAACCTTCGAATGGTGAGATTGTTGATATAAAAGTCAAGGTCACAGTAGAGGTGGAGAGACAGCGTGCTTCATGGAAAGCAAGACAATTTCAAACAATTCATGGGGTGGAATCTCCCCTGCGCATAATGACCAAATTCCAGTCACAAGAATTAATAACCTTTGTTTGAGTGTTCTATGAGAGTTCCGGAGGAGAGGAGTTCGAGCGTGAGAGAGGACAGAGGATAGAGGACAAAGTGGTTTTATTATAATTTTTTTTTCTTTCTTTCTTTTAACGGCAGTGATAACGGGAGTAGAGGGATAAAACCTCAGGTGGGTAAAGTGTCAGTTTTTAAACCACAGGTAGGCAATTTGTAAATGAGCTAAACCACGGGTGGGTAAAGTGTACTTTTCCCTAATATTTATTTAGGACTAATATGTTTTCAAAGAAAATAATCAAATTGCTCAAAAGAAATAAAGTTATAAAAATTTGATTATTCAAAACAAAGCAAAAAAAAAAAGAGTTGGAAACCCTAGATGTAGGCGACTGCATTAGGGATCCAGGCGACTGGATTCAATCCAGTCGACTGAATTGATCCAGTCAATTGAAAATTCCAATCCGAGAGTTTCTGTGCAAATTTGCCTAATTAATCCAGGCAACTGATACTTCATCCAGGCGACTGGATTTCTCAGAATTTAAATTATAATAGCTAGTTGCCTCACTGTAACAGATTATTTTCAAAAGATTTTTTCCATATTGTTAATCCATGCAACTGTTTATATGTCCAGGCGTCTGGATTGCTTGAAATTCAAAATAACAGCTAGGTCAGCCTCCATAACGGGAAGAATTCTTTTTTGGCTATAAATACTAAACTTTCTGAGTATCTAGATATAAGAGAGAACAAAGAAAAACCCTAGAAACTTGCTCAAACATTCTCTACTCAATCCAATTTTCTCAAGCTTAAGTTTTCTTACTTTGATTCAAAATCCATTTTCTTATAATGGTTGTTGAGCCATTTTGATCAATTCCTTAATAGACTATTAGAGTGAGCCTACATGTGTAGTACTACTCTTTGAGAGAGGATTCTATTGTACAACAATCCTTTATTATTCTTGTGAGTGATTGTTAGGGTTTGAGTATAAATCTTAAGAAGTGGAAATGATCTTTTCATTCAGTGGTTACTTTTGACTGTGTAAGCAAGATTGTAATGGTTTGATCTTCACCAGAAAGAAGATTGTCCAATAGTGAGTTTGGGAATTCTCAAGAAGTGTTCTTGAGGCGGGGACGTAGGCGGAAAAGCCGAACTTCGATAAAAATCACCGAGTTTGATTTCTCTCTCTCTCTCTCTCTCTCTCTCTCTCTCTCTCTCTCTTACATATTTAATTGCTTACATATTTGTGCTTGATTGCCTATCATATTTGTGTAGCAATTGAATTGTGTTCTTATATTTATTTAATCAATATTTGCAATTTGATAATAGTTTTTAATTCCACATTTAAATCGAAAAAGTTTGCCTCAACCTAAATCACCCCCACTCTTAGATTGATATTTGGGTAACAGTACCTAATGATAAGACATGTTGCTATTGTTTTGCAAAATTGTCCATATTATGGGATCAATATTCTTTAGAGTTTCTAGGGAACTCTATCAAATAGAGTTATTTAAATCTACACCTTCTATTTGAAAATAAAAGGTCAAAATTGTGACAAGTCATCAATTCACAAACATAATCATATAAATAATGTAATTCCAAATCCTCAAGTTAATTCCTCTGTTAAATTTAAAAAAAAAAAAAAAAAGTTCTTCCTTTAAACCAAAATAAATGAATAACAGAAAGAAGCCAAAAACTCCTCTCCCACAGCAAATCTTTGGCGATTCACAATGTTAAAAAGCAATTTCCACTGGATAAAAGGTCTTAATATCGGTCCAATAATAATTTGGTGACGTGGGTTTTGGGAAATTATTATGTAGTCAATGCTTGAAAGTTGAAATTGACTGGGTTTAACAGCAGTTAACTTCGGCAAATGCCGTGTGATGACGTGGCTTGTATATTGATGTCAGCTCTCTTTTATGATTTGGTGTGATGTAATTGGCTGGGAGTACAAGGTCAGCAAGCTGACCTTGTAGTCCCGGACTACATAATAATTTCCCTTGAGTTTCATGGAAGCGTGTATGTGGATAAGACGCCGAGGGTGGAGAGAGAACCTATCTTCTGGGTTCTTAATTTCTTTCCCTCTGTAATTTGGTCAAACGGCGCCGTATAAGTGGAAGTGGATGAGTTGGATGAAGAGAAATTAAGACTCTGACTCAATGAGCTCCTCTTACACAACTTACAAGGCATATAAAGTCATTACCATAGCATAAGATTACGCTATCTATTCAACAACTTTTTTCCCTCAAAAACCATTAACCCTTTATGTTTAACCTATTAGTACCCTTGGCCTCTCCTCCATTATTACTTTTCTAGATCTAATCTCAACTATCTAAACCGAAGAGGAAGCTTATGTGCAGGGCAGAGAGAGCCAAAAGGGAAGTATTTCATTTTTATTTTCAATGACCAAACTGTTAACCACTGTTTTTTTTTTTTTTTCTTTCTCCAGTAGAAATTTCTCTTTGAAACTAATATGCCGGAGATTAGCGGTGGGAGAGGGGGGATTGTTTGGCTCATTCCTTTTCTCATTTATTTTGATTTAAAGAAATAAATTGTTTTTTTGGTAAATTAACAGAGGAATTAATGTAGAGTGTTTAACTCTCTTTTGAGAATAGATATTTTATGATTATGTTAGTGGATTAATAACTTGTCACAATCTTAACCTTTTATTTTAAATTGAAATGTGCAGATTTAAAGAATTCTATTTGGTAGAGTTCTCTAGAAACTCTAGAGGATCTTGATCCCAACAGTTGTTAGCATCTGTGTGAATTTAATAAGTTTTGTTGGACCCGGATTTCGCTATGTTGGTTACAGTTACATATCCTTTCTGTTGTTAGGAATAAGAGCACAAGAGCAAGTTACAAAAGTTGCGCAATGAGCACATGCGGCAACGTTGACAAAAAAAAAGAAAAAAAAGAAAAAAAGAAGAAGAAGCAAAGTTGATTGAAATTTCTTCAGATATAATTATCTGTTCTTTGAAGGACACTCAGATACATAACTTGAAAATTCCAACAAAAATGGTTCTGAAATGAACCATATGAAATTCACAAAAGTAAATATCTAGATATTAATATCCCATCAACATTGAGAAGGAAATGACAAATTCTTCAAAATTTATTGAAGAAGAAGCACAATTGGATATTAAACTGAAGAAAACTTTTTTATAGGGATATATAAAAGAGAATAGCACATCTAAAATGTAAAATATAAATCTTCAAAGCCTGTTGGTGGTTTGATTATTCAAAGCTTGAGATCATGTTAACCTTGTTCAAGTTAAGGACATTAGGTATGGGTTTTGGAGTTATCTTTAAAAACCATTATTTTTAGGAGTTTTAGTAGTAGAATACTGACATTGTATAATTCAAACCATTTATTATAAAACGAAATGTTAGAATTTCCTAAAAAATCTAGAGGATGTTCATCCATTTAAAAGAAACTAATGTTGTAACAACATGATCTGAGTCTCTCTCCCTAACAATAAACAAACGCCTTTCTTTCCCACCACATTTCCTGTAACCTCTTCCCCTCCTCTCTCTCTCTCTCTCTCACACATAAATGCCCCCCCCCCCCCCCGCCCCGCCCCACTGGCCCACTCCCAAAGAAACACTATTAATTATAACAAAAAAAAAAGAAAAGAAAATGGGATCTTTGAGTCCTGTTCTTTGTTTCTTCCTCTTCACCTTCTTTCTTCTCTCAGGCTTCGCTGATTCTTCATCATCGTTCCTTTCAAGTAATATTCTTTTTATTTTTTTGAGTTGTTGACATGTTAAGTCCTTATAACTTGTTGGATTATTGTATTATTTTTAATTATTTTTTTAATGTTGCAGAAGGAATATTTAAGTCACCAAAAGTCACTGCCCGTGCACTCCAAAAAGAAGGTATTTAGGGTAAAACCAAAGTATAGTTCTTTATGTGCAATATATTGAGTTTTTTAATTAAATTATTGCATTGACCAATTAAATACAAACAATGATACTTGTGCAGACTGCAGCATAGACTTTCAATTTATGAACTATACAATTTTTACAACAAATTGTAGGCCCCCGCGATACCCAGCAAAGCAATGTTGTGATGCTTTAAGGGTCTTTGCTTGCCCTTATGCGGAGGCTATTAATGATCTAAGAACCGTGTGCGCGAGCAACATGTTTTATTTCATCAACTTACATGGGAAATACCCGCCAGGGGTGTTTAGCGATCAGTGCGTTGAAGGAGACAATGGCCTTAATTGCATCAAAGAAGAAGCCAAAAAGAAGAAGAGTAACGGAGCTAAAAAGGCTGTTACACACGCTACATTGTTAACTGTTATTGTTGCCAGCCTTCCGTTGTTTAATTCCATGGTCTGATTTCTGAAGGATATGAAAAGGTGGATACATATTTGTGCCACGCGACGCCTCTATAACTCTATTCTGGCTAACTTGTGATTTTTTTTTTTTTTTTTTTTTCTCCATTTCTATATTTCGGTATTATATACCATGCTTTTTTTTTTTTTGGCCCCTGGATGTATGAGACTACGAGAGAGGCTTCTCTAATTCTTTATTTATGATAAATTATAAATTACATCATCATCTACTTTTGATTTTTGACTTTTTTTTATTCGCACCTATTGTTTCAATTTTTTTAATTTGAGTTGTCACATATTTATCTCATCATTACCTTTTTTTCTCTTTTCATTTTTTTTGGGCAATTTATCACTTATTAATAATCACATAAACAATATTTGTGATCTTAGAAGTCCATCATATAGTAAATTGGTCCACGGAGATAAAAATGGTAATATCATCTTAAGTCTAACACGTATTTTAAGAAAATTTAACACATAAAAAATATATATATATATATATATATATATACATTTATTAAGACTGCACATTTAAAAAAAATTGAAATGATATCTTCAATAGTTACTATAATTAGAATATTTCTCAAACTACCAAAAACAAGAAAGGAAAAAAGAAGAAGAAGACATATTCAATAGAAAAAGAAAAATAATGCTATATCTTTTCAGAGGCTTCCACATGCGTTACACTATATAGGACTTCCCCCCTTTAACTATTGGTTCCATCTCAATTCCTTTTTTTTTTTTTCTCTCAACTTAATAGGATGCTTACACTATATAAGTGGTTAAAGATGAGTGTTTACCAATAATTCCATTTTTACTTACCGAAAATGAAATCATCCATTTCCTTTCAAAATGACACATTTTTCTATTCGATTAAGCTTTGCCATGACAATAAATAAAGCTTAGGAATTATCAAAAAAAAAAAAAAAAAGTTTGGGACTGACTTTAAATTATGTTGGAATATATCTACCACGCACAACCAGTGTTTTGATATGGATAACTTTATGTACCATTATCTAGAGCAAGAAGCACAACTTTTGTTAAAGTTCTTCTTAAAGCAACATCAATTGATGATTCTGATTTCTGATGATGATTAATTACACTAAGAATATTAATTGTTTATGATTATTAGCATTAGCAAACTCATGTTGATAATCTAAGGACATTCCATGCACATATAATCAAGTAATTTGCTCCATTTATTATTTTCTTATTTGAATTACTTATCGAATTAGCCTAAAATAATATATAGTCTACTTTGCTTATACTATGTTACTCCATTGTATGTTTTTGTTTCTTTTGCTGTAACTATTCATGATTTACGTAAACATACATATAATTGTGATTAAAGTATTATAATGACAATGGTAGCAGATGAATTACCTATTCATTTTTTATTTTCAAATAGGTAGGATGCGTACAATTTACAATTCCTTCAGGGACATTACTCCCAACACTAAAGATTGGAAAGTGAAGGTTATTGTTGCTGAAAAGATGATGGCACGTACACACTTCATTGCATAGTCCCAGTAAGTATCAAAGGCTCATAGTTTAATGATTAAAACTATGGTAAGACAATATTGATTGATAGTATGGTAAGACAAAATTAAAGAAATAAATAAAATCTACATTTTCCAGTTTATATAGTGTTGTTTATAATATGGATTTCCATTGTCAGACTTTTGTGTGTTTTAAAATTGTACTTGATATAAGATTTCAAGAAATTTTCCTTGATGATCCTTATGCACATTTTATTTTCAAAAAATTCAGAGAAGCGAAATAGCATGAGTATCAATGTAAACCATTATGGAATAACATTTAATAAAACCTCCCAAGACATCAATAATCTAATCTCTTTAAATAACTTGCTGAGTATTACAATAGAGCTCATATGCTTTCTTTGTTTTCTGGAATGCTTGCTTTTAAACAAATTTTCAATAATCCATATACTATTCAACATTGTATAATTTTATTTTCATACATCAATTTGACTATCATTTTTAACTTGTGCAAATAATTACGATTAGTTTTGGATGGATAGATTTTTGACGCATTCTCCTGTTTTTATTTGTAAAATTCATTCTAAAAAACTTGAGGGTAGTTTAGGCATTGTGAATGTAAAAAATTGCGGTGCTGTAACATGATTTTGGGTTAAAATTGGCCGAGTTGAAAAACGGACCTCAGGAATGCTGTTTCAAAACGCTTCATTTTCACAATTTTGAAATTGAAAATTTTCAATATGACAGCCAAATGCTCAAAAATTTTCAATATGACTGGGACAAGTGGAAATCGTGCGTTCGCCCCGCAATATCGCGGGGACAAACGGACCCTAAATCTAAAGTTCAAACATTTTATTACGTCCAGTTTAATCTTAGACACACACGAAACTATTAAAAACTCTTTGCTTTTCGTGGCCAATTTTGGGACATCACATCTTCTACCTCTAATAATTACTAAATTAAAAGAACTTGGATTTGATAAGAACATCAAGTTGCTGGCAGCAACAAACCCCCTGTCTATAAGACATTTAATCAAACTTGTACTCAGGTAGGATGTACAAACTCAAGAAACAAAAACACTAGCTTACAGGGAATTCTGAACCATATTAAATGAAAAAAAAAAAAAAAAAAAAAATTATTTATTTTATTTTATTTTTTCACTATGAACAACCTAAAAGGTATTGCAATTAGAAAGGAGAGAATCCCTCCAAACCCAAAATTTAGACATGCTAAATTGCTAATTAAGGGAAGTAAAAATAGAAAAGTTTTACTATGAATTTAAGAACCAATCATGAGAAAAACATATCAAAGCAAGTGAGAACATATCTTTAGGAGTTTTATCAAACAACTCAGGAGAAGCCAGTAACAAATTCAGATGTAAGACTTTTAATTCATCACTTACATTTAGCTTGATTCAAGATCGGTATATTCCTCTAAAAACTCGACTCCAGTTTCGGGAAAAAAGCAAGCGCGGTCCTAGCTATGGATCAAGATCAGCATGCATAGCATCGTGAGTAGAAATTAGGAAGGTTTGGTTAGAACTTGGAAGTGATTTATATAGTGATGGAGGATAAAATTATGCAACCAATTCATATCCACTGCTTTAAAAGTTAAGATTTAAATGAAAGAAAAAATATGGGTTGGAGTTGTGGGCTAACATCTATTATAGCATTTATGACCACAAAGAAGCTTGATAGGGTGGCATGATTAATATGGCAAGTGATATAGTGGAGAGGTCGCTTAATTAATATGGCTATCAATTTACATTTACGTATTTAGTTTATATATTGGATTAATTACGTATTTGAGCCTTGTGTCAAATTGGTACTCAACTTTTCAATCTTGTGTCAAGATTGTTATTGCCGTTAAGTGTAGGATAGCAAAAGCTAGTGTGGCTAACTGTTTTTTTTTTTTTTTTTTTTTTTTCTTTTTTTTTTTAATATTCAAAAATTGTGATGTGACATGCCAATTCAGATTAAATTTAAAAAAAAAAAACCCTATTTTTGACTCATCAAACTCACCAGCCCTAAACCTCCAAAGCCCTAATGGAATCAAAGCATAAGTATTCCATAGAAATCTCAAATCACGCCAACCTTGACCCATATCAACCAAAAATGTAAACTTTACAACCCCAGAAGATTTAAAAACCAAAACAAAGAGTAACCCAGATTTAAAAAATGGAATTAAAGTTCAATCAAACAAAAAAATCTTACCAGACAATACCATAAGCACCTCTACCAATTGGACGAATGGGAGGCACGTACTTTGAAGAGACCTCAAAGAAGTTTCCGTACACATTGTATTAATTGCAGGGGTATCTAACACCATGAGTAAACACCCTTTTGATTTTATTGTCCGTTGAAGAAGAAGCACCAGAGCTTGACTCCTTGGTAGCCATGGTTTCATAGTTTCAGCATCCCCCAAATGAAGCTGCTCTATAATATTTATTAATTTTCTCCTTTGTCTACAAAAACCCACTTCTTGTGGGTTATGGATCAAGTATGTGGTGGCTAAAAGTGATGAGTCAAAAATAGATTTATTTATTTATTATTATTTTTTTTTTAATTTGAGTTGGCATGCTACGTCGCAATTTTTTCAATTTTTTTATCCAATACTTAACGATAAGAACCATTTTGCCACAAAGTTAAGAGATTGATGTTCAATTTGACACAGTTGAAAGGTTAATGACCAATTTGACACAATCCCTAAAAGTTGAGGATCAAATATGTAATTAACCCTTATATATATTAGGCACTAACCCATGCCGTGCACGGGATATAAAGGAGAAAGTGTACCAGTATTATTAATAAATTTAAAAAGTACAATATAATACAAAGTTGAATATAAATGAGGAACATATTAAAACATCGAATATAAATGCAATAATATCTTAATCCATTTTAATTATTCATAGAACTAAATATCAATAATTGGATTACAAATATAACGACAATAATATAATCAATTAGCCTTTGGTTAAAACATGACAACAACAAACAGAACCAAATATATGCTATAGTCGCAAACGAAACCTAATTAAAATAACCTTAAAAAAGCACCATGTTTAGAAAATTTATTTTTATAAAATGTATGTGAATGTTTTGCAAAGTGTAATTTTAAGAGATTTTTGTAATTAAAAAAAAAAAAAAAATCTTTGTTTCTTTTGATCAGTCCTACTCCTACCTCAATTGGATCCTTCAACTCATGTGAAGGACACTTAGTCCCCTGGAAAGGCCTTTTTTTTTTTTTTTTTTTTCTTAGATCATCTTCAGGAGACTCTTCATTTTTATCTCCACATGTGGAGATTTCAGCCCCTCTCTATTTATTTTTTCAGATACACTCTCCAGCAGACTCTCTATTATTTCTCTACTCTATTTAAATATTCTTTCTTTATTCTTTTTCTTTTTAATTTGCATTTTTCTTTCTCTCATATTTTTACATTCTCTCTCCTCTCTCTCTGGTGTCTTATTCTTCAACAGTCGTGACTCCACCATAACCACCGTGAACACAACTCCACAAACAACCTCCCCCAATCACACACCCACAAACAACCTCAAGCCTCGTCAAAACCCAAATTTACATAATCAAAACCTCATCAAACCCAATTTTTAGATCCATATCCATCTAAGATAAAAACCCATCCCAAACCCATTGCCTTATGAGCATCGTTCAAGAGCCGATCCTTCTTCAACCCATGGAAGTTTCGCCGGATCGAGTTCGGCGCAAACAAACCACCACGCCAAGATCGAGATCGACGCAAACCCAAGCCCGTTTCCAACCGTCAACCACCACGCCACCACAAAATCCAACAAAGAACAGAGGAAAGCTATGGAGAACAGAGGGAGGGGAGAGCACGGAGAAGGAAAAAAAAAAGGAAGAGAGAGAAAGAAATCGTGCAAAATGAAAAAAAAAAACAAAAAAACCCTTAAATAGGGTTGGTGAAAAATATTTTTTTAATCAATTGAAGAGTGTACAGTAAATTTTCATTTGTGAAGAGTTACTGTAGCATTTTGGCAATTTGAAGAGCAATTTGAAGAGCTGTTGGAGTATCATTTCTTCATTTTGGCTCTCCACATGTGGAGATAGAGAGCTTTTTGAAGAGCTGTTGGAGATGCTCTTAGACCACAAACATCAAAAAAAGCATAAAGTAAGATATCATTACCAATGGAGCTACCTTAAATTATAATCAGTAAAAAACAATTTTTGGCAATATTCAGGACATCACATATTCAAGAATAGTACACAGATTACAAAATATATCTCTTAGCCACCAAACAATGCGACAACAAATGATCCAGCTGATTTTTTTTTTTTTTTTTTTTTTTTTTTTTTTTTTTTTTTTTTTTGATAGATAAAAATCAAAATATCATTAAAATAAGTGCTACCCTCAGTACATAGGGTGTAGCGCCCAGAACAAATAATAATAATAATAAAACAAAGGATATTTCTAGAAGACTACCCCTCACCACATATGTCCCACCTACCCCAAATCAACGCCACCACTCATTTTTCTTCTTTTCTCTCCTCACCGTGACCCTCCCTCTCACTCTTTCATTTTCTTTCTTTTTCCACCAGCACACACACTTTCTCCCACTCTCATTCGGTCTCTCTCTCTCTCTCTCTCTCTCTCTCTCTCTCACTGGTTAACCACTACAACCACCGGCGGAATTCCGGTAGGGTTTATCGGAGAAAATCTATAGGAGACTTTCTAGGCTCCATTTGCTTTCAATATTTTAAGGTAAAAGCTCTAAGTTTGAGGTTTTTATATTTTGTTAGTTTCTTTCCAAATCTAAGTAACCTTAGTATTATATGTGATTTAATCTGAGCAACCTTATTGATATTTATGTGATTAAGGAAATGGGTTTTGATTTTGGTGGATTTATTTGAGGAATAGTTAAGGGTTTTTGATAAGAGTGTTATTGTGGTTTCTCTATGGTAAAATTTAGGGATTTTGGATTCCTAACGTTAATAGCGATTAGATCTAATTTTCCTTATCATTTAGTGTATTTGGGTTAGTTGAGGTTCTAGATGATTTTGTCTTGATAGGCTTGCTCATGTCTTTTATAGGTTCTAATTAATCTCCTAGGAGCATTGGAGATTAGGATTTTGAGCGAGTTACAGGTAAGTAGCTTCTTAATGGGATTTTTGGAAAAATAATCATCATTGCATATGAGATTTATTTTAAGGTTTATAAACACATTTTGGAAAATTATTGTGAAATTATACTTTTCCTAAAGGATTTTGTGTATAAACCTTAGTATTTATTTATTTATGAGAAAATGCATTATATTTGATATTGCATATGGGGAAATGCATGATTTGCTAGATTGGAAATTTTATAAGCATCTTTCATTAATCCTTGGATAGTTATTTGATAAAGTTATTGGATTATTGTGATTTTTAAAGATGCTTTATCATTGATTTTGTTGTTTGAGATATGTTTTGGAAACTTGTAAATGTTTGGGAATTATTTGGATAAGTAACAAGCTTTATGAATACTTTGAATGTTGAAGGTCTTATCAAATTACTTGGAAATGAACTATGTATTTTTATTATGTTAACCTTGTGAGCTAATTTTGTTGTTTTACCCTTGTGCCGTGACAATTGTGATTACACAGTGATTACCAGTTGGATGCCGTTTACCTGTGGGCCTAACGAAGCTCCTGGTAGAAACCAAATTGGTCTTTTACTTGTGGGCCTAACGAAGCTCTTGGTAGAAACCAAGTTGTGAGGTCTTTTACTTGTGGGCCTAACGAAGCTCCTGGTAGAAACCAAGTTGTGTGGTCTTTTACTTGTGGGCCTAACGAAACTCCTGGTAGAAGCCATGTCACGTGGCCTTGGGTGTTTGTGGTTTTATGCTTTTGAAAAGTATTGGAAAATTATATGGCTCACATGGTGTATTATGTAGTTTCATTATTTATATCTTGAAAAGCTTGGTGTTGCATTATTCTTTTAAATCTTTCATATTATTGCAAGGAAGATGATTTTGAAAGGACTTATATAAGAATTTACAAATCTACGTTATGTTTCGTAACATGCTTTAGTATCAATAAACTTGCATTTCCCTTAATCCCATTATTTATGCTACTTACTGGGCTTTAGCTCATTCCTGTTGATTATGATTTTTACAGAGTAGGCAGTGACTCAGCAAGCTGAATTTTTGTGGGTTGCAGTAGTTAGACAACTACTCTGTGGAGGCTGGAGTTTTGGTAGTTCAACCTTAGATGAGCTAGACCCAGAACTATTGCTGGGGGTGCATATCCTAAGATATATATATATATATATATTTGTATAGGAATACTGATATGCAATTATATGTAATTATGCACAGACCTCCATTCTTTTGTGGCCAGTGGTCAATGTAAGGGTTATAAAGCTCGGACTTATTTTGAGGACGTACACATGTATGTAAATGACTTAATGTATGAACCTTATGGATTAGTGTACTGGAGCTTTTAAATGGACTTTTTGATATTCTAGGTTGGCATACATTTATGTAATATTTGGAGAAAAATTTACAGGTGTTTGGGTTATAGTCTTCTTATGCATTAGACCCTGTCGGGTTTGGGGCGGGACACAAGGTGTCTACTAAAGACAACAAACCATTAAGACAAATTACATGAGTTTAAGAACTCCTCAAAAGATATAGGGAAAATTACATTTTAAACCCTATGGTTTAGAGGGTGTGACAAATTAAACCTTATAGTTTTAAAAGTAATAAATTAAATCCCAAAGTTTCAAAAAGTAACAAATTAAATCTCATAGTTTCAAAAGTAACAAATTAAACCATGATGTTGTAAAAATTAACAAATTAAACCCATGTTTTACTTATATGGGTTGAGGTTTAAGTTGTTACTTTTTGAAACTTGAAGGTTTAATTTATTACTTTTGAAACTGTGTGGTTTAATTTGTTATGTTTTGAAATTTCGAGGTTTAATTTGTTACTTTTGAAACTATATGGTTTAATTTGTTACACCACCTAAACCATAGGTTTTAAAATGTAATTTTCCCAATGATACAAGTTCAGGACTGGTGGTTATAGACACCCACTCAAACAAAGTCCTAAGAAATTTGGATTTAAGATCCAATGAAGTAAGCTCCTGTCCCTCAAAAACACGGTTATTACATTCACGCCAAAGCAACCACATAACACAATGCGGTACTGCACCCCAAACCAAAGCCGAGTGAGATTTACCAAACCCTCCCATCCAACTTGTCAATAGATCCATGATCCACACCGGCATAACCCAAGAAATTCCAAATAAACAAAAAGCTAATGACCATATTGCTTGGGCATATGGACAATGTAAAAGGAGATGTTCAGGCGATTCACCACTAGATTTACATAAGCAACACCATTCCACAATACAAATCCTCCGCTTTCGCAAATTATCCATGGTCAGAATTTTACCTTTAGCCGCCGTCCAAACGAAGAACGCAACTTTAGGAGGAGCTTTAGATTTCCAAATGGGTTCCAAGGAAATGATTGAGAAGGGCTGCCTGACAACAACTTATAGTAAGATTTGACCGCAAATTTTCCATTATGATTCGAAGACCAACGAATCTAATCCTCCTTGTCCTTATAAACCTGTTGCGAATACACAAACACCATAAAAGTCTACAGTGGCATCACTTCCTGATCATGAAGGTGTCTAACCAATCTCACATCCCATTGGGCAACGTCATAATGCCAAGATAAATAATTAGTTATTAAAGCATCCTTGTGACGGGCAAATACGATAAACCAATGGAAACATCTCACACAAAGATTGATCTCCACACCAGTGATCCTCCAAGAATCAAATGCAAGTACTATTACCAACTTCTAATCTATAGTATAATATAAAACCGAAACTTTTTGACTTTTTGTTGACTTTATAAAATTTTGACATATTAGCTTTTGAGCCTTCACTATTTTACATCTTATTATTATTTTATTTAATTTTTAAATTACATCCCACAAACAACCACGACTCTTACAAAAGTGACTTATAAAATTACCCGAACATCTCTGAAAATGCTAAAGACCATAAACAGACACAGAAAATTTCTTCAATTCTCTTCTCTCATTTTTACCCTCTATCTCCGACAACTCAGAAAACAGATCGCATGAGATAAGTAGATAAAATTATAGTTACTTTGACCAATTAATGATAAACAAGTAAAGTGTATCCAACTACAATCTTCTCTAGATCTCTTTCTCTTCGTTTTCTCTCATTGGGATCAACTGATTGACTAGAGACAAACTGTGGTGCATAGCGATCCATGTATTGCCTCCATCTGGAGACCATGGCAAAATTTCTCCACACTCCTTCCTTTTGGTGAAGATAATGGGCTTCTTGCTGCAATTTGAATTAAAGATGCAAACTTCTCAACCTGGTCCATTGACAATGCGGTCCCAAATTCAACAGGAATTTTGACCAATTCAATTTTCCTAGACAAAATAGCATCATCTATGATTGCTTGATAAAAGTTATCCTATACTGTCTCTGCTTTTTAAACAAATATGTTGGAATATATCGTAAGCCTAAGGTTCAAGCCCAATATTTAGATTTGATGTTCTAACACAGTTGATGTACTAATACAACTTCGTATTAGTAGGTAAAGAAATTGATGTTCCTATATGTGCGTAGGGATGTATTATTACCCCTGTTTTATCAAGGAATACAAAAATATATCAAGCATAATTGGATCCCATTTTGTGAAATAAGAGTATACCTAATTAATCTTATCAATTCCCATTATGATACTTCATTAGAGATTCAACCTTGGCTTTGTAGGGTGTTTGTTAGTATGTTTTTTTTTTTTAATTTGCACACCACATGTATGATAAATTGACAATTGGAAACTTGAACATATAACCTATTATGAAAATTTGTATCATATTCAAAAAATTGTCACTTTATTGCCACTCTTCCTTATTGGTTGTAATTTAACCTTATGTTATGCTTTTAGTATAAATTTGTTGTTGTTTGTTGTATAATGTTGGGTTGTTCTTATATGTGATGGGTCAACGTCCAAACGAATGGACGACTCTATCTCCCTCGACTGTCTCGACGACCCCGACACAACGACGACCATACAACATCGTCCTTCGGTCATTAAAGGAATGACATGGACGAGTATACCACCAAACCAACAGACGAATATATATACGCGCCTTGCTCTACGACGAGCATATGCAGGGACGACCCTATGCATCGTCCTGGACACATTCCCCCTCGGCCCATTGAAGACCACACTTCATCAGCGTAATTAAATGCCAGAAGCGTTATGTTCCCATTAATGACAATATCCCCGAGATATTGTAACTGTCTTCATAAAGGCTCCCATTCATGTCCCATTAAGGAAAGAATTAAAGGAGGCTCAACGGCTAATTCCTGAGGGATCTATATAAACCTCACATCAGAAAGACATCAGGTACGCACACTATTAGCCTAAACACTTTTACTTACTTGTTAATCCTTCTCCACCAAATCTCTGACAAAGGCATCGGAGGAACTTTGGCCGGCACCCCACCGGTGTTTTCCTACCGTCGTCATTACCTTGTTCCTTGTTTCAGGTCTTCCATCAGAGAAAGTACTACGAAGGACGACCGTGCTGATTTTTGCACACATCATCAGTTGGCGCCGTCTGTGGGAACGAGTTGCTTCCAGCCATTTCGTTTCTTTACCAGAAAACTAAAAGCGGTCGCCCAAAGTAACCTTTTTCTCTCATGGAAGCCGGAGATAACAGTGCCCCGCCTTTGAGCGCCTCGGAGAGACAACTGCAGGCTCTCACAGCCAACATTCAAGAACTAGCACGACAGAGTGCTGCCGATCGCAGGGAGATGCAAGAGCTGGCGAAGCAGAACCAAGAACTCATGGCCCTCCTCCGGTCAAGGGGAGAAATTCCCAGCCCTGGACAGGGCCAAAACGGTGAAGAGATTCCTCACAACGAGACAGGAAGGAATCAGAATCAGAATCATAACCAGAATGACGAGGGCAGCTCTGCCAACCAGAATCGAGAGCCTCATCCTCCTCCCTCATCCAAGTCAGGTGGCGGACCCCGCCAAATCCACAGCAGACGCCAGGGCAGCAAAGCTCGAGGAAGAGCTGAAAGAGATGAGGGAACAAATGAAAGAGATGAAGAGCCAGGTCAAAGCAAAGGCAGCCAAAAACCTCGATATGCTCGTCCATCGCTCTGAATCTCCTTTCACCAAGAGGATAGACGAATATCCTCTTCCAGCAAAGTTCAAGGTTCCCCAGTTAGAGACGTTCGACGGGTTCAAAGACCCACTCGATTACTTGGACTCATTCAGAACCATCATGCGTCTACACGGAGTGTCGGACGAGATTATGTGCCGCACCTTCCCAACAAACCTCAGAGGCTCGGCAAGGACCTGGTTCAACCAACTGGAGACAGGCTCCATAGACACATTCGCCCAGTTGAGTAGGGCCTTCATTGACAACTTCATTGGAGGACGAAGATCAGTACGTCCAGCAAACTACCTTCTCAACATACGGCAGAGAGAAGGAGAATCCCTAAGGTCCTATGTACAACGGTTCAACAAGGAAGCAGTCCAAGATTGACGAACCGAATGAATACGTCGCTCTCACCGCATTCAATGCTGGCCTCCTCAAAGGAGATTTCCTTTTCCAGCTATGCAAGGACCCACCGAAGTCAATGTCAGAGCTGATGTACGAGGCCCAGAAGTTCATAAATGCGGAGGATGCATTCCAAGCCCGAGACGAGTTCCTCAGCAGGAAAGAGGAAAGAACCAGAAGATCGACGATTCGACTCGTCTAGGAATAAGTCTTCCAGGCAAGACTATCCAAAGGCCGAGAGGAAGAACATAAGCTCGTCCAACCGACGGGAAGAACGACCTAGCAGCTTCACGCCATTAAACATGTCCATCGATCAGGTCCTGCTACAGATTGAGGACAATCCAGACATCAAGTGGCCAGGGAAGCTTCGCTCAGACCCGACGAAGAGATCAAAGGACCTCTACTGCCGCTTCCACCGAGACCACGGTCACACCACCGAAGACTGCTTTGCCCTAAAGCAACAGATAGAAGGCCCTGATTAGGCAAGGGAAAGCTGGGGAAATTCGTACGACAGGACAAGACAGAAGTCCGTCAACGAGCCTCGTCCACCCAGGCAGGACGAGAATAAGGATCGCCAAGAAGACCGCCCCCGGGATATCATAGGCGAGATACGTACTATCGTAGGAGGCCTAGCGTCCGGAGGTGCCTCACGGTCGTCTAGAAAAGCTTACGCCTCGGCAGGCCCACAATATCTTGGTCACTCAAAGGTCAAGGAAGAGTTTGAAGATGGACGACCAAGTCATTCTCGTTCAGTGAAGACGACGCAAGAAACATCCATCATCCACATGACGATGCACTTGTCGTCACATTAACCATTCGCAGGATTCCTCACCAGACGAGTGCTTGTCGATAATGGGAGCTCTGCTGACATCATATACCTCCCAGCATACCAAGCAGATGAAGGATAGACAAGGAGCAGTTGAAGCCTATTGACATTCCCCTTGTGGGATTCACAGGTGACAAAGTTAAGCCCCTGGGAGTAGTTTCCCTCGTTATTGAAGCAGGGACGTACCCGAGACAAGTGACGAACCTCGGTAGAGTTCCTTGTGGTAGACTGTCCCTCGGCCTACAACGTCATAATCGGCCGTCCGACCCTCAACAAGCTTCGCGCAGTCACCTCGACCTACCATCTCCTCGTCCGGTTCCCCACGGAACATGGCATAGGAGAGCTCAAAGGAGACCAGGCAACGGCAAGGGAGTGCTACTTCGCATCCCTAGGTCCAGAGGCAACACACCAGACAATGAAGATTGACGAGGGACACATAGCTCGTCGAACCCACAGAAGAATTGGAGGAGATAGTGTTGGACGACGAAAAAGCCAAGTAAAACCACCAGCATTGGGACAAAAATGGACAGGACAATAAGGGAAGGCCATGATCAGTTTCCTGAAGAACAATCTGGACGTCTTTGCATGGACGCACGACGACATGCCTGGAATCGACCCAGCAACAATTTGCCACAAGCTGAACGTAGACCCGTCCATTCGACCCATTAAGCAGAAGAGACGAGTATTCGCCCCTGACAGAAATCAAGCGATCTCTGACGAAGTAGAAAAGCTTCTGACAGCCGGGTTCATCAGAGAAGTTTTCTATCCAGACTGGCTAGCCAATGTCGTCATGGTGAAAAAGGCCAATGGCAAATGGAGAATGTGCGTAGACTTCACAGACCTTAACAAGGCCTGCCCAAAAGATAGCTTCCCCCTGCCTCGAATCGACCAACTTGTAGACTCGACAGCAGGACACCGGTTGCTAACCTTCATGGATGCCTTCTCAGGGTACAACCAGATCATGATGGACGAATCTGACCAAGAGAAGACTTCCTTTATCACAAGCAAAGGACTCTTCTGCTACAGAGTCATGCCGTTCGGATTGAAGAACGCTGGAGCCACCTACCAGCGACTGATGAACAAGATGTTCCACCACCAGATCGGACGAAACATGGAGGTGTATGTCGACGATATGCTGGTGAAAACGAAGGACGACATGAAGCACTTGGAGGATTTGAAAGAGACGTTCGAAACCCTCCGTCAATATCGCATGAAGCTCAACCCGAGCAAATGTGTCTTCGGCGTTTCGTCCGGGAAATTCCTTGGGTTCATGGTCTCCCAGAGAGGAATAGAGGCCAACCCAGACAAAATAAAAGCCGTGCTGGAGATGACTCCCCCAAGGTCGACGAAAGAAGTGCAAAGCCTCACGGGAAGAGTAGCGGCACTTAACCGCTTTGTCTCGCGGGCTACTGACAAGTGCCTCCCCTTCTTCAAGACACTGAGAAAAGCATTCGTTTGGACGGACGAGTGCCAGCAATCCTTTGAAGAGCTCAAGAGGTACCTGACGTCCCCACCATTGCTGAGCCCTTCCCAACAGGGCGAAACCCTCTCCTTGTACCTAGCAGTCTCCCCGACAGCTGTCAGCTCAGCCCTCATCAGGGAAGACGGGGGCACCCAACTGCCAGTGTACTACACCAGTAGAGCTTTTCAAGGAGCTGAGGACAGGTATCCAGCCATGGAGAAGCTGGCACTAGCTCTTGTAATCGCTGCCAGGAAACTTCGACCATACTTCCAGTCTCACAAAATCATCGTCCTTACGAATCATCCCCTCCGTAAGGCGATGAACAAGCCAGACGCAGCTGGACGACTGATTCAATGGGCTGTCGAGTTGAGCGAGTTCGACATCGAGTACCACCCAAGGCAGGCTATCAAGGCACAAGCCCTAGCTGACTTCATCGCTGAATTCACAGTGAATGAAGACGAACCATCAGAAGAGAAGCCGGACGAAGAGTGGGAAATTGAAATCGATGGGTCGTCCGTCAAGGGGGCAGGAGGTGTTGGAATAGTCTTCAAGACACCTGAAGGGCATCTCCTCAAACACTCCACCCGGCTCCAGTATCCCACCACAAACAACGAGGCAGAATACGAGGCCCTGTTGACCGGCCTACGTATAGCTAAAGAACTGGGGGCAAACAGACTCAAGATCCGAAGCGACTCACAACTGATAGTAGGGCAGGTCAACGGTGAGTATGAAGCAAGAGAAGATAGAATGACCAAATATCTCAAGCTCGTCAGAGAAGCCATAAAGTGGTTCGACGAAGTTAAGCTCGTCCAAGTACCTCGTGAACAGAACACAGAGGCTGACGCCTTGGCAAAGCTAGCCTCTTCTGACGAAGCAACAGACCAGTACATCGAAATCCAACACTCGCCAAGCCACCTGGAAGAAGAACTAAGCCCCATCAACGTCAGTAACTCCTGGATGACACCCATCATCAACTACCTAGAAGACGAAACACTCCCTACAGACCCAGTCGAGGCTAGAAAGCTGAAAGTCCGGTGCACGAGGTTTGCCCTGATACAAGGCATTCTATACAAAAGAAGCTTCTCCCTCCCATATCTACGTTGCCTAGATAAGGCAGAGGCTGACTACGTGATGAGAGAGGTACACGAAGGAATTTGCGGCAATCATTCAGGTGCACGTTCCTTAGTGCACAAACTCGTCCGAGCTGGATACTATTGGCCGACGATGCAGAAGGACGCGGTCTCCTATGTTCGTGCATGCGACAAGTGCCAAAGATTTGGAAACCTCATCCACTCACCACCGGAGACACTGACCCCAATGACGGCACCATGGCCGTTCGCCCAATGGGGACTGGACATCATGGGACCCCTCCCTGTCGGACGAAGACAGCTAAAATTCCTAGTAGTGGGAATAGACTATTTCACAAAGTGGGTAGAAGCTGAACCACTTGCTACGATCACAGAGAAGAACATAAGAGGATTCGTATGGAAGGCAATCATATGCAGGTTTGGGATACCCAGAGCCTTTATATCGGACAACGGACGACAGTTCGACAACTCGCCTTTCCGAGAATTTCTGTGAAGAGCTTGGCATACACAACCACTATTCGTCCCCCGGTCACCCACAGGCCAACGGACAGGTGGAAGTTACAAATCGATCCTTGCTCAAGATGATCAAGACTCGACTTGAGGGGGCAAAGGGACTATGGCCTGAAGAGCTCCCAAATATCTTGTGGGCATACAGGACAACAGCAAGAACTCCCACAGGAGAAACCCCCTTTCGACTGACGTATGGCACCGAAGCCGTCATACCCGTGGAAGTCGGCCTCACTACATGGAGGACGAACAACTATGACGAGGAAAGCAACGATGCTCAACTACGATCAAACCTAGATCTGGTGGACGAAAGTTCGGGATCAAGCTGAAGCCAGAACCAGGGTCTACCAACAGAGGATGGCCCGCTACTACGATAGACGAGTGAAGCACAGAGAATTCAAAGTTGGAGACTTAGTGCTGAGAAAAGTGACCCTCGCAACAAAGGACCCAACACAGGGAAAACTGGGTCCCACATGGGAAGGACCATACAGGGTCGTCAAGTTCCACAGGAGAGGCACCTACCACCTGGAGAAGTTAGACGGGGACGCACTACCTCACCCCTGGAACGCCGAGCATCTAAAGAAATATTACCAGTAAGACAACGACATTCATATGTATTCCTTTTTGCTTTTTGCTCATATGATTCGAAATCTCCAGTGTATTTGTTTTTAAAATAAACTAAGCGGAATACAAAGTCATCCAAGCATCATGACTCCGTCTCTACTTCTCCAAAGACTCAAACAACCTTAATCGCTTGAATAAAACAACAAGCATAAGGACGACCTTAAGCGCTTGAACAAAACAACAAGCCAAAGGTCCACTCAAACAACCTTAACTGCTTGAATAAAACAACAAGCATAAGGACGACCTTAAGCGCTTGAACAAAACAACAAGCCAAAGGTCCACTCAAACAACCTTAACTGCTTGAATAAAACAACAAGCATAAGGACGACCTTAAGCGCTTGAACAAAACAACAAGCCAAAGGTCCACATAACAACCTTAACTGCTTGAATAAAACAACAAGCATAAGGACGACCTTAAGCGCTTGAACAAAACAACAAGCCAAAGGTCCACAAACAACCTTAACCGCTTGAACAAAACAACAAGCGTAAGGACGACTCTAAACACTTGAACAAAACAACAAGTGTCTCAAGTCCATGAGCATAGTGTACAAACGCACATGCATGGACGACTCTAAACACTTGAACAAAACAACAAGTGTCACAGTCCCTAAGCATGTGTACAAACGCATATGTATGGACGACTCTAAACACTTGAACAAAACAACAAGTGTCACAAGTCCCTGAGCATGTGTACAAACGCACATGCATGGACGACTCTAAACACTTGAACAAAACAACAAGTGTCTCAAGTCCCTGATGCATGTGTACAAACGCACATGCATGGACGACTCTAAACACTTGAACAAAACAACAAGTGTCACAAGTCCCTAAGCATGTGTACAAACGCTCATGCATGGACGACTCTAAACACTTGAACAAAACAACAAGTGTCACAGTCCCTGAGCATGTGTACAAACGCACATGCATGGACGACTCTAAACACTTGAACAAAATAACGAGTACCTCAATCATCAATACATGTATACAAACAAAACAGACAGTCACACCCACAAACGGGAGCCGTCAAAGACATTCAGATAGACGACCATAAGAACATGGTGAAAAACAGGTAAAATTAGTATTCACATACAAATGCCATAAAAAACAGTTAAGATGTATACATTGAAAAGCAAACTTAATTAAAACATTGTTCAAAAAACTAGCAAGCCTCAAAAACGGGCATTGTAGCATCACCACATTGTTTCAACATCAAAAGCCTCAAAAAACAGGCCCTACCAAAAACAGTGTATCTGAAAAGGTTACAAATATCATAAATTAAGAGGTTGCATCATCGTCCATCTGTGGATCATTAGTCGGTGCCTCTACGTTTCCCTCGTCAGCAGGCATCGTCGACTCGTCATCGTCGAACGGTTGGAACCCATCAAAGTCGAGCTCAGGAAACTTCTCTTTTGCTTGTTTCTTCAGAAGGTTGAAACCAGAGAGGAAATACTTCGTGTTGACGTCGTCATAAGCCTCTGACGATTTGAATTCCTCCGACAGCTGAAATCCTCGCCCCCTCCAACTGCGAAGTCAACATCTTAACTTGCTCTTCAGACTTCCTGGCCCCGTCCAAGCGCCTTCTTCAGGTCCTCGTCCTTCTTCGCCATGTCCACCTTAAGTGTCGACATCTCGCCCACAACCCTGTCTCTATCAAGAGTCAGTTCATTGACGAGTGCCGTAAGCCGTTGATTGGATTGGGCAGCCTCTGACATTTTGATCTTCTGCTTCAGCAACGCCTCTTCCCATTGGATGCAACGATTGGCGATCACTGTAAACTCCGTCAGGCCCTATGCATACGAAAACAATTAGATCAAATCTCTAAACAAAAAAAAAAAAAAAAAAAAAAAAAAAAAAAAAAAAAAAAAAAAAAAGAGAGACGTACCTTCATAAGGGAATGAACGCCGGCCACCTTGATGACGTCAGTGTTGACTTTGTCATACTCATCAACATCGTCCTTCGTCACTACGGACTTGGCTCGACGACAAGCCAAGGAAGCGTCGCGCGGCAGCGTCGGCACCTTCTCCAAGATCGGCTGGACGATGGCTCGGCAGAGATCTCGACCACCTCGACGGACGATGTGGGCACAGGCTCTGGAACGGACGGCTTTCTGGACAGGAGGAGGAGGTGGAAGACTTCTCTCGTCAGTCGCCTTCTTGGACGACGAGTCAGCCTTCCTCTTCTTCCCAATGACCAACGGGGCCTCCTCCTGTTGGCTCATCATCATCTTCTTAAGCTTTCTCCCGGTTGAGCTTAGCGGTCGCCATCCCTACAAGACAAAATAAAGAGCATCGTCAGATAAACGTCGCTTGACGGACGCTACAAACAACATGTAATGTAAAGATATTTACTCTTCTGATTGATCTCCTGCAATGACAGGACAGCTTCACTCGGTTCAGGCCCGAACGAGTACAGAGCTAGAAGCTCGGGTCGTATGAAGTACTTGTAATGGATGCTGGTTGTGGTGCAATGCCCGAAGTACCCTGTTGTGGCCGTCCTCGTTTAGCTTCGGCCGTCTGAGCGCTACAAAGAGAAAAGAAGACGTCAAAAGCAAATTACCAAAACACCATGAAAAAATTAAGGCATACAAAGAAACACACACACCAGAGGACGAAGGCACGCCCCACTTTCGACGGACTGGGATAAAGTCGTCGTCCTTCTCACTAACCAGACCCTCCCAATTATCCCCGCATACAAAAACGTAATCGTCCTTCCATTCCCTATTGGACGACGGGTTTCCAACTATTAGCTTCAAGCCTCTTTGCCGCATGTTCAAAGACCAAAACCCTGGAGAGGCGGGTATCTGGCACGGCTTGTAACAAAACAAAAGCTCGTCCAGGGTAAGATCGTCCTTCCCCTCACTTAAAACCTTTCCACATGACCATACTCCCGACGACCGTCCTCCAGGCATTGGGTGCCAATTGGCCCGGCGACAGGTTTAGATGGTTAAGCAACTCCCTCATCAAAGGCTGTAAGGGAAACCTCACGCCTGCGTTAAAATCGGCCTCGTAGAAGACCACATCTCCATACCTAGATGAACATGCAACTTCGTCCGACTCAGGAATCCGAAGGACGACGTCCTCCGGAATCTGATATTTTCGCCTATAACTATCAAGCCCATCAGCGTCCACCTACTTTGGACAGATAGAACCTCGCGGTCCACTTAGCCTCAGGCCCAGCACCCTCTGACGAGCCTGAGATGGACGGGGTTTCTTCTAGGGAACGAGTACCCTCGTCCCTATCAGAGAGTCCCTCGGGGAGGTCCTCAGAACGGACCGAAGTCCAACTTACTCTCCCTCATTGGCCATTAACGCCCTCAACTTCTCTCCAAGGTGCTCAACGCCGGAAAAGACTCAAGATTAAAGAGCTCCTCCGACACGCGACGGAGCACGCAATCAAAAGGGATTAAATCCCCAAAGTCTATAGCCCTACCTTCGCTCTCGGCTATCCGACACACCCCCACAAAAAAATTCCTAAGTGAATGATCCAGTGCTTAACAATAGAACCCAAATCGGAAAAAAGAGAAGAACTCACCGGAGAAAAGAGAAAC
Organism: Fagus sylvatica; assembly: GCA_907173295.1. Lineage (NCBI taxonomy): Eukaryota > Viridiplantae > Streptophyta > Magnoliopsida > Fagales > Fagaceae > Fagus > Fagus sylvatica. Next base: position 34,183,252 of record OU015767.1, read on the forward strand.
ACTTCGGAGAAGGAGCGGGAAAAAGGAAGTGAAGAGAAAATAAAAAAACTGTTTCCTCGGGTTTAAATAGGTGAAACCCTCGGGCATGCGAAACGAGCCGTCGTTTCGTAAAACGTGCCCATCGAATAAAGGACACGTGTCAAAAAGGGAAGTCATGCGGTCACTTCAGCATTTAATGCCTTCGATTTCTTTTCGGCTACGCGCTTCTCGAAAAAGATATCCCCTAAAAACTCGCGCCAAAAAATAAAAATAAAAACCCTTCGATATTCCGTCCGTCGTCCGCAACGGAACCACGACGGAATAGGGGGCATCTGACGAGTCAAAATCTAATCGACTGACGACTATATGTTCACAGCATTCGCGACGACACATTGACAACCACTTAATATCGTCCTACTCCGAGGCTCACAATTCCCTCCTATACCGTCCATCAACAGACGAATGGTACAGAACCTTGCTCTACGAACGAGAAAGATGTGGACGTCCTATGCTCATCGTCTTCTCAGCTCATCTCCTTCTCGGCGCATTCCGGAATGACCGTCATAAATGTAATTAAAAACCCAAAAGCGTTACGCTCCCATTAATGACAATATCCTCCGAGATATTGTAACCGTCTTCATAAATGATCCTCAGTTAAATCCAATTAAAGAGGGAAATTAAGGAAGACTCAACGGCTATTCTCTGGGGCAGCTATATAAACCTCCATACAGAACTGCACAAGGTACGCACACTATTTTTCTAAACACTACTTACTTACTTGATAATCATCCTCCCCAAATTCTTGACAAAGGCATCGGAGGAACTTTGGCCGGCACCCCACCGGTGCATTCCTGCCGTCGTCATTATATTCTTGTTGTTTCAGGTCTTCTGTCAGAGAAAGTACTACGAAGGACGACCGTGCTGATTTTTGCACATCATCACACACACTCGAAGAATTCTTGCCAAGCCAATTCCACCACCCAAAGAGAAGCTCCGAGACTTTATTCAGCAACACCCACATTGACTCGAGATGGTATCTTTATGTAACGTTTAAATACAACAACTCTCTAACATGGGGTAAGTCTCACATTTGTAGGGTCTAACTTCATATGAAAGAGATATTACACTTAACAGTTGTGGATGCTCAAAATTTCTAAGCTTACCACGTGTCGCCTTATGAGTGGTCAAACGTGGGGTGGATCTATTTGATGGGGATGTTGAGCCCAAAACTCCACACCGGGCTTGTTGGGCTGCCCAATGGCTGATGGTGCACTCCTTTTGAATAATTGCTAACCTGTCAGACCCAAATACTCACCAAGGAGGTCGCGGTAGACAGATAGAGTCAGTCCCGCAGATTAAGACTAAACATAATAAACTTTGCTTTCACTAAGGCATCCAGTGATAATAACATGTTAGAAATATACAACAGGCTTACCAGTAGACAGACAAAGTCAGTCTCGCAAATTGGAACCAAACACAGTCAACTTGGCCTTCACAAGGACTTGCAATAAATAATAATGTGTAAGAAATATATAACAAAAAATGGAACTCAGGAGATTCGGAGAGTAGGAAGAGGATTAATTACTGTGCAAACGTATATGAATCAACATTATTAATTGGTGTAAGTGTTTGGTGGTTGAAGATGGGTTTTTTGGTTGTGGCAGACAGAAAGCGTTTCAGTCTACCACGATTCTGCAGAAAGTGTTCGGTAGAAATTGGTTGTCTTTTATTCTTAAGCTTGAGGAAAATAGATCAGTTCCAGCCCAAGATCAACCAACCCCCATTTCCTATTTCTCACCCTTATTTATAGTGATGTTAATATCTTGTAGTTTCATCCATTGCCCTCTTAATCATGATGATTATTATTTACCCGAGAGATAAAAGGGGTAGGATTTGACTTGATCTTATTTTGTCTAAGAAGATCATATCTTGTCTTCTATAGATCAGATTTTGGGCTGCGGCAGACTTTTTCAGAGAGTCCCCATTTTCAGGTGTTGGGGTTGGTGAGAATTTAATGCTTGATAAGAATAGCAAAAATGGTTAAGTTGATTCATACACGTTTCTTCTTAATTTGGCTTAATCTTACCGTAGCATTTATCCCCAGCAGATGCAATGCTGTCTTACGGTAGACTGTCAAATTCAGTAAATTAATCCCCCTACCTTCAATCCGATCTTCCTAAATTCCATGTTGAGGATGAACAAGGACCACAGGAGTGCTGGGCTACGGTGGTCGTTGCCCTTGAGTGGTGGCAGCTTCGGCGGCCATGGTAGCTTTCTCGACCTCCCCAGCTCTTGTTTCGTCTTTCCCATCATTTCCTTTCTCAGCTGATGTTGCGGTAGACGTTTTTGTGAAAGTGTCTACTGCAACCGTTGGTCAATATGAAGAACCAGCATTCTTCGGTGATTATGAAGCCTGGAGATCCGTATTTCTCCTTGGGAAAGTGCTGCCTTTATCACCTCGAGCTCTGCACCAAAGAAAAAAGGGGAAGAAAAGGGGGCATCACGTGATGTGATTTTCCCTCTCCTTTTTGGAATGTTATGGTGAGTTTTCCCCCTTTTTTTGGACTGTTCTCGCAGGTCCCACATCATCACAGCAGATGTGTGTTTGGGTTGAGTGGGCTGGCTTATGTTTTTGGCTTAATTGATGGCCCAACGCCATTACCCCTTGTTTTCAGCCGCGGTAGACTACTGGGCTTTGTTTGTCTTGGGCCCTCAAAACAAAGTTTGATGCTTTGGACTTAGGCTTTGGCAAAAAGTAGGCATCTACAACAGTTACATAAAATACCTAAAAATACATTGCTCTTCCTGTGGGTATAGGAATCATATGCTACGTCGGTGGTGAATGACACAAAAGTTGGGGCTCAAATATAATTTTAGGAGTCTTTCGTGACACATCCAAATATACATAATTTACAAGGCTTCCCCAACCCCCTGAATATATATACAAAGCTTCTCAGTCGAACTGTGTAGTATTTTTTTACCCTCACACAGTCACACCCATTGATCTACTTTCCTCCTCAAGTCCAATTACAACAAAACAAGTCCTTTACTTTCATCCGAAACAAAGTCCTCCGTTTCCGCCACAACCCAACAACAAAACCAGGATCTGAGCTTCAACAACGTTATCTTTCAACTAGGTATGTCTCATAATTCATGCCCAATTAACTAGCTAGGGTTTGTACTAAATTTATGGTTCTTCTTGTTGATCGCTTAAAAAATTTGTTAACTCAATCAATGAAGTTACTTGGTCCAAAGCTTGCTCTTTGAGGATTAAACTACATCGAATTTTCTATGTTTTTATGTTTTAAGTAATTTTTGTGAGAATTTACGAACATGGGTTTTTGGTTTTTATGTTTGGTTTTTGTAAATAGAAGAAAAGGAAAAGAAACTTGAATTTATGTAAAGTTTTAAAATTGTGGGTAGGTTTGAATTATGTGTAAAATTGGCTTAAAATGCTGTGCAAGTCTTTTTTGGATGTTAGAGCATGAACATCTATTTCAGAATCTCTCAAAAATTGAATTTTTGATAAAAGTAGTGTAGCGTTTTGAGTTGATTTTTGTTTTCTGCTAGTACTTAGTTTTGGTGCTTAAAATCAGTGAAGAATGGAAGGAATTAAGTTGATCCATAATATATTGGCTCCTTTTATTTGAAATCCTTACAATTACCGGAAAAGATCACTAGATAAGTAATCAATATATCTGGTTGTTATGCTTGGTATTTTAAAGTTTTTCTTTTCCTAGAGAAACTTGTGAGATAATATTACTTGCTGACACTTGTTATGAGTTCTATCTCTTTTGAGTGTAGAAAATTTGGAGCTCCCTGAGTAAATTACTAATAATAGGCCAAAATAAATGAGTGAACTAGTAAAATAATAGGGAGATTGTATTTTTGTATGGCATGGAGTATGACACTGCATTTAGTGGTTGAGGGGTTTTGGCAAATTTGTTTGGTGCAATCACAAACAGACTAAACTAGAAGTCCTTATAGCTTCAAATCTAAATCAATGAATCCTAAGATTGGTTCATGTGGTTGAACTTATATAGTAAACAAACAGAACTCGTTCATAAAATTCACAATGAACTTGAGATTAAAATAAGAGCAGATCTACCAATATGCTTAACATTAAATAAATGGTTTTTGCCATGAAATGGAAAAAAAGGAAGTTGTAAATCATTGATCCATGTCTTTGTATTATAGTAATTTTCATAGTTTGTGAAAAAACTGTGATACATCTTGTGTTCATATTTATATTTTCTCTCTGTTATCTTGTATTGACTATTGAGCTAGTTAATTAACACTTTGCAGCTTATCCAGGAGGGAGTGCTTATTATCACAGTTTATACAAAGACTTAGCATATCATGGCAGACCTAGAAAATTTGCTCCTGGAGGCTGCAGGAAGAACCAGTTCAGCAGGCAGAAACCGGAACACCCATCCACCATCTAGAAGGCGACGTGAGGGTTCATATTCTGACGGTGGAAGTGACTCTAGGGATGATGATTCAGATGATGATCGCGGTTATGCAAGCAGAAAGCCCTCTGGATCTCAAGTTCCTTTGAAGAAGAGGTTGGACCCTGCTGAAAGAGATGATGATCTGGGAAGCCAGGAAGAGGGTGATGATGGTGGTGCTACTGATCGTGAGGGTGACAGCAGTGATGAATCTGATGTTGGTGAGGATCTTTATAAGAATGAAGATGACAGGCGAAAGCTTGCACAGATGACTGAACTTCAAAGAGAGATGATCTTGTCAGATAGAGCATCCAAGAAAATTGATAAGAATATTCGGGAGAAAATAAGATCAAAACAGAGTGGAAAGACCACCCAATCTAGAAAAGAGACTCCACCTCTTCCAACGTCTCGTGCGCGCTTGACATCCAGATCTGCTGACAGGTCTGCCAAGGATGACGCATTGAATGAATTGCGAGCAAAGCGGTTGAAGCAGCAGGACCCAGAGGCTCACCGTAAATTAAGAGATGCATCTAGAGGAAGTTCAGGGAGTCGAACTTTCTCACCAAAGCGAAAAGCTTTCAGCAGACGAAGTGAGAGTAGTTCTAGTCAGAGTGAGAGTGAAAGTAGGTCCCACAGTGAAGATGAAGGGTCAACTGGGGATGGTGGAATGGTTGACAGTGATGATGAGAGGGGCATGTCAGGATCTGAGGTGCCATCTTTTGATGATATAAAGGAAATTACTATTCGGAGGTCAAAGCTAGCAAAATGGTTTATGGAGCCATTCTTTGAAGAGTTGATTGTGGGTTGCTTTGTGAGGGTTGGAATTGGGAGGTCAAAGTCTGGACCTATATACAGGCTCTGCTTGGTCCGGAATGTTGATGCCACAGAACCTGACCGGCAGTACAAACTGGAGAATAGAAACACGTATAAGTATCTAAATGTTGTTTGGGGAAATGAAACCTCTGCTGCCAGGTGGCAGATGGCTATGGTTTCTGACTCGGGGCCACAGGAGGAGGAGTATAAACAGTGGATTAGGGAGGTAGAACGAAGTGGGGGTCGGATGCCAAGCAGACAGGATGTGTTGGAAAAGAAGGAGGCCATTAAGAAAACCAACACATACGTTTACTCGGCAGCCACTGTGAAGCAGATGTTACAAGAGAAAAAATCTGCTTCGTCAAGACCAATGAACGTTGCAGCTGAGAAGGACCGTCTGAGGAGAGAGTTGGAAATTGCACAAAGCAAGCATGATGAGCTAGAGGTAGAGAGGATCAAGACAAGACTGAAGCAATTAGATGCATCCCGGCAAGCACAGGAGAAAGATGCCAAGGCTGTTAGGCTAGCTGAGATGAACAGAAAGAACAGGGTTGAGAATTTCAAAAATGCATCAGAACTGAAACCATCAAACGCAGGTTTAAAGGCAGGGGAGGCTGGTTATGATCCCTTTTCAAGGAGATGGACTAGGTCAAGGAATTACTACCTTTCAAAGCCTGGAGGAACGACTGAGGCCCCGGAGGTGGCAAATGGTGATGCTAATGGTGCAGCTGCAATTGTAGACGTCAGTAATGTGGTGGGCCTGGTGGCTGGACATAAGGGAACTGCAGAGGCTGGCTTGGCAGCTACAGCCGCTGCCTTGCAAGCTGCAGCTGGTGCCGGGAAGTTGGTTGATACTAGTGCTCCTGTGGATCAAGGGACCGAGTCATATTCGCTGCATAACTTCGAGCTGCCAATTTCATTGGCTGCTCTTCAGAGGTTTGGTGGGCCCCAAGGAGCTCAGTCTGGATTCATGGCAAGGAAACAAAGGATCGAAGCAACAGTTGGATGCAAAGTCCCGGAGAATGATGGAAGGAGGCATGCACTGACCCTGACTGTTAGTGACTACAAGAGAAGAAGAGGGCTTCTCTGAAATGCTGTTCCACATTCACTGTCAGATAAATATTTTCTTTGTGTGCTTTCTTGAATCAAATTGATTCAGTAATGCAGATGTATGAGATAAACCTTTTACTTTATTCTTTTACGTAAACCTGATAAGTTACTGTGTCCTCGAACAAATTGTCTTGTACAAGCCATTCCTGATATTTACTTTTAGTAGGTTTTGTATTTGTTGAATTCAGTCCAACTGGTGCCATAATAATGTACTAATCGTTTTATCCATTTTGTATTCAACTGGCTGTCAATTTCCTGTGATGAATTTGCTTTCATCAATATTTGGCTTGCCTAATTGTTGATAGCGTTCTAATTTTAATTGGTTGAGGATTTTGATATAATAACGAGTTCTTCTCTCTCTCTCTCTCTCAATTGATTGCTTTCTTGCATCTTCATTCTTATCAAAGAACTATAGTAAAACTAAGGGATGGGCATGACTGTAAGTGCATAAGAAATTTATATGAGATACCTGAAATTGGAGTCTAAAATTACAAATCTCTTAAGAAAAATCCAAAAGAAAAGAGCCATGAACAAACATCTTCATCCACAGAAATTGATCTCAAGAACCGGAACTTATATAGTTTATAAGTAAAATCACCAAAAAGAACGTAACTTATCAAAAAAAATATATATACAAAAAAAATATATATACCAAAAAAGAAAGTAAATATATAAAGCTTGGTAAATAATTAAGAAGAAAATCTATAACAAACTTAAGAAAAAATTACTAACTACTAAACGTTAGTATTAGATATGACATTGTCACATTGGAAATATTGTATATGTCAGGTTGAAGGGATTTTCATTTACAATATAAAAAATTTAATAGAACTGGAATATAGAGTATACATTGGAAATAAGTTAATAAGAAATTAAATTTATAAAATAGACTTGGCAAACAGATCAATTCGAGTCTGGTCTGAGTTTGGCCTAAATAGATTGAGTAAAAATTAGGTAAGGGTTAAAACGAGTAGCTACTATTGTTATCCATACCTTTTTTTTAAGGATTTGTGCGGGTTAACGAGTATTAGTCTAATTATTTCAAGTCTAACCCAAGAGATGTGTCTAGATGGAAGGATGAGTTAGAGTTGGAACCGTGATGTGTTTTGGAAAGCATTCCAATATATGTCATGCTTCTTATGTTTTCACCTTATTATGAAATTGTCTAAATACCTATAAACAAAACCATAACAAAAAAAATTTCAATAGTAATGATCAAAGATTAAAGAGAAATAAAAATAACAACGATGTAACTTTCTTTTATTTAAGTTGAGAGAGAGATGGTGTTATCGAAAGAGAATATATTTCATGCAACTAGCATATGTTACATCCCTCTCACAACATATAAGTCTCAATTTATATAAAATTTGTTATGAGATAATGATTGCATATACTAAATGTATAAGATAATTATTGGTAATAGGAGGCACAAGGGCGGAACCACAACCATGGGTGGGTGGGTGGGTGGGGAGGGGGGGGGGGGGGGGTTGTGGCCCCTGTAAAATTGTTTAAAACCCCTTAATATTATATATAATTGTTAATATTTAAATTATAAGAATTGAACTTATCCCTCAACTAAAAAATTCTTGCATTTGTCCCCCAATCAAAGATTCCTAGTTCCGTCCTTGTAGAAACATGATTCTATTATATATTTTTAAGTGAAAAAGAGGTGTGTGTACTTTTAGTTTTAGTGATATTTTAATAACCTAAATAAAACTATGGTGTAAAACCTTGTTTAAACATTCTAATCCAAATCTTTTTTCTTCCAAAAAAAAAAAAAAAAATCCATATTGAGATATTTTAATAACCTAAATAGCTTAGATATCTATGGTGTAAAACCAAAATTGGTTTAAACATTCCAATCCAAATCTACTCTATATTCATTCTCCAAATTCTATCCTATTAAATTGGATCCAAGTCAGAAAACCACCGTACCAAATCTATTATCATTGCATAGCCAAGTAGCCAACTGCATGGCTTGTGTTTACACTTTACAACCCAAAACAATATTTACATATAATACGCAACCCAAATATCATTCTCCATACATGGCTTAATCGAAATTAAAGAGCCAAAAAATGGTCCAGCGGTATTCAATTCTCATTACAAGAAACAACTGAGTTTGAATCAATCCACTTTTTGTAAGGGAACTTTTTTTTTTTATACCCTTAAAGAAAAAGAAAAAGGAGGTAATAAGAGAGCACTCATCCTCCACAGTCCACACCACACCAAAAGCTATTTTCAAGAATAAATAAAAAAAAAAAAAAAAAAAAAGAAAATAAAAATAAAAAGTTGAGTCATCTTAATCAAACAGCTCTGATAAACACTGTTCAGATATCTCTCCCTCTCTTTTTAAAGCTGGTTTGTGAAACACTACATAGTGAACACTGGTACTATAAATATAGTATTTTTGGTTCCCAATGTCCAAAACACAAAAACCACTTTTATCTTCTTTTTTGACATTTTGCCGCCTCCACCATTAAAATGCTTTTAAACTTTATAAGCAGCTAGCTACTGTGTACTTCTCACCAACCACATTCAAAGTTTCCAACTTCTTTTACCAAAAAAGCCAACTTTTTTTTTTTTTTTTTCCACAAACCAAGTCCAAGAGGATTGGCCATGTCTATGTATGAAGAAAGCGCCAAACCTTCTGAGCCTTTCCTTCTCTTTCTTCTTCACCTATTACAAGACCTCAAGAAATCAATCCTAGCTTTTCTTCTTTCCTTTCCCACTTCTCTTTTTGCTCTCATTCTTCTTTTTCTCTTGGCCTACAATGGCTTCTCTGTCTTCTACATTCACCTCCCTTTTCCGGTCAAGTCCCCGCCGGTTCCCGCCAATTTTTACCCAGAAAATACTGCCGGAGAATCAATGAGAAATGGGTTTTCTTCTTCTTCTTCTTCTACTACTTCAAAGTTTGCATCTTTAGTGATGTATTCAATGAAAGAAGAAGACCCACCTGTGATTTTGAAGACCCATTTGCCCCCATTGCACAAACCAAACTTTTCAATCACACCCATCACTGAATCTTCGGTTTCAAGGCCGAGACGGGTTCGGAAACCCAAGCGCAAGCTCAAGAGTTTGCCCTCAGAAGCTCGGTCCGGTTCTTTTCCAGCAATGATTGCTGAATTCTTTGCTGGAAATTCAACTACTTCATGTAAGTTTCGGTTCTTTATGACTTGGATTTCGTCAAAGTCTTTTGGTGAGAGAGAATTGTTAGCTATGGAGAGCTTGTTTAAGTCTCACCCTAAAGCTTGTTTGGTTATAGTCTCGAGCTCAATGAATTCAAGAAAAGGTAGTCAATTTCTAAGACCTCTTTTAAATAAGGGGTTTCGTGTAATGGCTATTGATCCTGATTTTGATTATGTGTTCAAGAATACTTATGCAGAAGCTTGGTTTGATAGTTTAAGGAAAGGGAATGTGAATCCTGGTGAGGTTTCTTTGGGTCAAAACCTCTCTAATTTGCTTAGGCTTGGTTTGTTATATAAGTTTGGGGGTATTTATGTTGACACAGATATTATAGTGTTAAAGAGTTTCTCAAAGTTGAGAAATGTGATTGGTGCACAAACTATTGATGTTGAAACTGGGAATTGGAGTAGATTGAATAATGCTGTGTTGATCTTTGATAAGCATCATCCACTACTTTACAAGTTTATTCAAGAATTTGCACTGACATTTGATGGGAACAAGTGGGGACACAATGGCCCTTACTTAGTCTCAAGGGTTGTTTCAAGGTTGAGTGGAAGGCCTGGATTTAACTTCACTGTATTGCCACCATCGGCGTTTTATCCGGTCGATTGGAGTCGGATTCGAAGTCTTTTCCGGGGGCCTAGAGATCAGCTTCATTCAAGATGGTTGCATGAAAAGTTGAGGCATATTCAGTCTCAAAGTTTGGCTGTGCACTTGTGGAATAGCCAAAGTAGGAAGCTTAAGGTTGAGAAGGGAAGCATCATCAATCATATAATGTTGAATTGTTGTATCTCCTGCAATTCTGCAATAGCAAGGTTGTAATTATTCAAAGTTGGACAATTGCAAAGTGTCTTATGCAATGGTTCCATGTTGTTGTATGTGGTTAATGGACCAACTCAGTTCATTCCACCATCAATGATAGTCCTGAAAGAAAGAATGTTAGGAAATGATTAGTCTTTTCTTTTCTGAACTTTTTGGGTTTTTTTACCCTTAAATTTGTCCTACTTGTAATTGTAAGTTGTATCTTTTTACAAGGTCTAAAAATGCAGAAGAGTATATTTTTCACATTCCATATTCTGTTATTCTTGAGGATGACATATTATGATGCTATTTTGCCAATTACAAGTAATTAACATAGCAGTGTCTATTTCAGGAAAAAAAATTTGTGTCTATTCTATCAAGTAGAATATTATTGTTTAATAAATAAATAAAGAAGCTTATCATTATTTTGCCTTTATTAGAGATGTTATTGTGAAAGTGATTTCTCAGCTTCGAATTAATATATGGCACCTACTTTCCAGCCTCATCATGTTTTTCTAGCATCTTCTTATGTGCCTTTTTATTTGTTTATATATTTTTTTTTTACCCTTTTGGCTCAGCATATCAATTACATATTTAGATGCCTCAGAACTCAAGAGTGAAAATTCTAGCAGTTGGCCATGTGAAGTGAAGCAGGAACTATAGTCTATAGCCAAGGTCAACTACACATTAATGACATAAGGTTTTCCCTTAATTGAAGCATATCATCAACCCAATAATTACGGTGCTGAGTTTATTTATTAGTCCAGCTCTCTGCTAATTGAATATTTTGGTCTCTTATTTTATGCAAACATGCACATGCACCCTCCACTCCATATCCCTTTTCTATTCCAAGAATATATTCATTTAGCAACAAAAAGATATATTTCTTAATAAAAGAGAATTATTCCTTTATACTTTTTTTTTTTTGGCTGAATGATATCCCTTAATACTTAAAAGGTTAGAGTAACCAAACCGTCATTATACTTATATGATTCTTTGTTTATTACCTTGCATGTTACAAGACATAGGAGTCATTAGTCAACTCCGGTTCCATGACGATGATTCTGAATTGCATTGAGCAGTTTCTTGTTTTTTGATTTTTGTGTTTTTTGTGTTTTGTTTTTTGGTTATTGTTGAGGTTTTAGAGAGTTGAGCACACGCAAGTGTAGCAATCTCTCTACTCTCAAGGAGCCCTTGTGGTTAGTTGAATCACAAGTTTCTGGCTAATTATTTGACACGTGAGTCGTGACTACTTCAAAAATGGGCTGAGCAGGGCTTATCTTAGTTATACCATATTCATCATAAATATCTGACAAAATTTATTCAACAAAATTAATGAAAATATCAATAAAAAAAAAAAATAGAGCCTTGTGTTAGTCAATGACTTCAACATGTGTTAGTTCTTTGTTTATTGCATACTTAACACCATATTTCACCCACCATTAATGATTCAAATCAAATAGTTCTTGGTAGCGACGAATGAAAATCTTATATCCCACTTTTTATGTTCTATTTTATACTCCACTAATCATAACTTGTCACGTGTTTTTTTTTCCTTTCCTTATAAAAAAACTAAGATTTAAAATGGAAAAAAATCTAACACAATCTAACACATGGTTAATTGTGATTGGTGGAGTATAAAGTGAAACGTAAAAAGTGGGATAAAAGATTTTCATTCGGTAGCAACCGTGGCATTGATAAGGATATATACTAAAAATCATATTAGAACTTTTTTATTTATTTGATAATTGATAAGAAAAATAAGAGTAGATAAGAAATTTTCTAATTGAAAGTCATTGTCTAGAACCTTTCATTAACTACACTATTATCAGAGCGGCAATTAATATATTCCTAGTGAACATCTATGCGTAATCTCAGGATAGATAGAGAAACATGTTACAAGCTGTAGTTGAAATTTCAACGATGAACTCTAATAGACATGTCTTAGATAAAATAGGAGCTGAAGCTCACAAAAACAGAACTTGTCTAATTGCCATGATGCCACTATTGCCTTGTTCCTCCAGACCCTTAGACAGGAAGCAACATTTAAGGGTCAATAATGCTATCATGGTGAAGAGAGTCTTGGTAGTAAGGATAAAAAAGGAGTATTGGAGTAGTAGTGCGCACATGGCTAAAATAATTGGCTTGTATTACTATTTCCTTTATAAAACTATAGAAAAGAAGGTTCCTGTGAACTTCATGGTAAATGAAAAAGGTAATTGTAAATTGCAATGTTTTGGACCTTTGTGAATGTGCACAAAAATTGGTTAGTGAGCAGTGAAAACTTTGTGGACAAAAATCAACAATATCTTATTTTTATATTGTGTTATTATTGAATGCATGTGGCATTTCATGCCCTTTCCCTTTCAGTTTGCTGCTTATCAACTTCCTCAACCAATCAAAGTTAAAAGGTTCATCCTCCAGAAAAAAAAAAAAGAACCCATTTGATCTCCAAATTTGTCTCACTATACAAGTTGCATCTCTATATTTACATATAGATCACATTCACAATACCATTTTGTCCATTTTAGGTTCTGAAGTCAGGCAATTCCAAAGGAAAAACCATTAATTAAAAAGAAGAAGAATACAACATTGCAGCAGGTGGCAAATTCTGTCGTATAACAATTATTTTCTCTCTTTTCATTTTCATTTTTTTCTTTGGTTTGGAAGATGTGGAAAGCATTTCCTCCATGCATGATACCCTGATAGTGAATGACTTTGACTACCATTATATTTCTAAAAAGTTTCTTTATTTCTCAAATTCATGCAATTAAATCTCGGGATCATATAAAAAAGAGGAAAAATCATTTATAGATATTGAAGGTAATTTAGAAACTAATTTTGGTAACACCAAGCACTACAGTGAGTCCCTAATTTTGGTATTTGTTTGACATCAACTTTTTCTTTTACCTTTTTAGCTTATTTACTTAAGTACAGTTTTTTAAAGTCTCATTGATTCTAGATTCAACTATACTTTTGTAGGATATTAGAATGGGCTTTTATGTGTCCTTGGGCTTTTGGTTATGTTAGGCATGTGTCCTTGAGCTTTTAGTTGTGTTAGGCCCATTATTCTTAACTTCTGAATATATATATATATATATATATATATATATATATATATATATATATGAAACTTCTCTCTTTTGAGAGAATAGAATTTGTACAAACATATTTGAAACTCTTGTTGGTATCAAAGCAGTTTTTTCCTTTTCACCGGAACATTTTTTTTTTCTCCTATTTGTTTCAATAACCCTATAACCCACAAAGAAAAAAAAAACACAAACCCACCTTCTCCTTGGACTCACTGTACCAGCCTTTGGGTTGGCCTGAGCCCCTGTCGGTGCCGGCTCCGTGACAGCGTAACCGAGGCGCGATTCAAGCCGCTGTTTGTGCCGCCGTCCCACTGATCTTTGCTTCTGAATTTTTTTTTCTCTCTTGAGGTTTGTTACTAGACCTTGCTACTCTTATGATGTGCTAAAATGGATGTTCAGTGTTCTGGAACCCATTTTGTTGATTGTCTTCGTGAGTTATTGCTGCTATTGTGATCTTTTTGATGCTATTGATATGTGCTCAAGGGGTTTGTTGTAGTTGTGATTGTTTTTGCTGTTATTGGTAGCCTTATTTTTTTTTTTTGTTGGGACAGCCATGTTGGTTTTTATGTTATTGCCTGTTGGTATGTGTTAAAGATTTTTTTTAGTGCTCTTTGTGACCGTTTGGGGCTACCTAGTTTTGGTAGCATTTTTTTTGTTTGTGGGTCAGTCGTGTTGCTAGCCGTTCTGTGTGCTTCTTGTGACTATTTGGGAGCTATGGGTGATTCTAGTTCCACACCTCCTATGTCTCTTTCTCATCATGCACCAGCTTAATGTATTACAAGTGCTTTGTTGAATGGTCGAAATTTTGCGGCTTGGAGCCGGTCTCTTCGTCTTTATCTTGGGGGTAAAGGAAAGTCTGGATGGCTTTTGGGCATTGAGAAGCAACCCGCTGCAAGCGATGCAAAGCGTATTCAATGGGATATGGACAATTGCACTATCTTAGGTTGGATTTTTAATTCAATGGACGAATGTATCTACAACACGTTTATGTATCATGATATAGTGAATGGATTATGGACTGCATTATGTCAGATGTATGCACACGCTCGTAATGATGCCCGCATTTTTGAGTTGTATCAAGATGTCTCTCATGCCTTTCAGGAAGCTTTGGGGTCTATCATTGGTAGACTATTTTGGGTACTTACAATCCCGTTGGGAGGAGTTGGCTCAGTATGAGCCCCTTAGTGATTTTCCAGCTGAAGCAGCTTCTATTGTGGTTACACGACTTAGTCGTCAACACACATATTAGTTCTTGTTGGGTTTAAAACCTAAATTTGAGGCTCTTCGAACTCAGATTTTAAATACATCTCCTATGCCATCCTTGTATGAAGCATATGCTATGATTGATAGTGATGAGCGTCGTCGTCGTTTGGGGCCCCCCATTTCTACTATTGTCTCAGCATTTCCAGTCATTGTCGAGCAGATGGCTTTTGCTTAACTCTGGTCCTCGTTCCCCTAGCTGGCGGCCTATTTGTCATCATTGTGGTGTAGTTGGGCACCTTAAAGCACGATGCTTCAAACTTCATCTTGAGTTGCGGCAGACTGTTCATAAGAATCGCCCTCCTAACTTCAGTTTTACCCGCACTGCAGCCATTGCCAAGACTACTGGGAACTCTGCAGCCCTTTCTGACTTCAGTAGGCTTCAGGCTCAAATTGGCCAGCTTCAGGATTAACTTAGCTCTCTTGTTGTTCAGGCTCATGATACACCTATAGCTCCCACTGCCACCATTGCTACAGGTACTCCTACTGCTTTTCATGTTAGGTCTGGAGAACCTATTTGGGTTCTGGATTCCGGAGCCAATGATCATATGACTGGTGAGTCATCGATATTTTCTCCGCCTCTTATTCCTGTTACACAATCTATTAATCTTGCAGATGGCTCCACTTCCCACATTAGCCATAAAGGTGATGTGTTTCTGTCATCTGATATTATGTTGTCCTCTATTCTCCATATTCTTAACTTTGCCTTTAATCTTTTATCTGTTAGCTGTCTTGCTAAGAGTCTCAATTGTGCTGTCATATTCTTACCCTTTCATTGTTTGCTTCAGGACCTGAGTTCGAAGAAGATTTTTGGTAGGGGATATGAGTGCGATGGGCTATATTACTTCGGGGATACTCCACCTGCTACATCTGGCCTTCAAGCTTCTATTTTGCCTTCATCTAGTTCTTATGTTTTTTGTTTTAAAACTTTGACATTGTGGCATGCTTGTTTAGGACATGCCAATTTTCAGTATTTATGTTTGTTGTTTCCTTCTTTTATAAAAGCTTGTAAGGATCATAAATTTCAGTGTGAGGTCTGTGAACTTTCTAAACACACTCGTACTAGTTATATTCCTTGAATGTATCGTCCTTCAAGTGTTTTTGATCTTATTCATTCTGATGTTTGGGAACCTTCTCCAGTTATGGTTTTTTTTGGACATCGTTATTATGTGACGTTTATTGATGATCATTCTAGATGTACATGGGTTTACTTGCTTAAAAAGAAATCTGATGTACTCCCATTATTTACTCAATTTTTATAAATGATCAAAACTCAATACAATACTGTTGTTCGTGCTATTTGTTCTGATAATGGTGATGAGTATATTTCTGATGCTTTTTGTTCCCAGCTTAACTAGCAAGGTATCTTGCACCAACTTACCTGTCCTCAAACTCTTGAACAGAATGGTGTGGCGGAACGTAAACATTGTCATATCATGTCTATAGTTTGTTGTCTTCTTTGTGGCATGCATGTACCTAAATCTTATTGGCATATGGCTATTCTTACTGTGGTTTACCTTATGAACCGCACTCTTAGTCGGGTTTTACACGTTACGGCTCCTCTTCAATTCCTTAAGCCTGATTGTGCTTTGTTTCAAATTCTACCTCGTGTGTTTGGATGTACTTGTTTTGTCCAAAACCGTAGTCCCACTCGTACTAAATTGGATAACAAATCTATCAGGTGTATCTTCTTAGGATACTCTACTATGTCCAAAGCCTATCGATGTTATGATCCCGTCTCCCGCCATTTATATCACTCTCTTGATGTGACCTTTTTTGAGGATATTTCTTTCTAGGCAGAAATACACTTTTGGTCCCTATATTTAGGGGGTGTTTTCAATTTGGTCCTAGTGATTTAATTTCATTCAATTGGATCCCTATATTTTTAAGCCATTTTCAATTTTACCCCTGGAGTCAACGCCGTTAGAAATCTGCCTATGTGGCAGACGGAATGCCTACGTGGCAGATAAAAATTGCTGAGTCAAACATTATTTGGCCAAGTCAGCAAAAACAAATAATAAATAAATAAATAAAACTAAATCTTAATTTCTAAATTAACATAAAATAAAATAAAATAAAAATACTATTTAAACTTTCAATTTCTCTTTCCTTTTCTTGGCAGCCAAACACTAACAACTCAACAACTCAAACAAGATTTCACTTTTGGTTACCGAGAAAATACCCCAGCAACAACAATCACATCATGTAATAAAATATTTTGATTTTCATCATTATGAACAAGAAAAAAATAACATCCCAATCTTCCAATCCAAAAGCAAAAACCCATCAGATTTTGCACCGAGTGAGATACAGCACCAAACAGAAAACCCAGAAATTTCTTTCCATTTCTTGATTTTCTCGGCAACCAAATAGACCCACAAGCATCATAAGCATCATAACCATCAACCAAAGAGGTGGCTTTTGGTCATTTCTTTACTTTTCTTCTTCTTCTTCATCAAAGCCTAGTTCTTTAAAGGATAAAAGCTTCAGAGACAACAATACCAACAACAACAACTCAAAGATCACAACTTTTTCAACTGGGTCATCAGCAAATGGCAAGTGTCAACTGGGTTCTTCTTCTTTGGGCAAGAAAAGTATTACTGCTGACATTGTTGTGGAAGATGATGAAAGTCCCAATAGCCAAGCCACTGCTTCAGCTTCTTCCTTTGACCGTAAAGTTTCAAGATCCAGATCTGTTGGATGTGGAAGCAGAAGCTTCTCTGGTGATTTCTTTGAGAGAATCTCAACTGGGTTTGGAGATTGTACACTTAGAAGAGTGGAGTCTCAGAGACATCCCAAGACCGTCAACGCAGTCGCCCACGAGGTCCCGGAGCGCCATGGTCTCGATCTCACCTCACAGAGCTTCTTCGATCTCAGCTCCGCCGCTTCGTCTTCGATCTCAGCTTCGCCGCTTCGTCTTCGATCTCACCTCCGCCGCTTCGTCTTCGATCTCCCCTCGCCGATCGTCTTCGATCTATGTTTAGTGGTGGAGAGAGAGATTTAGAGAAAAGGGAAGAGAGAGAAAAGAAATCTGGGGAAATAAGAACACAGGAGAGAGAAAAAAAATAAAAGAGAAAGGAAAAATAGAAAAAGAAAAAAAATAATAAGAATAAATACGTGTCAACACACGTGGCTTGATTAATTTATTTTTTATTATTTTTAAATGATACAGTAAATTATGTCAGCAATTTCCGTTTGCCACGTAGGCAAATTTCTAACGGCGTTGACTCCAGGGGTAAAATTGAAAACGGCTTAAAAACATAGGGACCCAATTGAATGAAATTAAATCACTAGGACCAAATTGAAAACACCCCCTAAATATAAGGACCAAAAGTGTATTTCTGCCTTCTTTCTATGGCACTCACTTTCCATTACAGGTATTTGATTCTTCTCCTTCCACAGAGGATACCTCTCCTCTTGCTCGTCCAGTTCCCATTTTTGACTTCATGGTTCCCGAGTCTCCTTCTCCACTAGCCCCGACTTCTCATCCGCCCCTACAAGTTTATACTCATCGCCCTCGGTCTCCTTTGTCAAATTCTCCTTTGGCACCAGGTTCAGGTATGTCCTTTACTCCTCTGGTTTCTACACAGTCTCCACCCACCTCACGTTATCCTTCTTGTGTTCGCCAACCCCCTTCCCGGTTTGGTTGGCTTTGCAGTACTAATCACCCTATCTCCTAGTATATCTTTTATCTTGGTCTTTCAGATTCTTATCACGCCTTCATTGGGACGATGGACTCTGTCTCTATTCCTCGGTCAGTGTCTGCAAGTTCTTCAGGATCCCAAGTGGGTTACTACCATGCAAGCAGAGATTGATACATTACAAGCTAATCAGACATGGGAGTTTGTTCCTTTGCCTTTTGGTGAGAAAACAATGGGTGTAAATGGGTCTTTACTGTGAAGTATTTAGCAGAAGGTTCTGTTGATCAGTATAAAGCTCGCCTTGTGGCAAAAGGTTTCACCCAGATTCTAAGCAAAGACTTTGGTGCTACCTTTGCTCCTGTTGCTAAGTTAACTTCTGTTCGTCTTCTTGTGTCCTTGGCTGCTTCTCATTCTTGGCCCCTTCATCAACTGGATGTCAAGAATGCATTTCTCCATGGTAATTTACTTGAGACAATCTATATGGATCTTTCGCCGGGTTTTCGGGCTGAGGGGGAGTATGTTGGGAAGGTGTGTCGCCTTCATAAGTCTCTTTATGGGCTGAAACAATCGCCTAAGGCTTGGTTTAGCCGTTTTAGTAAAGTCATATTATCTATGGAGTTTGTCCGCTGTCATTTTGATCACACTTGCTTTATTCGCCGCCGCTCTAATGGCCATTGTATCATCCTACTGGTATATGTGGATGACATTATTCTCACTGGGGATGATACCCCAGGGATTGCTCATGTCAAATAGAGTCTTGGTAAAGTTTTTGATGTAAAGGATCTAGGTGCCCTTAAGTATTTTCTTGGTATTGAGGTTGCTCGCTCTCGCCATGGAATCTCTTTTTCTCAAAGAAAGTACACTCTTGACCTCCTTCAGGACACTGGTATGTTAGGATGTCGATCAACCTCTACCCCAATGGATCCAAATCTGAAGCTGTCAGTTGAATCTGGAGAATTACTTTCCAATCCATCTATGTATTAACGCCTGGTTGGTCGTTTAATTTATTTGACAAATACTAGACCGGATTTGACCTTTGCAGTAAGTGTTGTCAGCCAATTTATGCATGCTCCTCGCACGTCTCACTTGGATGCAGTTCATCATATCTTGAGGTACGTTAAGACTAGCCCCGGTCTTGGCTTATTCTACTTTGCTGGTCACTAATCAGGACTCTCATGTTTTACTGATGCTGACTATGCTGGATCTCAGACTGACAGACGCTCTACCACTGGACTCAGTACTTTCTATGGGAATCATCTTATCTCATGGAAAAGTAAGTAGCAGGCTGTTGTTTCCAAATCTTCCGCTGAAACTGAATATTGTGCTATGGCATAGGGAACATGTGAAATTCTTTGGCTTTGATCTATATGTAATGAGTTAGGCTTTATGGAAATAGATTCATCTCAGTTGTTTTGTGATAATAAATCTGCTATTATGCTTGCTTCAGATTCTGTTCTGCATGAATGGTCCAAGCATATAGAGGTGGATATTCACTTTATTCGGGAAAAGGTTCGGTCTGGCATTATAATTCCATCCTTCATACCTTCATCAGAATAGACTGCAAATGCATTCACTAAATCTATGGGACCTTCTCTACTCCAGTCATTTATTGTCAAGTTGGGCTTGATTAACATCTTTGCTCTAGCTTGAGGGGGAGTGTTGGATATTAGAATGGGCTTTTATGTGTCCTTGGGCTTTTAGTTATGTTAGGCCCATTCTTAACTTTCTGTATATATATATATATAATATATATATATATATATATATATATATATATATATATATAAATTAAAACTTTCTCTTTTGAGAGAATAGAATTTGTACAAACAAATTTGACTCTTGTACTTTAACCACTTTCCCCAAAAAAAAAAAAAAAAAAAAAAAACAAAGAACAAAACCAAACCGAATGCAGAAACGTAATTCATCCACATCGATTTCAAGTTTCAGGAGCCACAAGTAAATAAAAAACTTCATTAACAAAAATCTGCTAGTATTGGCTTTACTTGGAAGTTGGAATAGGTGATTAACGCACATTTTTTGACTTGTAGCTAGAAGAATAGAACCCATAGTACTCCTTTTTAGATGAGTTTGAGACTCACACCAATAAATCCCATTCGTTCATTTCTTTTGTTAACTTCCTTGGCCAAAAAAAATAAGAGGAGAAAGACTATACACCCAAAATCCTCATCCCTATAAAGATTTGTGCCTCAAAAACTAAGGACTAAAGTTTATCAATCAGATATTTCTCAAGAGTACAGGAAATTGAAATAAACAAGGTTCAACTTACCAAAATAAATAAATAAATAGGATTAATTTACCTTTAGAATTAGCATAAGTTATGCTTCTCCACTTACAATCCAAGACAGTCTCTGACTCTAGGGTAACAAGGGTCATGAGAGTTGAGTATCCTAAACACTACAAACGGATTGTTGGGGGATCATTTTATTACTATAGAAAAAAAGAAAAAGACAGAATGAAACACAAAAAAAGGACTGTAAATTTATGAAATTGATGCATGATAATTGATATGGACATGAACTGCTCAGTTATTGCTACATTTGCTTCATGGGCCAACTGGCCAAGCAAGTGTAATGCTTAAAGAAGGTAGCAAGCTAAAAATCAAGCTCTATCTGAATGTATTAACTATAATGAGTTCAATATGAAATTTATGGAAATATGGATCAATGTCCAGCATTATAATGCACTTCAATAGGAAGCGAAAACAACCATAAATCTAGTATTATAACAGCCTTGTTTACATAAAGGCAAGAACAGTTCCTAAAAAAAATGTATGGTAAGATAAGATGTAGACTTCTTTGTTGATGAATCAATGCAATCTGAACTTCTCCACAGGACCCAATATAAAAGAATCATACAGGAGCAAATGTACAAATCAATCTCCAACTAAGTTCAAGCACATTGGTGCAAGGAACAAATTTGTAACTCTAGAACACAAAATTCCACCCTATCTAGTTCTGGTAAAGTGTATAACTCTTATCCATGGCATTAAAATGATCCTTTATGATGTGAACTTGGTAGTTTCACGATATATCTTGAATAACCCCACACCAGCTGAATGAGTTTAGAATAACAATCTCTTTCTCTTTTATAATCAGACATGCCACCCCCTTATTCTTTTTGCACTAACTGCTCTATATCTCCCATTTCCACCTCATGTCCATTCCATTCTCCCTCACTTTGAAAGACCATTTCAATTTGCTCCAAAGACTTCCCTTTTGTTTCTGGAACACATTTATAGACAAAAGCAATAGAGAAGGCTGAAATTACAGCAAAAACAAAGAATGTTCCTGCTACTGTAATTGCATGTGACACTGTGAGGAAGGACATAGCAACTGCACCACTACTGACTCTACTACCAACTGCCCCAAGGGCTGATGCTTGAGCTCTAAGCCTTAAAGGGAAGATTTCTGATGACACTACCCAACAAATAGGGCCAATTCCTATTGAGAAGAAAGCTACATTTCCACAAACTGCTAAAATTGCCAATCCAATCCCAATTTTTCCATTCCCCAAGAACGCTAGAGTAAGGCTTAGACCAAGTAAGCAAGTAGTCATTCCAATTGTGCTCACATAAAGCAAAGGCTTTCTCCCCACTTTGTCAATAAGAAAAGTAGCTACCAAGATGAACAAAGTCTTGGTAAACCCAACCGCAACAGTTGCTGCAAGAAGCTGATTATTGCCTTTAATTCCAGCGTCTTTGAAGATAGTAGGGCTATAATAAACAGTTGCATCAATACCTGTCATCTGTTGGAAACATTGGATTCCACAACCAGTAATTAGCATCCGTCGAACTGGAGGAGAAGGGTTTAATATTTCACGCCACACAGCTTTTGCTTCATACTTCTCGGCATTAGCCATCCCAGCAGCTACCTGTATTTCTGCCAGTCTTTCTTCCACTTCTCTTTCACTCTCATTTGTTTTTAACAGCACTGCTCTTGCTTCTTCTATTCTGTTCTGCATAACTAGCCACCTCGGAGATTCAGGGATCACAAATAAAGCAAATCCCAAAAAAACTGAGGGAAGGATTCCTACACCAAGCATGATCCTCCAGTTTATATGTGCGGGCAGTCCTGAAAAAGCATAGTTGGATACATATCCAAGAAGTATTCCTAAATTTACAAATATCTCGGGGAAGGAGGTAAGAGATCCTCTGGCGATGGCAGGTGCTATCTCGACAATATATACAGGAGCAATCATGACACCAAATCCAATCCCTATTCCAGCCAAGAGTCTACCTACCATCAGTACTTGAAAATTAGGAGCAAGAGCCATTATAGCAGCACCTGTCTGAAAGACAATAGCTGCAATGGCAATTGTCCATTTTCTACCAATGGAATCTGATGTTTTTCCGCCAGCTAAACTACCCAATAGGGAAATTATACTTAAAATTCCAACAAGAACTTCTACTTGGAACTCCGATATCTTCAAATCTTCCTGAATGAATAAAATTGCTCCACTCATAACACCCACATCTGCGGAGTGACAAGCACATGTTGTAAACCATGGATTTGGAGTACGTTCAATTAACCAGCTTCAATAACAAAACAATAATGAAGACTGGGCAAATAAAGGCTGTAAGCATCACCTTATACACACTAATACAATACAAACAAAGCTGTTAAAGAGTCATTTTTCCATACACATATAGCCAAAAGCATTATTACATTTTGACTGCTTTAGGTAGAATTTCTCAACTCATCATCCTAACATAACAGTCTAGAGTAATTAAGGAGAAAATATTGCAAGATAATGTTTTAATTTTGTCAATAAAGTTTGTTACTGGTAGGTTTGCACTAACTGAAATGGGATAAATATTTTCTTCATGGGAACATATTGATAAACTAGCATACCCAGTTCTCCATGTGCATTCATTCTTATCTAAATGGGCCACAATAAAGTCCTTAATTAGTCCATGAAGTAGATAAGTAAAGCGCATTACTGTCATATGAGCCAACTACCTTCACGAGTCCAGAAATCTTAACAGGAAAGTTATTGTCTTTAAACATTAAGAGGAAATTGCACCTAAATTTTCTTCTACCACTTTGCCCCACTAAGCATTTTATTCCCTCAAGTTCATTATCAAATCTCATGCGCTTACCAAACAATTCCCCATTAATTACATAAAGCATACCATTCAAAGTTAACAAAAAATCCTGCATTTCTATATCCAATCACAAATCATTATTTCAAAAGCCACATAATCCCAAATTCCCAATAGTCCAAATTCCAAAAAGAATACAATTTTAACATTACATCACATGGGATTCTAGCAAATAAGCAGATCAAACAAATCATCAAGATCAAACTATAAGCAAATAGATCATTATTGAAAAAGTGACAAAGAAAATACTAACCGTATCCAAGAAGCACAGAATTGAGGGAGGCAAAGATAGCACAGAGAAACACAAATTTCTTGGTGTTATGATTCTTGTTTGTTATGCCTTCACTGTACAATGCCAAATCCTCTTCTGTAGCATCAGAATCCATCCTCTTGTATTTGTTTTTGCTTCCCATATGAATCTTTCCCACCATCCCTTCTCCATTTCCATTTTCCTCACCACCCACCAACCCCATCTCTCTCTCTATATATCTATATATATAGATATATGTTTGTGTGTTATATTTGTATATACAAATGTATAATAAAACCTTTGTCTT
This sequence comes from Fagus sylvatica, assembly GCA_907173295.1. Taxonomy (NCBI): domain Eukaryota; kingdom Viridiplantae; phylum Streptophyta; class Magnoliopsida; order Fagales; family Fagaceae; genus Fagus; species Fagus sylvatica. The sequence continues at coordinate 34,207,261 of OU015767.1, forward strand.
TGGACTGGTTATTGGCTGTGGTGGTGTTGTATAATATTGAATATTCAGACAAAAAAATGCTTTCTTTGATTCAGATCTGGGATTGGCAGAGAGGGAAGACAAGTGAAAAACGTTGTCAAAATGGTTTTAAGTCATAGGTTGTCCCCACTGTGGACCCCAGATGCTGTTTTTTCATCCTCCTGACTGTTCGGAATGTGGGGCCCATTGTTCCTTCCTAGTATATTTCCAAACAAAGCTAGGAATTGGAGACCGTTGCTTTAAAACTAACGGTGGTTGTTGCACCGACAACGAGTTCAGCCTTGAATTTTGTTCCAATTTAGGTTTGTGTTTTCAGATATTAGTAGTAAAAGTTAATTAAAATTTCTTAAATTAAATACATTAAATTTTTTAATTGAATTTAAATATATAATTATATTAATCAATAAAACATAAATAATGTTATCTTTTCTAAGAAAATTTAAATTTAATATATTTGAATTTAACTAGGAATCTAATGTACTTGATTTAAAGAACTGTACCTAAGTTTTATCCTTAATAATTTTAAAACCTTAGGTAGATGGTTCTGAGGAGACTTTGACTAGTGATTATTGGGGAGCACACCCAAAATCGGAAAAATTAAACTATTTCTCAGAGTTAAGTAAAAAAAACTTCTGTTAAAAGAAAAAACAAAACAATCACTTATAGGAAGATTTTGCAATGGTTGTAGTTTGGAAGATATTTTTTTTGCTAATTGTAGTTTGGAAGATATACTACTAATATCCACACAATGATATCTTACCTTTTTAAGCAATCAACACATTACTACATTATTTGTTGTAATATATCTAATTTGAGAGTTTTGAATGGAGAAATTTTTTTTATATTATTTGTAATTTGGATGTCTTCGTTGTAAACACCAATATATATATATATATATATTTTTAAGTCTTTTTAAGTGAATTCTAATAACTTAGACTATACACTTAAAGAGTCTACCCACAACATTAGGCTTTGAATCCTTTGATACTTTAAACTTGGCAGAAGTTGAAGGCCGTGTGATCGTAGGCTTGGGTGTAAAGTTATATGTTTGTAAATAGAACATTGGCAAAGGTTGGACCCAGCAAGATTTCGTACCATTTCGACACGGTGAACTGTGCAACAGTTAGGCCTGCTTCCAGCAACCCAATCGTATGGCCCACTGTGAATTAGACCAATATCTAATAAGTCAATAAGCTCAGCCCAAACTGAAGTTTCGGCCATTGCATCAAGTCGAAGGAATTGAATCCATTCATCAAGACTTCAGTAAAAATAAATAAACAAAAACGAAAAAAAAAAAAAAAAAAAAAAACTGTGGATTAGCTTTCACTAGATCATGATTTGAACATTAGTCTTGGTGACTTCAACGGTAACTTGGAAAAGTAAAATCTGAAATTAAAATTTGTCCAAATCTTATTTTTGTGTCGAAAGTAATCTACTTTGCATCTTGTCAGTAATCTTGTCCATAATTTACTTTAAAACTTGTCAATTTGAAATCTTGTCAAAATTTTGCTTTAAAACTTATTAGGAATCTAGCAGTAAAATCTTGTCATTCTGATAATAATTTGAAACTTGTCTAAAGCTTTTTCTTTCTTTTTAATATCGAAAGTAATTTACTTTGTATTTTGTCAGGGATCTAGTAGTGAAATCTTGTTAATAATTTAAAGAACAAAAATAAAATTACTATATTGTGTAGTTGTATAACTTATTTTTCTTGGTGATGCAAAATTCAGGTAGAATAACTTACAAGTCATATGTTAATATATAATCAACTTATACAACTCAACTAAACTGGTGTTAAACCCATATATAATGTTGACAAACCCATAAGTTTTACATTTCATATGACGTGTAAAAAGATTCTAAAACACATATCTATCAACAAATGGTTTAAAAAATATATCATTGTGCCTTGTTGTCATGTAGAGTTATCCCAACTCTCTCCAAATGACACCCTTTTATACCACGCGAGATGATACAATATAAATAATAAAATTATATCAATAGTGGACGATATGAAAATGATCTTACTTTAACCAAAGTTTACCATATTAAAAAATTGGTTCAAAGTTTAAACTATTATATACATTTTTTTGTTGTGGTTGCATTTCTAACACTTTGTATTTGTTGCGGTAGAAAATAGATATTTAACTGTAGAAATTTTTATTTATTTTTAATTTTTTATAACCTTATATGTCTGGTCAGTGTTTCGTAGATACGCATTTTCCAAACATGCATGCAATATGAACATCGTTTCTCTAAACGACACCGCACTGATTCTCACGTGCCGAAATTTTAACACGTGCGTACCGTGGATCGGATATTTGTGAAAAAACGAATCGAACGGCCCAAATATCGCACAGTCCTTTCTGAATTCCCATCCACCCTTTCTTCTTCTTCCTCCTCTACACTCTCTCAGAAAACACAGTTTTATCCTCTCCGAATCTTCTTCGATTCGATTCGTGCGAGCCCAAAACCACATCCAAAAACATGGCCGCGGAAACTCTCGCACTCTCCAACGGCGTCGTTGCGAATGGAGATCTGACCTCAAACGCCAACCCTAACCCTAGCGCCCCTAAGAAGTCGCGCGAAACAGAACGTCGTCGTCGCCGCCGGAAGCAGAAGAAGAACGCTAAGGCCTCAAAGGCCTCCACCGCCGCCAGTAGCGACGCCGATGACGATGATGCTAAGGAGAACAACGATCCTCTACAGGTATTTTTTTGATCGATTCTGCAATCTGAATGATATTTAGGTGTTGAATTGAGTGGAGCATGGAGTTTTGGTTTGTGATTCATGTACTGCTTTGAATATATAGGAATCTAGCACTTGCAGAGATTGATTAAATTGAGAAATGAAGTAACTGTGCTTGGATTTTATTTTGAACTTGAAGATAATAGAATCTCACTCTGATTAAGCTTAATCAAGAGGTTATTTTAGTTTAGTTTAGCTTTCACGCTATTAGATAAGAGGAATACCTGAACAAAATAGATGAATTTGATCTTCAATTTAGGCTGATTTTGCATTAGCTTGAACATGTGTATTTTGGAAATGTGTAGAATCTTCCGCTAGTTGAAGTAGAGTATGTTCCGGAGCCGGCGGAGCTCGATGATGGCATGGATGAAGAATTTAGAAAAATATTCGAAAAATTCATTTTCCGTGAAACTGCTGGTACTCAGGTAAATGGGTTCCGCTCCTTTTACGTAAATTTGACATTACTGTATTCTGTTTTTCGTTAGGAGATAAATGACATGATGTGTTAATTATTCAACCCATACAGGATCTTGATAACACCGACGAGGCTGCCCAAAATGCAGCTGCAAGCAAGAAGACTGACTCAGACTCAGATGAGGATGAACAGGATAACCCACAAAGAGAAAAAGGCGTGTCAAACAAGAAGAAGAAGGTATATATGTCTATTTATATTTTGTATAATGTCATATAGTCATTGTGATTGCAATGGTTTGTTATAGAGAGGATAAAGGGTTTCTGTTTTCATCTTTCAGCTACAACGGCGGATGAAGATTGCTGAACTTAAGCAAATTTGCGCAAGGCCTGATGTTGTTGAGGTAGCAAGATTTGCTTGTGCTTTGTTTGCTTCTTCTCATTCCCATTATTTTTTGCTAATTATGTACATTTTTATTCATTTCTAGGTGTGGGATGCAACTGCTGCAGACCCGAAGTTGTTGGTGTTTTTGAAATCATACAGGAACACTGTGCCTGTCCCAAGGCATTGGTGTCAAAAACGGAAATTTTTGCAGGTTAGTAATCATCACTAATATCGAAGACTTATGGGTTAAAATGTGCATGCATGACTTATGGAAATAGTGAACATGTGGGATTTAGGGAACAGGGTGTGGGAAGATCAAGTCGTTAAGGTTTCTCTTATATGTATATATGTGGTTCTTGCAGGGGAGCTGCTGTGACAATCATGGAGCCTGGACTTGTAGGTGTTTTGCAATGGGCACCCTTAAATGATTTCTCTGTTTATGTATTTGCTAGTGTGGGTGGGGGGTGTAGACATTTATATGATGCCATTTATTGGGAAATGCAAATTTTAGTTTTATCATAGAGAATACCTTTGCATGATAGATGTTGAGGATTTGTTTACGTTTAAGTTGCTAATTAATCTGTTTTGAATTTACAGATGACTTTCCATTGTGCTTAATGCTCGGGCTGAATTCCTCTTAAATTTGATGTTTTTTTTTTTTTTTTTTAAATTATATTACTGGCATGACTTGAATGCAGAATTATCATTCTATTTTGTTAGTGCAATTACTTGTATCTCATCGGCCACTGGGTATTATTTTGCAGGGCAAGCGTGGTATTGAGAAACAGCCTTTTCAGCTTCCTGATTTTATTGCTGCAACAGGAATTGAGAAAATCAGACAGGTATGTACAATTTCATTAACTCCTTGCAGTTAAAAAAATGTTTTCTTACAATTTTTGTAGTATTCGTGCTTTTCTGAAATGAGGAATAAATCATCTTTGTGTAGCTCTGGCTACCGTACTTGTGTAATCAAATTTTCATTGTTGGATTTTTTTGATTGATTGATTTTTTCTATTGCTGTTTTTGCCTATCTCTATGGTCCTTGGTGTAGCTGTTTTTGTATTGGTGTTTTGAGTCTCAATAATATCTTTTTATTTATTTATTTATTTTGGATAAGCAATAAATAATATATTTCATTAAAAAGGCACAAAATGGCACATGGGATGTATACAAGAGAAAGACCCAAACAATTAAAATATAAGATCAAAGGACTCCATGAAATCTGTGGAAGAGAGTGAACTAATAGCTGTTGTCAAATCATAGAGTGGCCTAAAGAATATAAGTTTTACTGCTGATAAATCACTCCCTGCAAAACTGTGCGCATCCCTTTCTGTCCAAATGCTCCGCATTAAACATGAAGGAAGTAAGGCCTTCTGAATTTCAATATTATGCCGTTTGCCAAAGTGTCCCTTCCAACATGCCAGTAACTCAACCACCATTCTTGGTGTGACCCACCTTGCCCCAAACAAGCAAAACTCCAGATACCACATTTCCCAAGCGATATCGCTATGTTTAATAAATGATCCACTTTCTCCTCATTAGAATTGCGCATATAACACCAATTCATAAGACCTAAAATCTAATTAGTTTTTTTCTTCTTCTTCTTTTCCACTGGTCTGAGTTGTATGTTTGACTTATCTGCCAAAATGTGCTTCTTGGTAATGCTGCCAATGACCTGTTGCACTGTTTCCTCCTTGTCTTATACAGGCTTACATTGAAAAAGAGGACAGTAAGAAGTTGAAGCAGAAGCAACGAGAGCGGATGCAGCCGAAGATGGGAAAGATGGATATCGACTATCAGGTTTGTCTTACTTCTTTATTGTATTATATTTTTTGTAATTTACCCTACCAACTATTTTGTGATTCTTTTGTCTGCATGTCTTGCTGCAAAGTTTGTTCATAATGATTCTTGTCCCTGTCTACTTAACGAGTGTGTTTCCTATGTGTTAGGTTCTCCATGATGCATTTTTTAAATACCAAACTAAGCCAAAGCTTACAACTCTTGGAGATTTGTACCATGAAGGCAAAGAGTTTGAGGTATGATTCTTATATTGATATAGCGCCCCCCCCCCCCCCCCACCCCCCACCCCAAAAAAAAAAAAAAAACCCCCAACCCCATCTCTCTCTCTCTCTGACACACACACACACACTAGTATATTGATCAACAAGTGTTTTACTATTTTCTCATTGTATTTATTGGATTGTCTAGATTTAACATATCTGTAACTTATATTGATATTGACAAAACATAAAATGTTCTATAATCACTCAGAAAAGGTTTAATTTGAAGATTTGGTGAACGAATGTATTCTTGATGTTTTCTTACTATTTTCTCAATGATTTCAAGTCCTACTTATTAGGGTCTTAATCTTAAAAATGGATGTTTTATCTACAATGCAACTTTAGCTATTTTTCACTTTGTGTTCTTTTTTGGTATTCAGGTGAAGTTAAGGGAAATGAAGCCAGGCATGCTGTCACAAGAACTAAAAGAAGCCCTTGGTATGCCAGAGGGTGCGCCTCCCCCATGGCTCATCAATATGCAGGTCAGAATACCAAATTTCTTGTGCTTGGCAGTAATTTTTAATTTTTTTTACCTTTTTAATATTTTGTTAATGGTGGTATTCTGCCAGAGATACGGTCCTCCACCATCATACCCAAGTCTGAAAATTCCTGGTCTAAATGCTCCTATCCCCCCTGGAGCTAGCTTTGGTTACCATCCTGGTGGCTGGGGCAAGCCTCCTGTTGATGAAGTAAGTTTCTTAACCTTGATATCTTCCTAGTGTTTCCTTTTGTTCTCTATGTACATTGTTTGTGTACAGCTGCATTCTATAAATTTAGTCAGTGTTTTAAGTTTTTCACTTCTCCATGTCTGTGAATAGTTTGGGCGTCCTTTGTATGGAGATGTCTTTGGCGTTCAGCAACAAGAACAGCCTAATTATGAGGTACTTTCACATATTAGTTATTCTTTTTGTTATTGAAATTTCATTTCTGTGTTTTTGGTTTTAATATTTGAAGCTGATAAAGTCGGCCATAGCAAAATGTTGGTTGCATCAAATTCTCAGTTGAAGTAGAATTTTGCTTCCAATTTAAATTGTTGACTGATCATAGTGGTTTACCATTAGATTATAGAATATTGTGCTTGCTTTAATTATGCGCTGTCTTATTATTTAGGAAGAGCCAGTTGATAAGACCAAGCATTGGGGTGATTTAGAGGAAGAGGAAGAGGAAGAAGAGGAAGAGGAAGAGGAGGAAGAGATTGAGGAAGAGGACCTAGAGGCTGGCATTCAATCTGTAGATAGCCTCTCAAGGTATTGTACAGTGTTCTTGATTCCTGTTCACAGCATGCATTTTCTCTCTCAGTAGGAATGTGTGTCCTCTTAAGGTTTTATGGTCGGGTGGCTCATCTTTATCAGGCTAGGGCTCTACACATTTTTTAACCTAAATGTTGTATCTTAGATCATTGTTGGATCGTCTATTGTACTTTGCATTTTCCATGATTTAATTCTTTTCTTCTTTTTCAGCACTCCTACTGGTGTTGAGACACCTGATGTTATTGACCTTCGAAAGCAGCAGAGAAAGGAACCTGAGAGGCCACTTTACCAAGTCAGTATCTGTGATTCAAGATTCTGGTTCTTATATTAACTTATTTCTTGTATTTAACGCTCCTATGGATGACATTAACTTTGTCTTTGTTTTTGTGTTTTATGAAGGTACTTGAAGAAAAAGAAGAGAAAATTGCCCCTGGTACTTTGCTTGGAACAACACACACGTATGCAATCTTCTTGTTTTACAGTATTTTCTTTTTTGTCTTTTTGTTTATTACCTTATCGATTTTAGGTCTCTAAATTTGTTTTGGTCTACCTTTCTGCCTACAGTTATGTGGTTAGCACTGGCGCCCAAGACAAGACAGCTGCCAAAAGGGTAAGAATGTGTCTTTTGCAAGCAAGTTGTTGATCTTGGCAACACAAATGGTTACCTTTCCATTCTAAGCCCTTGTTTTTTTTTTTCCCTGAAGAAGCCAATGTGCTTGATTTAACCTTTAGCAGCATAGATAATGAAATTTATTTTTCCTTCGTTATTGTGATATAAGATGTGAAAATTTGAGGTTGAGAATGAGAGCTCTGCTGAAACCAATAATGACAACAGTAGCACAAGCAAAGTAACCTCTTCTACGCAAAAAAGAAAAGAAAAAGATGGTGTAACCTCTAAAGACTAACCTTATTGCTTTTAGAAGGTGTATAGTTGAAGGAAAGGCCTTTGTACACTCTACATGAAATAGAGAGCGACTAGTAGATGAAATACTTGAACTCTGATTTTTTGGCATTTACAACCTAAGTTTTCCCTTTGCACACGAATGGTATAATACAAGGACCATGACCTCTAGTTACTTATAGAACAACCTAATTGGAATAGATGTGTAAAATTGATGTAGAACCTTTGGTAATTGCACTAAAACTTCAGCAATTGGTTCACTCTCCTACAGTTAGGTCTTGATTTATCATTCTGTATGAGTATGATTTGCTGATGCCTGATTGGTCATATTCTTCCAGGTTGATCTTCTTAGAGGTCAGAAGTCAGATAAGGTGGATGTAACTCTACAACCAGAGGAGTTGGAACTCATGGAGAACGTTTTGCCAGCCAAGTAAGTAACGTTATTCTAAATGTTATAGTTAGTGTTAATATTCTCAAAGGCACAATGAGTTACCAACTTTGTTGCATTTCATAGGTATGAGGAAGCAAGAGAGGAAGAGAAGCTGCGAAGTCAGCGGGAGGATTTTAGTGACATGGTCGCGGAGGTGAGCCTCTTTTATGTCTTTACTAATTTAATTTGAATATTGGGGTTTCTCAGGGGAAATTTAGACAAAAAGGTGCCTGTTTTGGTAGTGGTGGCGCGGGGGGACTTAGCACGGCCTGTTGTGCAGAATCAGATGTTTATGATTTATATTTTTCTTTTGTTATTGGTTAATATTAAGATGTTATTTGTGCAGAATGAGAAGAAAAGGAAGCGGAAGATGCAAGACAAGGAGGGGAAGTCCAAGAAGAAGGATTTCAAGTTTTAGGGCATGTTTGAATTGTGTTTCTGAGATGAGGGTTGCCAGGGCTATGATGTTTTCCTTGAAGCTGGCATTATTTTCCATGGGGAGTTTAGAATGTATCTGATATAAGGTTGCCAGCCCTATCGTGTTTTACTTGAAGCTGGCATAATTTTCCATGGGGAGTTAGAATGTATCACCATTTTGTGTTTAAAACACGGTTGTCTGACATATTATACGTAACCTTCTAAGTTCTAGTAGCGAGCGGTCTTTAGTGTATGATATAAATTGAATTGCTTAGAATTTTCCTTTTGTGGGATAGAAATTTTGCAACCAATCTTTGTATGTTTGCAATTCCCTGTAGTTCTTGTTGCATTGAGATCATGTAAGATGACCAACTTCTGATTAATGGTGACTATTCTTCTTATGTGAAATGCTGTAGATTCCTTAGGTGCTTTAAATAATTGACGGTCTTTTGAATCAGGATTCTGGACTAGAAACTTGATCAAATTCACTTTTAGGCTCCAAAAGACCTTAAGATGCATGAACCCAAACTTTAATGGGTGTGTGCCCGCTCTGGGGCTCTTGAACCTCAAATTGAAGGACCCCCAATAATTCTCAGCTCACTTTTTGCTAAGAGACGAGAATTTTAAACTTTTGGAAGGAAGAGCCTTAAAACTCAACTTGTTGACATCTCATGGTTTTTTCAAGACATTTAAATCTTTCCCTTCTTCAACTATCAAATTATTAAGAAAAAAAAAAAAAAAAAAAAGCCCAGAGACTATTGAAATTGGGGAGTAACTTGATTCTGCCTATAACAGAGGTAGGGTTGGAGTAGGCGGAATAAAGAGAAGGCTGCAGACTATCTCCTATTTTGTTACTACGTAAAATACAAATATCAAAATCATCCCTGAGATTTGAGTTAATGATAGAAACTATTAAGGTTTTTTTGACAATATTTAGTTTGTAACCTAAGTGCAAATAGTGTTGGTACACTTTTTCTCAAAAATTACAAATTTCATAATTGTTGAGGTAGTAAATTGTGATTAGTGTTTAATAAAGTGGTGTCAATCTAAAAGTGAAATTGACCTAAATATAATTTCCCATCTCAACATTTATGAAATTTGTTGTGTCTCTTTTGTTGCATAAACAAAAGTTGTCCACAAACGGTATTAAGTGCTGTCTGCACTGATTTTTGTATTTTATCCTATAATATATTATTTATTAGTCTTCCGACAAATGTAAAAGTTGATATAGTAGATTATTATTAGCACGAGCAGTTTTCAAATAATGTTCTATCACTATCTGAAAAAAAAAACCCCACTATTTTGAGAAAATAAAAAATAAAAAAGAGAGTAATCATATATATCTTTGTATATAAAATATCATTCCATGATACTACTAATTAGCGACTAGTTTATGTGAACATTCATAATGGCGATTGGGGGAGATTTAAGTTGTGGTTGCAGACATGTGATGAAGCACATATGATGAGTCGAGACCCTCATCATGGCACGAAGACCACATTAGCATTCAAAATTCTGATTAGTAGTGAGTGTTTTGAGAGCAAGAGGTTGATTTGTACTTTAATTTTGCGACCTGTAGACGGTTTATTCACTTTTTGCATGAGAAAAAGGATCCAAAGCCAAAAGTGAAAAAGATGAATGATTCAAAAGTGAATCGTCGTCATCATCTATGACCAACTATATTATTGTTGTCCGACGACTTCTTCACCGTTAAGAAATATGAGAAAGATATCCTTGGATTTCATGCTAACTCCATTTCATTTGGTTTTGTTTGGCCAGCATGGGAAGTCCATAGATAGAAGCAGCTAATTAAAAAAAGAAAAGAAAAAGCAACAGTGCTAGTCTGCTAGACATTTTAAATTGCTCCATAATGCTTGAATTTTTTACTATTTATTACTTTTCACAACTAATTGAAGTCACATTAATTTTATATGTATCAATTACAATATGCTAATTCAAATTTATTATGCTGCCTTTCCAAAACAGCAAAACTTTCTAAGTGGTAATGGCCGTATCTGGGGAAAGATGAAGATTTGCATAAGATTCTTGATCATAGTCTTTTGACAAGTGGGAATTATAAATTGGCTTGTGGGAATATCTAATTTTTAACCCTAAAACTTGATAGTAATGGTAACAAACTTATATACATTAATAAGGTTTTGAATAGACACTTGTGGCGGTAGTCTCTTTTGTTGGATGTCTGCTTGGTGGTGAAGGTTGCTATCAAAGCCTACTTTGCCACTAGGTTTATTATTGTATTATGAATTGGAATCCAAATTTTTGTACTTGTGGATGCTGCTTGACTATATTTGTAATTAATATTCCTTACTTCTTCGTTACTCCGTCTCTTGCTACACACCACACATATTTTGGAATCTATGGACCTACCACTGCCACTCTTTATACCTCATAGTAGTCGGATCTGACTGGTTAGTATACCTTTATTTGTAAATGAGAGGTGACTTGTTATATACTTGATAAACCGACTTCAACAATTACGTCTCAATTTTTGTGATTGACTGGAAGGTCATGTAGCCGACTATGCCTGTTCTATCAATGTGGTCACTTTCACTAGGGTGGACTAAAAAACGAATTTTGCGACAGACATGTTTCATGTGTGAAACAAGAGGTGATAAAATTTGTATGTCATGGCCTGTTCAATGTGTGAACATAGCTTTCATTTTTGTTCCCTATTGCCACCTGAGTTTTCCATTTTTTTCTGAACCTTCAGAGTTCTTATTGTAGTTAAGTAGGGAAGGTTATAAGTAATGAAAAATTATTAGATATTTTGGGAATGATACTCTCTCCTTTCACATAAATAAGAGTGTCACGTCGGTGTACTTTCAGAATATTAAATAATTACTCTTGACTTCATTTTGGAGGATAATGCATTTTGTCACAAGAAAATTTAACGTCTAATCTTAGATATATAGGGGAGACTAAGATAAGGATGAGTCAAGGTTAGGTGCAATAGATTTGGACAATCAAAGTATTGTACATGTGACATTCTTTTAGATATGATGTATTTACCCCCATTTTCTTTTTAGGATAAGATTTACAAGAAGAAATAATAAAAAAAATAGAAAAAAGAGAGAGAGAGAGGAAGAAAACAATGGAAAAGTAACCAAGGGGCTTGGAGCACAAGCCGGTTGCCGCCTTGACCAAGAAACTCAATTGATAGGAACTTGGAAGTAAATTGTTGTGTGACACTACATATTGACATTATTAAATGATAGGAAAGCTTCTTGATCTTTCTATGGAACTACCTGAATGGACTAGGACTAGGACTAGGAGGGTTATAGTAATATGAACACAAAGAACAATAATTTGAAGAGTATACATATTGACATTATTAAATGATAGGAAAGCTTCTTGATCTGTCTATGGAACTACCTGAATGGACTAGGACTAGGACTAGGAGGGTTATAGTAATATGAACACAAAGAACAATAATTTGAAGAGTAAACGATGTGAAGACTCCAAAATATTACCTAACCTATAAGGAGACAAGAAAGAAGACTTAACAAAATTGAAAAGTGACAACACAAATACACAAAAGTGGTGGAGTCTATGTAAAATGTATGCAGACCAATCCATGACATATATTCATCAACACAAGTGTTTGATAGTGCCACCACAGTGGTGCATTTTCCATTTAAACACTTTGATGTTTGTTTTGCAGGAGTATCATTTGGATGGTACATTTAATTTGGCCCCACTTTTGAAAATTTAATTCCACGTTTTCACCTCTCTGTAATTTTATTCCTCAATACTATATATAGGATTTAATTGTTATCTTTTTTGGACCCTAATGTTGTATTTTGACTTATGACACAAAAAATAAAGAAAATAAAGAGAGAATGGGAAAACAGATGCTGTTGGAAACAAGAAATGAATTTTCTACAAATTGTTCATTCATTTGGGGTACTGGTTCCCTAGTAACGGAACGTTGTAGTCTGATTGCAATTATAAAATATAAATGCTTTGATTGTTGCCGATCCATCATGCCACATTGTGTTTGAATTTTCGAATGAATATGATAACTAGAATGAGAATTAGATGCCAAATATATATATTTTGCACCAACCTTAAACACCAAGATCCATCTTCCAACCTGTAAACCATCAATTGCACAAGTGGTCATAAGGGTTAAGTAGTGACACGTGAGACAGCAACCCTTGGATCATTCCTCTTCACACTGAGATCATGATAAAACTGAGGGGGCCTGCTTATTCTAGCAAAAAAGACCCACCAAACATTGGCACGCGAATGTGTTATTTACTTATTTAAACTCTAAATTATTGATTTGATTATTCAGAGTGAATTATTAAGATAAAGTATCACTATGGTATAATTAATGGGTTGGCCTCTCAGGTGGACATATTGGACTTTTTTGGAATAATTAGATTTTATATTTGATTGTTAAACTTTGTTCACCAAGTAATTCTCTAAGTTATGCGACAAATATTCTGTTTTTGTCCTTTTGAAAATCTAGAAAACGACCTTACAAGAAACATTACCTAACCAACCGACCAAAGTTTGGTTTTTCATTCACATTCCTTTTGATTAACATCTAATTTATAAAGATATAATTGTTTAAAATTGAGCTTATGCATGCTTCACCGTGGCTTAATTATATGCATGTGGCTCTCGTGGTCCTTCTTGGTGACCTGCAACTATAATATATCTTTCGGCTAAATTGATTAGATACCCCAGTGAGCTCAATTGCTTGAGGTTTAACTTTAAGCCAAATTCATCCCATAATTGTTTGTGAAATCATGTTTGGTTAATGCAATTTAAGACCACCTTATAATGTTAAGGCTGGCTATACTAAGACAGTTTCCATCACATTATCAATTTCATAGTAAATTTTACATTTTTAGTTGTTGTTATAATTAATAAGTCACAGGATTTTCCAATATTAACACAGTTATAGTCTTATAGTCACCAAAGCATTCAATTTTGGGAAAATTTTATCCTTTGGAAATTGGAAGCCATGCGTTTTTGTATTTAGCAATCACAATTTAACAAGTTGCAAAATTGAAGTGATCGATCTTAGGGTATATTGTAGTAAATGTTGTTAATCAGAATCTTAATGTCTGCCATTAGTTTTAGAATCATCATGTGAATTTAAATGTTATCTTAAATATCGTGTGAAACGTATAAAGAGAAAGTTATCCCCGGGTTACAAGTTGTGCAGATGATTATCCATAATTCCTTCAAATGCTATATTAGACATGATAGAGACTTGCAACTTAGGCCTATGATTAAATAAGACCAAACACAGAATAAATAAAAAAGAAAGAAAGAGAAATAACATATAATAAATGCCAGCAAGGAAATAAAAACAAATGAGAGAAAGCCATAATCCAAAGACTCAAAAGCTCTACTTATATTGTATAGTCATAGAAAAATACTAGTTCAAACAAGACGTGCATGAAAACACATATATCCAACTGATAGTATGTAAACCTTTAATCATTAATCAATTTCACATGTATATAGGCCAATAGGATCATCATGATCAATTCTATAGTTCTATTGTATGTAGTACTAATACCCCACTAGTAACCACGTGATGCCAACTGTTTTTAACCATACATATATATAATCTATGTAAGACTATGGTCTCTATGTAAAAAACAAATAAGAAAAAACAATTTGAGCCCATGGATCATAGTGTGTACTTTCATTACTTTATGCCAACTTTATTTATATTAATGGTGAAGTTTACTAAAATTACTTTAGAATAGCATGCACATCTACGTTCTTTATACAACCCAACAAACACACGAGGCCACTATCAATGGTCCTAAGTCAATCCACGTGTTCACCAACCCACATTCACCTTAGGGGCTAAGCAACTCTCTTTCCTCTCTTATTTTCCCTGCTATAAATTAGCTAGTTTGTCATCAAATTAAGCTATATAGCTAGCTGCATAATTTTATAGGGTCACCACCTCTAGTACTAAACCCCACACATATCAATCAAAACTCTCTTGGTCCATACATATCTCAAGTGATCTTTGATCATCTTTTATTCATGTTATAATTATTAATTTTTTTTTTCTTTCACAGATATTATTAAAATCATAGAGATAGGTTCGTTGTAGTTATAGATAGCTTAGATAAAAAGACATTGACTCAAAGACATGCTCACTTCTCACCACCTTCCTAGGAATTTCCTTGCATCTAACATTTTCCATGCACTAATTAATTCATCAGAGAAACACACTGTTTGGCTTATAATAAGTAAAAATCTCATCCTCTTGCTCTTCTTCAGATTGATCTCTCTATCCAAAGACTAGAACTTGTCATCTTTTTCTCTGAAAATTCTCAGATAGTTTTGCTTAGTCTTCACTCTTGGTGTTTTTTAGTGATGGGTTTGAGTTCTAAGCAGGTTTCTAGTGATGGGCAGGATTGGAACCAGACCTTATTGCAGGCTCAAACTTTAGAGTTGCCAAAAGCACCTCCACCCATGAGGCGGCAACAACAACAACAACAAAATCAGCAATCTGATCCATTGAATTGTCCAAGATGTGATTCAACAAACACAAAGTTTTGTTACTACAACAACTACAATAAGTTACAGCCTAGGCATTTCTGCAGAGCTTGTAAAAGGCACTGGACAAAGGGTGGAACTTTACGCAATGTTCCTGTGGGTGGTGGCCGCAAGAAGAAGAGGATCAAAAAATCAAACAGTGCAGCCTCTGCCAGCACCAGCACAAGTGCTAGTGCAGCCACCACCACCACCTCCACCACACACATGGCAATTCAAGCTCAGCAGCAAAGGCAGAATCTTCCTCTTCTTGGTGATCAGAAATGCATATCTGAAATCTTCTATCAAGCACTGATTCGTTCACCATCTTCAATCCCACATCAGAATTTGATCAATTCCAGCAACAGCAACCTCCATTTGGGTTCAACTCTGCCTCTTCCTTTAGACCAAAGCTTACACTTTCCCTTCTCAAGCTCAGGCTCTTTTAACACCAATCCATCTTCAATTTCAACCTCTTTTCAGTCTTCAAATGTTTATAATTTCACCGAGGAATTCAAAAGCATAGAGGAGCCAACCATTACCAGTATCATGGCCAACACAAGCACCTCTACCACTCAGCCATGGCAAATACCTGCAACAACAAGCTGTGGCATGGACATGCCAAGTTACTGGAATTGGGATGACATTGATACCTTTGCCTCTACTGATCTCAATCTATCATGGGATGATCCTGATGTCAAACCATAAAAGAGTTTACTTTAACCAAGTTAGCATTGTGTATAATTTTGTTTTTGAGTTTGGTATTTATGTTTGACAAGAATGAAAGTTCTTATTCAATGTAATAGTATTTTTGTGAGTGTGTTTTGGTTGCCAGTTGATATTCTCTATTATTGTCTCTCTCATCCTTACAGAGAGATGTAAACTGTTTGAAGCTGTCTTTTTTAGTTACAGCTTCAGGCTGAGTTGTCCATCTATTACTCTTTTCCTGTGATGAAATTGTATCATATATTTATGTAAGGTAGCTTAGTTTTGTTCTTCACCATAGATGTTGATAGAATTTTGGGTTTTTTATGATCAGGATGGCCTTACAAATTGGGTGTCCAGCAGGGCTGATCTGACAGAATGTGATGGAAGATTCTTGCGGATATGTATTTTTGGATAAGTTTGAAACGATATTACTTGGATTTTGTTTGCTCATGGTTCATGACCACTTGTTGGGAATCATTCTTTCCTATGGTATTTTGGTTGTAAAGTAGTTCTTACTTTAGGTACTATTTTTATTTTCCTCTGCTGACAATGTTGTAGTTTTTGAAAGTTTTATACCATCTTACTTCTTAGTTTAAGCACTAAAATTTCTGTTCCAAGCTGGTCATTCCCAGCCTCCCCTTCTAGTTTAACTAAGCATGTGCATGTTGGGGGCCACCATTCTAAAGACCTGTTCCTCTGTCCTTACATTATTTCCCAAACGTTTCAATGGTCGAGCCCACTACATAGAAAATTCATTTGTAGAAATTAAGTTTCATAACAAAGTAACTGGGAGATGATCTTTGATTCATAAGGCTTAAAATTATATTGAATCCGACCTGCACTTACTAAGGCAGTAGACTCAGTACATTTAGTCAATTAGTACATGGGTTCATCAAGCAAGATCACATATCCAATATGTTTCAATTAATCCAATCATTTAGTACTGCCACAAAGCTCCAATTTTTGCGGGGTTCGAGAGAGGTGATTGATAACCTTATTCACCCCCAATTTTTTTGGTATGCATTATAGCTTTATGTTAAGCAAATATATGTTTAATGACTTCAGTGATGTTGCAGATGATTAGAAAAAAATAAATGAATCGTTTGGTCATAAACTTGACTTCCCCAGGAAAACAAAAGTACTTGAGAATGGTCTAATTTAGGAAGTGGTGATGGATGTTTATAAACAATCCATGTGAGGCCTATGTGTTGTGGGGGCTTAAATTTAAACTAGTTGCAACAACCTTTCTGCACAATGAAAAAGTGACTCTTTTGAAGGTTTTTCTTGCCCATGTCAGAACAGCCCTTCACTTGATTTGGTATAAATAATTTAAGGCGCACAGGTGAGGAGAGATGGTAAACACCCTCAGTATTTGTGTTCCTTCTGTGAATTTGATGGTAACTTACTAATTTGATCATAAATGTTAGAAATTGTCTCAAATTCCTATTTGGGTTTGGATTGTTTATTGGGTTTGGTGCGGAAGAAGAGACATTTCCTTGATGTAGAAGGAATGAGTGAGTTTGCAAAGGGTTTTGTGGTTTTGGCCAAGGTTCCTCACATATGGAGAGAGGGGAAGACTCCTAGAAGGACATGAGTGAGTTTTTTTGAAGAGTAATTTTGTAGATTTTTGGGGTTGAAAGATTACCTATATTGAGGTTAAAAGATGATTACACATTTGTGCATTGAGAGTTGCTTGTTTTGTGAGTGTGAGATAGTCATTGGGTGTATTGGGGTTTTAAGATTGTGAGTTTGTGTTTGTGTTTGTGAGGTTTGTGAGTGTTGTTTGTGTGAGTTGTAACCTTATTGTGGATTTTGGTTGGCGTTGCCCATAGATATAGACTTGAGGTTGCCGAACCACGTTAAATATTGTCTTTATATTGATGTTTTTATGTTATTCGTATAAATTCGCTTCCGTTAGCCCAAAATCATAACATAAACCTTCTGTCTTTACAAATTAACTAAAACAGGCAACAGGGCCCAATTTGCTTTAATGTCAAGGTCATAATGGAAATGGTTTGATTCGCACTATCTTGTGTTGGCTCGATTGGAGGCATACGACAAACTCAAGGGACAAATAGTCCTATAGAGGAGAAAGTATCAAATTCTTATGAGTGCATAAGGTAAGGCTTAATTCCTCAAATTACGTGGATTTGTGTATAGATTTGAAACATGAAGATGTTATAGCATGTGATAAGGGCTAGCTCATTTCTACCCTCCACTTATGGGCTCACCTTCAATTTTGACCCTGAGTCATAATAAAAATATTGTTTAAATTTAGGCAGGGTGTTGGAAGTTTGGAACCAATTCCTTTCTTTTTCTCTGATGAGTTGCAGTAATGCTATTTCTGTGATGTACAAAGGAAACTAAACAAGCACAATGTCTGAGGATTAACAGGTCATGTATCATACAAAAAATAAGTCTACAAACTAAAATCCGCACCCAAACTCATCATATGTAGATGTGTATACACAACCAAATGAGCTAACATTCTAAGTTTTCACATTCATGATATAAAAAACAATTTACTGAACTACTACATAATAGAATTTCTCAAGTCTCTCTCAAGAAGAGGTCAACTATAGGTTCCCCATCCTCACTCCAGTGTCCCTGGCATAGGAAGAGTGATCATCGTTAGCCTTGGAATAGCTAACATAATAAAGCTCGGAGACTATTCCGGTAAAGACCACAAAAGCAGCCCCTGCTGCAAAGACTCCCTTTCTCAATTTCTCGCATGAAGGGGGATTATCTATCAAGGCAGTCCTGTATTTGGTGTGGTAGGCATTCCTCACAGAACCAGCCAGCAAACACACCTCAGCAATAAAAAATGTGACCCTGAAATGTAAACACAGCAAGTCAATCTAAACACTTAAGCCAGCATTGTCTTTGTAAATCTAAATGAAATCATATATGAGAGCAAGAGCAAATCCTTCAATATAAATATGTTGGTAAGCACATACCAGCAGGTGATAAATAAGAAAATTGCCCATGACCTAGAACCACTTGGTCTCAAAGCTTTTCCACAGCACAAGCAACGACTAGCCACCGTTATCAGGATTTGACTAATCATTAGGAACAAGAATGACCCCACACCTAAGCCGGTTGCAATGTCAGAATCATAAGAACAATAATTTCGTGTTCCATCTGTTTCTAGGTGGGCCTGTAAGAAGATCACAACAGTTGAGTTAGGACCTTGTGCTGCCAGAGTACGAAAAATATTCCCTGGTTTCCAATTGCTCACAACTAGCAGGAAGATGAATCCATTTTACAAACTCCGGTTTTAAATTTTAAAGGTTTCAAACCCATTTTAATTCTGCAACAAACCACTGCTACACACCTCTCAAGAAAGACAATACGGCAGGAAGAACAAAAACATATAATCAATTGTATACATCAGTAAAGAGAGATTGATTGTATACTAGACATCCTGGAAATCCATTCCCAAACTGAAGACAAGACACACAAACTATGATGAACACAGAAAAACCCAAGTTTTTGCCCATTAGTTCACTCAAATCCAGGCATATAATATTTAGTATGTTTCAGCTTGTCATGGTATCGTTAAAAGTATTGCAAAATATGATCATCTAAATGAAAGATTAGCCAGTTCTATTATTCTATATAAATTTTAAGTTATGTCTCCTACCAGTACATGTTGATATCAAATGGCAAGTACAATATCTTGTGACTTGTCAATGTTGAGACTAGCTAAGTTATCCCTTTATGCTCTCAGTAAGTGCCAACAGAACTAATTGATGTGACAATCTACTCAAGATTCATCTAGACTGAAAACACAAAGGACCCCTTCAGTTTAACTGAAAATTTTCCAGAATAAAAATCAAAACTCAGCCTCTTTGCACATTTGTGGTCAAGAAACCTTGGATAACCAAGTTATAGTTGAAAGCAGGGAAGTGGATGAAGGACAATGTACTCATTGTTAAATATCAATAACAAAAATGAGATACGTAAAATATACATTGCTATAGCTGCTTCAACTCTACACAGATATTTTGGATTGCATTATTTTTATAAATTTACTAATATATTAAAGGCCATACATTCCCAAGAAAACAAAATTCTATAAATCTCACCCAACCCAGCCAAGTATTTCCTGTACAAATCTATCCCCATGTTAGATTTGGAGCATCCAACCTCAAAAACCAATTGGCAACAGGTGGAGAGGCCCCAAGATCTTATATACCCATTACTCATCCAACTCTTTCCAATAAGGGATTAATAATCTCTAACACCCCATATTGGTTTAGGCACCATGTCTAAATTCAACTGTACCCAGATATCAAAAGTCAAAATCAATAATAGGCCATGGTAAGGCAGAATTTACATAATCTCAAGATCTATGTTTCTAATTTATTGATTTACTTTGTGATTGTTAAGACTTAAAGCCAAGATCTATGCCAACCCCACCCCATCCCTTTCACCAATCACCAACTTATGAGCTTTAGCCCATGTGGCATGTTTATCACACAACTTCATATGGTAAATCATGTTGGTATCATGTTTCCATGTGATTGTCTTGTTCCAAAATATCAAAGTTATATTATATAACAAGGTAGAAATTAAGTATAGGTATAATAATCATATTTTATTCATGGTATAAGGAAGTTCTTCTCAGATCCAGTAAATAAATGTCACAAACAGCTGAGACAGAAAGTTGACTAGGCTTTTAAATAGCAAGAAATTCTCAACAAACACTATCTATAACCTAAACATCCAAAAAATACAACATAATAAACCTGTTTCAGCAACTGGGGTATTTTTATTTTAGTATTTTATTCTATTTTAGAAACTGGGTGTTCCTAATTTGCAAAGAAAATTAAACTAAGTGTAACCAAGACAACACCTTTAACCAAAACCCACATAACATATCAAACAAGAAGCAGTTCCAAATTAAGAAACCAACAAAATACTTTTTCTTTTTTCTTTTGATAAGTAACCAACAAAATACTTGGGAAAGACAAAACTCACCTTGTTCCTTCTCTGCTCAGCAGCAACAGCAAGAGCAAAAGCTATCAGATCGAGCACAAACACCACTAGTAGTAACAGCTTGGAAGCCATGCCTCACAATTCAGATATGTTCAACTCTCTCTGTTTTTTTCTGTCTCTTAAAAGCCTCACACACAGTCACCAATAACGTAAGCGTTTAAAAGATTGATACACTACAAGCAAATAAAGAATCCTCGTATAGTAATATACATACACACATACTTGTATATATATATATATAATAAATGCACGCGGTATCTGGACAGGTTGGATTTAGTATTTTAGTTATAGTTTAGCTCTGGAAATTAGCGCCAAAATTAAAATTATAAATTAAAAAAAGAAAAGAACTTTATTGCCGGAGAAAGTAACATGTGCAAAGAGCTTGACTACGATGAGAACTCCCTCATGAATCACGTCTCTTGTGTTGCACACTCTCTCTTTACTTTTTGTCACATTTTATGGTGCAATGTACACTATTTCATGGCCCATGGTTGTACACTCTTTTTTATTTAATAATTTATTATTTGTAAATTATGAAAAAATATATTAAAATTGTTAAAGTTTAAGTGATATTACTTTAATCATAATTTATTATTTAAGACTGTTCAGAATTTAGATTAAGAGTCAGTTGATGACTTGACATGATCCTATCGAGTGTTAAAAAACATTATCCGATTTTAATTGACAAGATTTGGGGGAGGTGGGGAAGATATGGTGAGTGTCTAGCAGTTATATGTGGGAGAAAGAGAAATTTAAAGTGTTAATCAAAAAATGACAAATCATCCCACGGCAATACAAGACACATTTAGGTTGTACCTTCATGTCATTTTGTGTCCTTGCAAAATTGATGGAATTTTGCATGGGCCATTTTATGATATTCCATTGACTTTACTTCCTTCTATGATGATTGGACATTGATTATTCTTTGGATGAATGATTGGACATTCATGTTACACCATTTATCATGAAATCAACCTCGGATATACGTGACTACAAAAACCTCTTCATTAACAGCCACTCGATTGGAATTCTATCATAGGCTTCTTTAGGTAGATCGAAAATTAGTTTTTGTGAAAATGCAAAATTTAAAACTAATTTATTTTTGTATTATTATTATTTTGTGTGTGTGTGAAAATATGTATATAAAAACACAAAAATTTAATCAATGGTTATTTGGTCTTGAGGATTCAAGAATCATGTGATAGAAGGCGAAACGCACCTACACACTCGTGCATGAAAATAGCAGCCAACTAAATGCATAATCTTTCAACTTCCAACAAAGAGCCTACTCTGGTTCATTAATACTCACAAAAAATTTCATAAATTTTTTTCTTAAATTTTTTTGATAATTCGATAGTCGAGAAATTGATGATTTAAATTCCGGATATTTTTATTGGAGAAACCATACCAACCAGTTGAGTTATATAACTCTTAGTTATTTCTCATTTATTAAAATGATATATTGTGATCGGCATATAATAAAAGTGATATAAGTATGTAATAGACTCATGTAAAATGATGTTATACCAATAAAAATTTAATCTCTCAACAAGGTTATGAATATTGTTGATTAATGCATTGGCTAGAATCATGGCAAGACCCTAGTACATGTAAAACTATTAGATGCGGATCAATGCAATGCGATATTTGCAACGGTGATTGAGATTGAAAGTTAAATAAAAATTAAAATTAAAATAAAATATTTTTATAAAAAAAATTAGTAGGTATTGCATCATATTTCAATCCAACAAATGCCTTCACCGATCCAATGATGTGACATGAAAGAAGTCAATGAGTGTACGAAAAAGACATGGTAAAATTGGACTTTATAGAACTTTCAGCGATGGATGGAGTGAACAAGCTAGATGTGGGGAGTGCTTCTGGGATGGTGGGATTCTTCAAGAAGCATTTAATTAGGATTATAATAACCATCACTCTTGACAATTACTAACCACAGAAATGTTGATGATATATATCTTAGACAACCTAAAAGCCAAAAACATGAACAACTTTGATTTGTTTAAAGTAGAGTTGCTGTCAAACAGCTCATTATCTATTGATTTTAGTTTCAACCTGTGTAAGCAATAATAACCCAGCTTGAATTTGAATATAAATACCAAACATAGCACAATTTTGAAAAATAAAATAAAAAATAAGTCATAAAAAGAAAATATCACACTAACAAAGAATGCAACAGCAAACGGAGAATATGCCTTTCATTGATTTACAGAACATGCATGTCAAAGTAATTAATTACCGTGCCTACCAAAAATTAAAGGAAAGTGGAAAAGTGTATTTTAAGCCAAAAAAAAATTGAAGAATATAGTCAGCACACTTAATGAAGACAAGATGAACAAAGGTTACCTATGATTTCTTGATCATTACTTTTTTTTTTTTTAAGATTTACTTAATTATTAAGGTTACCCATGAAAGTCTATGCATGCCTATCCATAGCGATGATCACATGCCTAATAAATGCCGATGATATGGAGTACATTAAAATCCAACTTAATCCCTCCCACATGATCTCTCTTTTTTCTTCTTCTCCTTTTCAGCTTCCACTCTATTCTCGAAAGGCCTTTTCTTTAAGTGGCAAAAAGCACATTGAGATGGGAGTTCCCTTAAGAAGGTGGTTTTAAATATTTTTATGTTATTGTTGGGTTTGTCTTCATCAATGATTTTGTATTGTGAACAAACCCACTCGCAAAAATCTATTGTTTGTTTAATAAACAGTTTATTTTTAGATTAATATCTTGTTTTAGTGTATGTGCGTGGTAAGTCAAGTAGTCATGGTGCTAGTTTATTATTCTCTAATGTGATGCGTGAGTATGGCGGGCTTGGAGTTATCCTTGTCTTTTGTTTTTGTTTTATTTTTTATATTGTCTTTTCAAAGAAAATATCTCACACCCATTTTTCTTTATATTTAATTCTTCGGTTATTGATTTTTGTGATGGATTCTATTAACATAGGATGATCATGGTTGTGTGTTAATCTTTCAATTGTCCCTCATTTGGGCTGATATGTTTGCTTGTCGTATCATTGACAGGAACAATATCTTCATACATTTGGAAAAAAATGGTAATATATCTCTTTTTTTTTTTTTATATTTATTTTCAAAAGGTAATATTAAATGATACATTATGAATATATTGCAATGAAAATGGTGTTTTGGCAAAAATAAAATAATAAATAAGCAAATAATGTATTCCCATTATTATTATTATTATATCATGCTGAAATTGGTTACTACCTTTATCAGCCAATTTGTCTGCACAACCATTGGCTTCTTGATACACATGCTCAAGTTTCACTTGCCACAGCGACTATTGGCCTCTCGATAAACATGCTCAAGCTTCACTTGCCACTGCTACTGATGAAAAGCTTACATGTCCTTGTTACCTTCCTAACTATGCTAATTTTAGGTCAGCTTAGTTGCACTTCAAACTCAAATTAGTTTGGTAGGAAACTTTTTCTTTCTCGAGAGGAATGTGATTACACTTGAAGTCTTGCAAACTAGCTTTCTAAATTATAATTTAATTCGGTCCCCAAATTTTATCCTCTTAGCTGCATACTTTATTGAGGCTTAGGTTGCTAACATGAACCATACCCATTTACAAAGTAATAAGAGATGATAACTTGAACAACCCTAATTAATAGTAGTAGGGATGTGCCCGATTTTTATTTTATTTTTAAATTCGATAATTACAACACAATAGAGAGAGAATTATGAGGCCAAGACACAATTTTACACCTAGAAATTGTGTCTTAAACTTATGATTTCAAACTGACATACTTTTCAATAAAGTATGTATGGTTTCAAATAGTTTTTAAAATCATAGTATTTAACCAAAAGACCCAGAGCAAAAACAACTAAAAGTAATCCACGAAAGACAAAAGATATCCACAAGAACTAGCATAAGTTGGTGGATAATACCGCCCTGATATCTCACAAATTGTTTCCTCAGCTTAATGCAGGGAAGTACATACCTCAATACATGTCAGCTGCTTAGTTTTTTCATTCATTTCAGTAGATGGACTTTAAATGAAAGGGAGCTACATGTAAGGCCAAACTTGCTAAAAAATGTTTTTAGGTCAAATATGACTCTTATGATGTTTATTTGAAAAATGGACTGATTCAAAATCGTCTTTTGAAAAGACAACTTTCACGTCTGATTTCAAAAAAAAAAAAAAAAATTTAAAATCATCTTTTGTGTTTTTTAAATTTAAGAAAAATTTGGTCAAAAGTCATCTTTTGTAAAGACAACTTTCACATCTGATTTCAAAAAAATTTATCTAAAAGTCGTCTTTACAAAAGATGACTTTCACGTGTTTTTTAAATTTAAAAAAATTTTGGTCAAAAGTCGTCTTTTGTAAAACAACTTTCACGTCTGATTTAAAAAAAAAAAAAAAAAAATTATCTAAAAGTCGTCTTTTGTAAAGACGACTTTCACGTGTTTTTTAAATTTAAAAAAAGTTTGGACAAAGACTATTTTGAATAAGAAGTCGTCTTTCTGAAAGACAATTTTCACGGCAAAAATTGTCTTTCAGAAAGACGATTTTGAATCAGTCTATTTTTCAAATAAATTTGAGAAGAGTCATGTTTGGCCAAAAAAACATTAAAAAAAAAAAAAATGCATTTTTTAGCAAGTTTGGCCCAACATGTTCAAGCTGGGGTAAGGTTGGAAAGAAACGAGAGAAAGGAGGTGTACTGTAAAGAGTTCAGTGTGGTCACAGAATAGGCAAGCTAGGATGAAGAGAATGTTTGAAATATTTCATGAATGTACAAATTTTACGACTCAAATAACAAATTAAATCAGAAAATATTAACTAAATAGAACAAACTGAAAACTTAAAATAAGTTTACAAACAATCTCACTAAGTTATAGAATGACATAATAGCATTGTCCTTTAAGATTAATTTGCCCCAGTCGGTGTAAAACTCAGTACGAATGGCTTCCGGTTGAACAACCCTAGAATTAGACTATAACAACCTTCTTTTGTTATGGACGCACTACACACAGAGGTAGAAGAACAACTTTTAATTTTCTTTGGTTTCACACATACAGCAGGCTGGAAAGAGAGAGCTTAAATTAAAAGCGATTGAAGAAGAGAGTGTAACATGAAAAATGTTAGAAGTGAAGTCTGATGGATTTTTTTTAAGCCTTAAGTCACTCGGTGCAATTTGGAGACAAACATCTAATGAAGCACCGGCCAAAGCATTGAATACTCCTTCCCAATTGCCGACACAAGTGAGAAATTTTTTCTTCATTCTTGTTTTCCTATGCCACAAATGTTGGAGGTTTGAGAATATTTTAATCATTTTAGAGGTTTTGTTGTATTTTGGTCGTTTTGGAAGTTACGAGAGTATTTTAGTAATTTTAGAGGTTTATGGATATTTTGGGCATTTTTTAGGTGTCAATGGTATTTTGGTAATTTGCGAGGTTTTAAGGGTATTTTAATCATTTCGAGATTTCGATGAGTATTTTGGTCAATTTTAAAGATATCAAAGGTATTTTGGTCATTTTGAAGGTTTTAAGAATATTTGGTCATTTTTTAGAATTTAGAAATATTTTGGTCATTTTTTAGGTTTTAAAAGTATTTTAGTAGTTTTATAGATTTTGTGGTCATTTTGAAGGTTTGGATGCATTTTGGAAAGTGATTTACAGATTTTTGGGTGTAAACCAATTTCCTGATTTTTACAAAAGATTTTCCAGTTAACTGAAAACATTTTCAGTTAGACCAACATTTTACAAGCAAATAAGCTCCCACAAATGCTGAAAATGTTAGTACCCTGTTACTGTTAAAGATGGTGGCAGTTAAGTCTGCTTGTGTTTGTACCTTTCTCAGTGAAATTGTGGTTCTGTCATGATTCAAGAGATATCTGACCATGTGAATAACGAATTGACGCTATCAATATCCGTTCATATTTTTATTTTTGCAAACACTGGATTTAAGCAACTAATAACAAAGCTCAGCCAAAATTGTCAAAGATTCTTACAATTTAATATATTTATATGTAATTAAGTCATGTGCAATCTGAGATCAACCTTATTTATTTGGGATTAACGATTTATTAAATTGAGTTGAGCATATCAAGATATGTGAGTCAATCTTTGGAAGGAACAAAGAACATCTTATTTCTTTTCTACTTTAGCCACTTCCACTGAATGTTCATGACTTTAATTTTGCACATCATTTTCTGTGTTTTTGTTACCAATTTCACTTGGATTGTCATTTTTTCTTTACTTCAAAGAACTGATTTATATTGAACTTTCTCTGCATATGCAACCAAGTTTATCTGCTTCCACAAACTGAAACCATATGCAAATTGATTTAACGGTAAAAAATTCAATTTTCCATGTAGTGTAATATTAGTGCTACTAATGAGAAAGTTGTTGAGCTTTTTATTTATGAAAAATATGTATTCTGTTTCTTGATTTTCGCTGGATCCAAAAGTCTCCTGTCAAAAATTGGAGCATATCTTAACAAGTCTGTTTTTTGTTTCTGATGTCCTCTATATATATATGGTCATTGACTACAAACACTAGGTTTATAATTATAAATACTAGGCCTATGACTACAAACCATGTAAACCAACAAATGATTACTGACAACATATACTTAGCTAAAATTCTGTAATTTTCACTCATTATCTATATTTCATTTTGTAAAGGTTATAATTTTGTCAAAGTTTTTAACATCATTTTATTGTTAAAATTATTTAATATTCCCCAAATGTTTACTGGCCTATTTCTACTTCTAAATTCCTTAGCAATTTTTTGTCATTGACCTTGAGCTTCTCTATCCCAACTCCACCTCTACATCAAGTAACCTGTTGTAGATGCCAATTTTTTTCCCAAGTCCAAGACAGCCCAAACCTCATAACAAAGTATCATCAATCCTTGCTCTAGGTTCCTATGGAGGCATGAACCCAACAAGTCTGCTATAGCCCAGACTGATAAACTTGGGCCGCTTGGAATGATTTGTCAAAGGCCTAATTCAGATTATCCATCCCACCTATAAAGCTCATTAGTCCTTGATCTACTAACCATGGGACCCCACAAAGAGAGCCTGCTTGCCAAAAGCAACATGTCAATCGGGTTAGTTTTCCAATTGAGTGTCTTCCTTAGCAGCTCTGTGAGTTATCTTGATCCCGTTTGATTAAAGAAGTATTTCTTTTCTTGTTTGATTTGTGACAGAAAGTTATTATCTGCTGTAACTTGTGAGAGGAAATAAATTAAGTTGTTAAACCTTGTTTTGGGCCATTTATCCATGGGCTCACATTTGTGGATCTGACATTATTTTCTCGAGTTTTATAAGAGTTGGGCCTGACAGATTAACATCTCAGAGAAATTGCACCATTAGTCACTTGGCAGACTGATCAACCTGATGTAGGGTTTTGTACTCAATCACCATCAAATAGTACAACCACGTTCCCACCATCCACAAGACGACACATGGCGGAAGGGAAAAAAGAGCATCCACACCTGTATGGCTTTATCACTCCTGATTTACATCTTCAGCTTCCAAATGCATGTTTCTCGAATTGGACTGTATTTCTTGTTTCTTGCATTCAGTTGTTTTCTCTTGATGTTTGTCCCACATGTATCATCTAGAATCCAATGATTAAACTACCCGGGCTATTTGCCTACTTGGTCATTAATAATGCAATATGTGCTTTTCTCTCTCATAAATGATAGGTCTCACTAATTAAATTTATGGTGGTAGAACCCACCACTCTGTGAGAGGCTCTTACGCATTTAAATCCCAGAGATCGAACCCACGCCCTTATAGAGGAATGGAGTTTTTTGGGGAAGGGGATTATCACTAGGCCGAATATCTAAGTGACACTTAAATTCTCACTTAAATGGCTAGGGAACACATTCAAATGATGCCAAATTTCATTTTTTATGGTTGATACCGTCAAGTCAATTCTTTTTTATTTTGGGCCAAATTTTATTTTTGGTTATAATATTTTAAAAGTACATACATTATATATATATATATATATAACTACAAAAAAATTAGCAAAAAAAAAAAAAAAATGTATGTTAGAAAAATAAACAAGTAGTTTGGTGGAAGAATTTACTCTAAATCCAGTTGGGTGTGAGATCGATTTAAAGTTCACCTTAGAGTTGGGTGTGGGATTTAAAGTTCTTTACCCACATTGACGTAGGACAATTGACAGAAAACTTTATGGAACAATTCGAGTGTCAAAAGACCAAACGGGTTTTGCGACATCCTTAATTTTATAGTTTCCTTAAAAAGGCTTAACGTTTAATCCGAGATGAGTTAAGGGAATTTAAAGATATTTTCAGAAATCCCCAAAATATTTCAAGGCAAATTATTGGTTGTATGCCGAATAACCTGCTAGTTTCGCCCCCAAGTTCACGCGTTTAGAGATTGTACCAAAACATTTTATTTTATTACTCAATTTTTGCATTGTATTTGTTATTTTCATAATCTCTTGTTTAAGTTGATTAAGGTTTGCTTAACACTGTAAATAGTGGCTATAACAAACTCGTTTTCTTTATTCAGTCGTCATTCATAATCTCTTGTTTAAGTTGATTAAGGTTTGCTTAACACTGTAAATAGTGGCTATAACAAACTCGTTTTCTTTATTCAGTCGTCATTAATAAAATTATTTCTAATTTGAGAGTTTCTTTCACTGATGGATTCAAATTCTTTCCTTTACGCTTTATTCTGCGTCACACAACATAATTGTTGGGTTTGAGCAATATAATACATGTCAATCGCTTAGATTTTTCACACATTTCAGTAGATGGACATGAAAGGGAGCAACAGGTACAAGGTGGGGTAAGGTTGGAAAGATACTGCAAGGAAAATAGTAATTGCATACGGTGGAATAGAGGGGATAAGGAGTTCAGTGAGCTTAGAGTATAGATAAGGTGGAAAAGAGAAAAGTGATCTCAATCCTTTAAGACAAATACCCATTAGGGTTTGCACAACAGTATAAATAGTGGCTATAACAAACTCGCATTTTTATCATTCAACCGTCAATAAAATTATCTCTTTGAGAGTTTCAATGGTGGATTCTAATTCTTTCTTTTACGCTTTATTTTGTGTGTCACACAATATAGTTGTTGGGTTTGATCACTAATATAATACATGTTAGCTGTTTAGATTTTTTCATGCATTTCAGTAGATGGACATGAAAGGGGGTCTTAATATGAATTAAAGGGAGCAACATGTACAAGTAGGGGTAAGGTTGGAAAGAATGAGAGAAAGGAGCACTATAAGGAAAATAGTGATTGCATATGGTAAAATAGAGGGGATAAGGAGTTCAGTGAGTTAAGAGGATAGGCAAGGTGGAGAAGAGCATGGCGATCTCCATCCTTCAGGAAAAATACCCATAAAGAATACCCTGTGGTCTGGCCAAAATATTAATAGAGATAAGTCTAGAGTTATTTTCTCTAAGTTAACCACTAATGATACTAAAAGATGGATAAAAGGAGAGATGCAAATGAAGAAATTGACTCTTGGTGCCTTTTATTTAGGCACTCCTATTTCTCTTCAAGAAGCAAAACCAGGGACCACAAATACTTAATTGATAGAATTGAATCCAAGCTTATGGGATGGAGATGCAAGGCACTCTCCTGGGTAGGGAGGAGAACCTTGATTAAATCGGTTGCCCTTGCTTTACCTACTTACTCCTTCTCCATTGAAGATGTCCCTGTAACAGTGTGCAACAAAATGGATTCTGCAATTCGAAGATTCTGGTGGAACCCTAAGAGAGATAGAGGCAAATATTTGGCATGGAAATCTTGGGAATCCTTATGTCGCTCTAAAGAAGAAGGGGGATTGGGCTTTAGAGAGTCCAAGCTATTAAATCAAGCATTGTTGGCAAAACTAACTTGGTGGGTTGCTTCTGGCAGGGATAGTATTTGTATTAGAGCTTTGCGCAGTAAATACAAAGTAAATGAGGATTGGATGGATTCGGAACCTCGCAAAAATGCTTCACACTTGTGGAGAGCTATTGAAAAAATGCGTTTGGTTATCAAGATGGGAGCTTGCTTCATTGTGGGTAACGGTGACTCAATTGACATGTGGAAAGACCCTTGGGTCCCATGGCTTGAAGGCTTTACCCCACTCCTCTTCATGCTAATACCCCACAGCCACCCCTGCGTGTGTCCAATCTTTTGGACTCCAGTAATAGAATTTGGAAGACAAATGTTCTTCAAGAGTTAGTTGACTCCCACTCTCTTGCCGCTATCCTTAAAATTCCTATTCCTATTGATGCTCCACAAGATAGGCTCATCTGGACCTTGAATCCTAGTAGTTGCTTCTCGGTTAAATCCGCAATCTCTTCCTGCTTGGCACCAGGTAACACAGTAACTCATTTAAATACCATTTGGCAACAGTTATGGAACTTAAGGATGCATGAGAGGCTTAAAGTGTTTTTGTGGCGTTTGGGATCCAATACTATCCCTACAAAGCTTAATCTTGCCCTACGAATTAGGAATGGCAACTCGTTATGTCCTTTTATGCAAATCTGAAGAGGAAAGCTACTCGCATCTCTTCCTTAAATGTCAAGTGATCCGACCAATTTGGTTTGGGTTGAATTGGGGTGTACATCCAGATTCCTTCACAGCATCCACGGGTCTAGAGCTTCTTGATTTGGTTATTAACCCACCCATTTGTACTGATTCAAGGATAAACCTCAAGACAATCCGAGCTTAAACCTCTATCCAATCTGCGCTTATCCCTGAGAACATTTGGATTGTGAGGAACCAGGTGGTGCACAATGATTTAAAGATAAACCATTTGGCTATTGTGAAGAACTTGGAAGTGAGAGTGTTGGAGCATTGGCATATCCTAAACCCACTGTTTGTTGATGATATCGGAGTTGTGAGCATTCTTAGGTGGTATGTTCCCCCTCCTCAGGTGTTGAAGCTCAATGCAAATGCTGCTCTTAAAGATAGGTTGGCCACCCTTGCCGTTATTGTTAGAAATGACTCTGGGCATGTTATGAATGGGTGGACCAAGAAGTATGACACCACTGATCCTTGTACTACAGAGGTTGCTATACTATGGGCTATGGAACTTGTGAAAGAGAAAAATTACCTAAAAATTTTAGTGGAAAGGGACGCTAAGATATGCATTGAAGCTATTAATGAAGAGGCTGCTACTATACCTTGGAGAATCCTCTCTTTAGTCAATATTATTAAGGTTCTTGCTTTAGAATTTCCTGCTTGTTCTTTTTGTTGGCTTCGGAGAGATGCTAATGGCATGGCTCATTCCTTTGCCAAGTTTGTATCTTCTCTACTCTCTTGCGTTTCTTGTAATAACTCAAACCTCCCTCCCTCTGTGCATGAGGCTTTGATTAGAGATTTGATTACTTGTTTGTCGTAATAATACATCCGGTTTAGCAAAAAAAAAAGAGATTGAGATGGCCAATACAACCATTTGCATATTAAGGAAAGTCTTACCGGGTTTTATTATAAAATCATGGCCTTTGAACCTTCAAAGTTCAAACCAAAGCAATCCTATTCCTACGAATATATTGGTTTGATGATCCATTTCCCATAATGACTTAAGGTTTTAACTTTTGTAAGCAAATCTCCTTCATGATAGATTGTCAACATCAGTGTTCCAATCTCATCTCTATGACTCTATCTCTTTCTATCTTTTTTCATTTACCACGCATCACCTTACTGAAGGTAAATTAAAATGTAATCATGATCAATATGATTTAAAAGATGGTTTACAGTTTATAAATTGATTAGATGAAACACAAATTAATGTAGGTTATGTAAAGTCTAACTTTTGTTATATAAAAAAAATTAACATTTAAAATTTCTGGTTCCGCAACTACTAAAGTTCGGTGAGATATTTGCTCTACACTCGCAAAATTGGGTGTGAGGTTTAATGCTCTCTACCCACGACTTAGTTCTTGGTTTGAGCAATGATATACATTAGCTATTCACGTGTTTCATCTATTTTGGTGGATTTTAAATAGACGCTTTAATTGAAAAAAGATAGTCTAACATTTAAAATTACGTTTTTTACCCTTGGGATATGAAAAGTCAATTTTACTCTTTAATTTGAGGTGAAGCAAAGTGAGGTGTCTTACGGTGTTTCATCTATTATAGTAGACTAGTATTTAACCCGCACCATGTGCGGGTATGATCTGTAATTCTTTTACTAATATATTGAATATAATTTTTACAGTCTTGACATGTTTATATATATATATAATTTTGTGTGAACACCACAGCCTCATGATTGTGTACATACTTTTTGTTGATGTTCTGAATTTGTCGGCATGAATGATGCTAGTCTCTTATGTTAAATAACTTGTTTGAGTGATGACATTGTGTTAGTAAACATATTATGTACTCTGATGGTTTGTTATAGATAGTAGATTATCTTGATTATAAAAAAAAAAAAAAAATAGTAAATTATCTTAGTTTAGAACCGTTTGTTCAAGTTTCTGAAATATCAAATTAAAATCTTTATTACGTAGGAAGTTAATCTATGTTTTTTTTATAAAAAAGAAATAAATTAAAAGAGATAATTTGTCTATTCTAACATATAGATGCGCAAAAATGAAAAACAAAAAATTGAATGAAACAAATAATATTAAACTAATATTAAGCAATAAGAAACTGTTGATAAGAAAGATAGTAAAGAAAGGAAAAAAAAATTGATTATCACTCACTTTCTAAAGCCAAAGCTAGAGAGCCATGACTTGGGTGGCCTCAGCAGGTTCATGACCAAGGTTGAAAACCAAGAGGGTGAAAAGGGCGGTCTCTGGTGTGGAACATGTTCAATTCCTCTTGTGAGATTGAATCAATGGAATTAAATATATAATTTCTACTTTTATTTTTCATTTTAAAAAATTTAATTTAAGCACTTCTTTGAAATTAGAATTGAATAGTGTTGTAGATCTCTCTAACCCATTAAAAGAGTCATCTAAAACACAAAAAGTACATGCACTTCAAAGTAAAAGAGCCATTTGAACGGGTCCACCATTAGAAAATGATAAAGTCTACAAAAATTAATGTGTCAAAAGTTAAAACTCTCAATATAGGCACATGGAAAAATATAAAATCATTTTAGGGTGTATAGAGTTAATTAAACTTTCTCATCAGATTTTGTCTGATAATCTCAAACTGTATCTCTAAAAGTTGGGTTTCTCAAGAAAGTAATAAAATTTTATTAAAATAGAATTTTCTAAGATGAAACAATATGAAAATTATAGTAGTTGATGATTTATCTAGTGCGTTAAGATTGTATGATTTTAATAAGAATATAAAAACCGCATGATGCTTGAATCTAAAACACATAATATCAAAAAGGAAGAGAGAGAGAGAGAGAGAGAGAAACCTTGGTTAGGATTGCTGTTACGAAAAAAGCAAAACCTGTGAATTGTGTTTCGTTGAATTTGTGAGTCCTCGTGTTAACTTAAATCATATTAGTTATTTTTTTGAAAGATGGCGTCACTTGGCAGATTTAAATCATATTAGTAATGCTCTTGTTAAATAGATAAAAAAAATTGGTGTTTATCGTTTGATTCTTTTTATTTTTTATTTTTATTAAAAAAATTGTTGTTGATAGATTTTTATGTTTGCCGCTTTTAAAAAAATTATTGATTTTTTTTTCTTTGTTATTTTCAAAGAATTTCCGTATTAAGATTTTTGTTTTGGTGTTTGGTCGTTAATTTTTGAAGAAAGTCTAATATGAATTAATTTAAAGATAAATTTTTGTGTTTAGGCATTGTTTTTAAAGAAGTTTGGTTTTTAATTTCTCTTAGAGAAGTAAATATTTGAAAGAAGTCTATTAGTAATAGAAGAATCAATTTGATTCTTTGTGTTAATCGTTAAATTGAACTAATTGTTTTAATATCTCTTATAGAAGTATATTTTATTAAGATGTCTTTTAGTAGTAAGAGATTTATTTAAAATAATTTTTTATTATCCATTTTTATTTAAAAGTGTTTAACAACGATTAAAATTATTGTTTTTGTGCGTTTAATGCTCTTGTAAACGCATGCATCATACCACTTGAGAAATTTAAAATAACGTATTAGTTGGGAATTTTAAACGATAAATAGAAATGCCACTTATCATGATGAAAGACATTCTTGGTTTTAACGCTCATATCTTCTGCTATTATATATTTTATTAAATGCCTTTCAATAGTAGGAGATTTATTTAAAATAATTTGTTATTATCCATTTTTATTTAAAAGTGTTTAACAACGATTAAAATTATGTTTTTTTTTAGTCTTTAAAGATTTATTTAAAATAATTTGTTATTATCCAATTTTTATTTAAAAGTGTTTAACAACGATTAAAATTATTGTTTTTGTGCGTTTAATGCTCTTGTAAACGCATGCATCATACCACTTGAGAAATTTAAAATTTAAAACAACAGTTAGGAATTTTAAATGATAAATAGAAATTACTTGTTGGTAAGTCATTCTTGATTTTAACGCTCATGTCTTCGTATTATATATATATAAATTGGTGTTTATCGTTTGATTCTTTTTATTTTTTATTTTTATTAAAAAAATTGTTGTTGATGATTTTCATGTTTGCCGCTTTTAAAAAATATTATTGATTTTTTTTTCTTTGTTATTTTCAAAGAATTTGTATTAAATTTTTGTTTTGGTGTTTGGTTATTAATTTTTTAAGAAAGTCTAATATGAATTAATTTAAAGATAAATTTTTGTGTTTAGGCGTTGTTTTAAAGAAGTTTTGTTTTTAATTTCTCTTAGAGAAGTAGATATTTGAAAGAAGTCTATTAGTAATAGAAGAATCAATTTGATTTTTTTTTTAATAAAAAATATTTTGTGAAAAAAATTTGTGTTAATCATTAAATTTATTGTTTTAATATCTCTTAAAGAAGTATATTTTATTAAGATGTCTTTTAGTAATAGGAGATTTATTTAAAATAATTTGTTATTATCCATTTTTATTTAAAAGTGTTTAACAACGATTAAAATTATTGTTTTTGTGCGTTTAATGCTTTTGTAAACGCATGCATCATACCACTTGAGAAATTTAAAACAACGTATTAGTTGGGAATTTTAAACGATAAATAGAAATGTCACTTGTCATGATGAAATATATTCTTAGTTTTAATGCTCATGTCCTCTTAGAGAAGTATATTTTATTAAGATATATTTTAGTAATAGGAGATTTATTTAAAATAATTTGTTATTATCCATTTTTATTTAAAAGTGTTTACCACTTGTAAACGCATGCATCATACCACTTGAGAAATTTAAAATTTAAAACAATGTATCAGTTGAGAATTTTAAATGATAAATAAAATGCCACTTGTCATATGTAACACATTCTTGGTTTTAACGCTTATGTCTTCTGCTATTATATATTACTAGCATATAACCCGCGCAAAGCGCGGGATTATTGTTATTATTATTTATGATTAGAAATATATATATAATTTGTATGTACAGTAGATGAAACACATCATAAAATGGTAGGATTAGGATATTACCATTTTTATTTAGAGCTCCATGAAGCAACTAAACATAGTTGATAGTAAATAGGAAAATACAAATCTAATAGATATAGATAATCAATCCATTATAATCAAATATGAAAATACAAATACAATAGAGATAATATAGAGTTACTTCACAATAATATTACCGTTTTGAGACCTCCATAAATCAACTAAACATAGTAGAGACTAAATATATGTTAGCAAATAACAATGGTTTGTAATAAGTTATTATTTTTTCATTCATCCACTTCAAGTAAAGAATATAATCAAATAATACAATCAAATACAAACATGATAGATTATTAGCATTGTATTTTAAGTAAAGAGTATAATCACATAAAATAAAAAGCAAAATATTTTTACACGCTATAAATTAATTCATCCACTCAAAGTAAAGAATATTATCAAATAATACAAACAGTTATATTTTAATTAAATGTACAATCACATAAAAGAGAAATCAATTAAACTAAGAAGTGTATTTCAAGAAACCACTTTGCAATTGAAAGATGAAAATTTAAAAGAGAAATATTTTTCTTATAAAGGCTTTTTGTAAAGTAGAATTTTTGGTCTATATCATATGAAGAGTTTTGGTTAATTCTTTAGATTTCCCAAGTGATACGTTGTTTTAATAATTGACTTAATACAATTTATTTATCAAACGGTAAACACCAATTTTTTTTTTAGGGAAGTAAATTTGTTTAAGAATTCTTTTAATAATAGGACAATGAATTTTTTAAAGAAATCTTTTAGTGGAATTATGATTTCTACAAAATTGAGTATGACACATATTGATAGTCTTTTAGTAGAAGTCTTTTAGTCTTTTTAAAGGAAGTAAGTTTGTTTAAGAACTCTTTTAGTAATAGGACAATGAATTTTTTTTAAAAAGTATTTTAATTGTTGTTGATGGATTTTTTTTTTTAAAGATGTTTGCCACCAATTAGACTTATTTTTACTACCACATAGTCGCTTTAGGCATTATACCGTTCCACTATTCCACGGTCTTGGTTTTCAACCACCCATCCACACATGTCGCTAGCCCACTCCACCACAATTATGGTTACATCAGAAACTGAATGTTTATCCTTAAAAGAAAGCAACAACTGTGAAACTTCTTCATGTTAATCGCTATCTTTTTCAATTTTGTTTCATCATGTTAATCGCTATCTTTTTCAATTTTGTTCAAGTCATATTGAATAACATATATTTATATATAGTCCAAAAATTTGGGCTAAAAAATCATCTCACTTTCAACCTTGACCGTGACTAAGATAAAGGATGCATGCATGAATCATTATATATATTTGCATATAATAAATCTAGTTGGTTTGAATGGGATTACCTTGACACATGCCTTTCTCTTATGGACACATGATCTCTCCCCATGCATCATCACAGTACAGCAGTAAAACATAACCGCGCCACTGCTTAACTCTTTACGTGTTCCAATAGTGATCGTTTTGGCCGCCAGAAAAAACCACAAATATATATGTTTATTTATCTTAGTTTCTTTGCCAAGGAATGATGAGAACGCCCCACCACCAAGATCTTCAATAACACTGCCATCCATCATATGTGGTGGTCAAGATATCAATTGAGAAGCCATATCCACTGCCAGTACCATTATTTGTAGTGGTATACGCTGCAATTCTTGCCCCGAGACCATCCGTGTGCCATAGTCTCCTACAACAACCACCGGTCTTTTGGAATTCTATCTACTTGAACTCCAGGGATTGCAACGTATGAAAGAGGGAGAGACAGAGAGGCGTGAAGTAGAGAGAGACGTGAAACAGAGAAAGAGAGAACATTAAATAAAATGCATTAAGTCAATTTATTTAAACAATGTATCACTTGACAAAATTAAACAATAGATAAACATGCCACTTGGCAGAATCTCACACTATAAAAACAATTAATATATTTTAGATAAGTCAAATTATTAAAACAATGTATCACTTGGGAAATAAAAACAATTAATAGACATGCCACTTGTCATTATTTGAGGCACTCTTGTCTTCTGCTATTATATATTATATAGATATACATTAAAATGGTTTTTCCTTCACCATTAAAGCTAAGAATCCCATTAATAGCCCATCGTTTTCCTTCACCATTAATAGAATTTTAATGGTAGGGAAAATGGTAGTGTTTACCGGTCTTCCTTCACCATCCATCAACATCATCTAAACTAAAAAAATAAGTATTAATTATTTTTTTTTTAATTTTTTTTTTCATACCAATGGAGACCTTCACGATTTGTGACCTTCAACACCATCTTTACAGTAAGTTTGTGACCTTCACGATTTTAGTTTTGTACACTTGATAAAAACCAACATCGAGCAAACCAAAAAAGAAAAATGTAAGAAAGCAGAGAGAGTGAGTGAGCGATCATCGATGTCGACGTCTACAATTTTTTTTTTTTTGAATTGATGATAGAAATGCACATACAATTTCTAATATCGCTCTCTCTTGCCCAAACGTTAGGCGTCTTCTATCTTGTCGTTGTCCTCTATGGCTCTATCTACAATTTTGTTTTTTTTTTGAATTGATGATAGAAATACACACACAGTTTCTAATATCGTTCTCTCTCGCCCAAACGTTAGGCGTCTTCTATCTCGTCATTGTCCTCTATGGCTCTATCTCTTTGGTATGACATTTCTGTATATAGGAAAAAATCAAGGTATTATAAGCATTTAGCATTTAGGCATAATGAAGGATTTAATAGGAATAACCTTTAAAAACTTTTTATGATTGATTAATTGTCTTTAATGCATTTAATGCGTTTATGAATAAAATTTTAAATGTCAAATTACTAATCCAATTTCATAACGTATGAGAACTTGCATTTTATAAGGGTGGACTTTCGTATGGGGAGGGAGAATTCGAAAAGGAAAATTATAAAATAGAAACCTTCAAATTAATAGGGGCGAATTAATATTGGTGTGTATTTAATGGGAATTTTTAGTAGGGCAGTAAGGAGCTTGGGGAGAGAGAAAAAAAAAAACGTGTGATGAAGAGGGCGAAATGATAGGGGTGTGGATTTAATGAGAATTATTAGTAGGAAGGTGAGGAGCCGAAGGAGAGAGAAGAGAGAGGAAGGAGAAGAAAACAAAAACAGCAACAACGTGTGATGAAGAGAGAGATAGTATGAATTGGAAGAGATAGTGTTAGATGAGGAGTCATGCAATAAAAAGAGAGGAAAAAATAATTAGTTTGATTTGCTAAATTAATTGTGGTTGGATAGGAAATTCCTACAAATAATATTATAAATAAATTAGAAGGAATTAAAATAGGAAAAAAAATTGGGAGGCATAAGTGGTTGGATAGGAAATCCATACAGATAATATTATAAATAAATTAGAAGGAATTAAAATGGGTAAAAATTTGAGAGGCATGAGTGGATTGCTATGGGAATAGGAAATCGAACTTGGCATGCCTTGGGAGAACCCTGAGGCTTCAGTTATTAGTTTATATATTAGTCGCAAACCTGTACAATGCACGGGAAAAGCTATTAAGAATGAGATTTAAAGAAATAGTGTTATTTTTCCTTTTTCAGTTGAATACATTTTTATTTTTTTGTTAGATTGCTTCAATCATCATATTATTGTAATACTTTGCATAAATTGAAACTCAAAAACAGAGTATTATCCAATACAGATATTTGAATCTTAAAAGAGCTAAATTGGTTCTGACAGTTGGGGTCGTTGCTTGTAGATTTTACTGCCTAGAGGCGAGTTCTAAGGGTTTTTATTTAGAAAGGTTCCCTACGTTATTAAAAGAAGAAGGAAAAATATTGGAATCTTAAAAGAGCTAAAATTTACGTGAATGTCTTGCAAATTTGGAATCTTAACAGATATTTTGAATTAAAATAGGCCAAATTACATATCGGCCCCCTGGGGTTTGGGTCAATTGCAAACACACCTTGCTTCAATTTTGTGTTATTGATCCCTAAAGTTTAAGAATTGGCCAAATTGACCCGCATGTTAATATTTTGTTAATGTTAAACATAGACAACTTCCTCTTTGATGATGGCCATAGTTAGTCATAAGGCTTTCTTTAATCCATAACCGGGTATGCAAGTTTATAATAACTTTTACATATGTTCATTCAACAAATTTTGCATCCCTAATTTCGTACACCAAATTCAAATAGCTATAAGCAAATTCATATCCCCGAATTTATATAATTGATCATCCAAAAATTGTACCCCATTTAGAAAAAAGAAAAATCTATCCAAAACTTAGCAAAAAAAAACTCAACATATACCAACCTAGGATATTGACTTGGCATGCACATTTGTGAGTTTATATTCAAGCACACTGCACACGCATTACTAAAATCTTTCTTAAGGATTTGTCATCCCAACTATTTGAGTTCCATAAAACTCTTAGCATTTAAATATGCAAAATTGTTATAAACTTATAGTATGAAACTATTAGACAACATCTAAAAACATGATGAATTGACATCTAGACTCTTAAGAAAGATGAAATTGTCTTCTTTAGTGCATCTTAAAAGTGGGTATTCTTAATATAGATTGAGGTAGATTTGTCTCTTTACTCCTGTTCCAAAAAATACTCAAAATTAGCACCCACAATTATTAAAAACTTTCTGTCCAAGAAACTAATAATATACAAAAATCAAGTTTTAAAATTAAAATTACATTCATTTACATCAAATTGGATGCGAGTTATTTGTAAAATACTTATTTTAAGGCCTATGAAAGTAAATTGAACTCAAATAGAACCAAAATAAATTTCCTACTGTGTTTACCAAAATTTCAGATCATAAAATGAATCAAAATAGTAGCTTTGAGTTCATACTGAATATTAAATAGAATGTTTAATTTTAGAAAACTTTTGGGAGTTTTCTACTTTTTGATAAAACCCAAAGACCCAAATATATTTGAACTGCTATTCTTTTCTTTTCCCACGTTTTGCCACCACCCAAACAACCCACAAGCAGAAACCCCAATTTTCCTACAAGAAAAGCTCACCCACGTGGAAGTTGTGACCCATTAACAAACTCGAGCAAATGCAAACGCAAAGAACCAAACGAAGTCGTTTGGTCTTGCCCATCATCTTCTTCTTCACTTCGATGTTGCCTTCGACGCACTTTCTCCTCCATTTTATGCAAGGTGTTCAACAAAACCTTCCATTGGTCGATCTCTCTCTGCTACCGTTCTTTCAGCTTCAGCAAAGTCCTCCCCTTGTCGTCCCTTTACCTGATCTGAGTCGAGGTGTGCTTCTTGCGCATTTAGACGAACCCATCCTTTTTACATAGTTCCCACTCCTCGTCTGTGCAGGATGTGGTCGCCAATTCCATCACCCAAAAAGTGGGAATTGAAACAAAATAGTAGTAGCAGCCATAAAAGTTCAAACATTAATGCGAGATGTAAGGTTAGAGGCTAGAGAGAGAGGAGGTCGCAGAAAAAAAGTCGGGCATAAAATCGAAGCTAAATCTAAATTAAAAAAATTAAATTAAATTAGATCGACATGGAAAATTGTGAGTCCTCAAAAGCTTATGTGTCAATATATCACTAAGTCAACAAAAAGTCAAAAAAATTTCGGTTTTACATTATAGTATAGATAATAGATGTTATGTTATGCATATAGCATTACACTTTTGATTTTGACTCTAGAGTTAAGACTTTTAAATCAATCTAAATCTGCCAAGGGCTACTAGAAGGTGATCTTATGCAAGTGAAAAAGTAATTTGAAAGGATGTCAATCAAACGAAATGCCTGGTATGTTTGTTTAAGTTTTCAACTATCATTACAATTCAAACCAAATTTCATTCTCAACAATTCCAAGTTTAACAGTACATTCTAATGTTCTTTTTTTTTAAAAAAATTGATTATTATGAGGATTTTTCTTCAATCTTGCAAACTTAAGATAATTGATCATTTGTTCAATTCATGTTGCAAAACCTTTTTTTTTCATTCCTGTTTTGGAACATGCACATCATGTGTATAACAAAATGTCACATTAAATTTGTAGGGGCAGAATTTTAAAGTTTATGTAGTAACTTTAGAATGTTTACATAGGACATAAGTAAACTGATTATTTTTAAGGATTTTTCTTCACAACTTGAGATAATTGATAATTTGTTTAGTTCATGTGGCAA
This sequence comes from Fagus sylvatica, assembly GCA_907173295.1. NCBI lineage: Eukaryota > Viridiplantae > Streptophyta > Magnoliopsida > Fagales > Fagaceae > Fagus > Fagus sylvatica. Next base: position 34,249,750 of record OU015767.1, read on the forward strand.
AACTTTTTTTTTTTTAATTTCCATTTTGGAACATGGACATAATGTGTTTAACAAAGTGTCTCAGTAAATTTCTAGCGATATAATTTAAAAGTTTATGTAGTAACTTTAGATTGTTTACAGAGAACAGAAGGTTAAAGTGAAATTTCGAAATTTTGAAAATAGATTTGTAATTAAATTAAAGAATTGATTTATATATATAGACAGAAAAAAGGGTAAACTGAGCTATTCCCATAGAAAACAACTCAATTCCCACGATTAACGTTTCTGGCTGACGGCACTGGCGTATGTCTCTTTTTAGAGGCGTGCGCCCCTTTACTAAAGATGTAAGCCCAAAGAAAGGCGGCATACGCCCCTTAAGTCAAGAGACCGCTTTTAAATTCGAATTTCTAGAAGATTCTTGGGGGTTTTCAATACATATTGTCTTATAAGAGTTTTTGGTAATCATCATTGATACCGGAGACCATAAGTATTGATTGGTATAAATTGGGGTGTCTACAAGACTGTCCTCATGGGTTCGTTTGCAATTTTGTGTGAAAACTTGCAAATCTATTACATTGTTCTGTTTTGATTCCCATACTCTTTTAGATGATACAACTAACTATGCTACTGTTGAAGCTTTCCTTGCCTATAAGATGGCATCCAAGATGTTGAGGTGTTCCTATTAGGTAATGGCGGTCTTTTAGTTAACATGTAGGATTTTGAGGTTAGGATTTTAGTTGAATTACTGAAGATTGTAATTTTATATTGCAAGTTATTTATTTATTTTTTATTGTTATAGTTAAATATGCTATTGTTTAATTTGCAGTTAAGTGCGTGTTGATGGCTTCGAGACACTTGACTACTTTGATAATACATACGTAAACACACATATGTTAAAAAACTTTCCAGTGGTCCCTAAAATAAATTGTTATTCCCCCGTAGATTGATAAAGTTTATTTGACAACCCCGACAAAGATTTCTGTCATTGACCATGAGAAGAAAGAATCTTTGTACTGTAAAAGAATAGCATGCCAGATGCAGTTTTTACAATTAATGTAAAAAAAATTCGCGTTAGTATTTTATCTCCATTCCTTATCCTTTTCTTTTTCCCAGAAGATAGTGGTGTTATTTTAGTGCATAGAATTAAAGGGGTGATTGGGAATAAGATGTATAAAAATGTGAAACAACTAAACATGCACCAAGTTTTGCATTTTGGAGCTCCTTCTTAGTTAATTGAAGAATATGTGTTTGGATTTAAAGTTTGTATAAATTGTTCAAAGTTGAGATGAAGTTATTTGAGCTCCTTCTTAATCAATTGTTTGTATTGTTTCTAATTGAAATATGTAAGTTTTTTTTTTTTTTTTTTGACTGTTATGGTGACATAACCACAATGGCTCTTCTACCTAGGAAATTAAATAAGGTAGAAATTAAATACAAACTGTTTTCTCAATAGGTGATGTTGAGGCAGTTTTCTCTATTAGGTGATTTTTGTTTTTTTCCATTATGATCAAGAATATTTGATCTGACCTTTGAAAATCAACATACTGCCTTAACATATAATTAGTTGATGCTAGTGTCCTTACATAGTGCATATAATGACAATGCTCTTGCAGCCTTATTACAGTCTTTTTGTACATGCTGCAACAAAACATTCTCACTATGCTTAAAGCGTTCTTTGGATTCTTGAACTATGTGGTTGAAGCTTGGATATGATCATTTTGCTTTCTTGTTTCAACAAAAAGGAAAATTGTAAGTTTAGTGCATCAAGAGACCCAAAAAAATCACATATTCAATGATGACCAAACCACCCATCAATCTGCCACCTCCATATTGAATCCCTACCAATATTCTTGATCACAAGGAATGTTTTCTCAATAGGTGACAACCATAATTATAAGCTGATGTGGTTTTGAATATAAAAAAAGGGACATGTGGTTTGGATTACGAATTCAAGTTATGTTAATGTGAATTTTGACATTGAATTTATTTATTTATTTTTTACTAATTACAGTCAAATTAGGTGTAACACAACTTTGGGAATATTCATAAATCAACTTCAGTTTGTGTCCTTTTTTGTTGTTGCTAAATATCCATTTGTGCTATAACATATGTATGGAAGATAATAGAATAGATATTGATCTCATTCACTTTTTTTTTTTTTTTTTTATTCATACCAGTTTGCTTAGTGGGTTAAGTAGTTAATTGAATTGATGGAATTGTTAGGACTTACTAGCAAAGTGGGTAATCTAAATTTTCTTAACAATTCATCAATGCCATAAAAAGCATTCTTGCTAAGCAAAATTAAATATGTAGTTATAGATAAGAAAAATTAAAAATAAGAATTTCTTGTTGTTTTGGTCATCTATCATCAATGTACTTGCATTTCTCTTTTTGCACTAAATTGGTGTGCATACCCACCATTGTCGAAGAAGTTTTGGATCAAACTTCTCCTACTTTTAGTTCTACAACTCTGTTCATTTATTTGACCAGCTTTGGTCTCAATAATCACCAAATCTAATATGAAATTGAAAATTAAGATCTTGGAGATTTTTCATACCACCTAAATAGCTTAATCATTTGGTAAGATGGTTACAGATATATAATGTCATCTGATAGATGGTTGATAATGTCAGTGACAAGTATAATACTTACACTAAAGAGTACTCAGTTGTATTCATCAATATTTTTTTAGATATTATTTTCAATAGCTGCTTGTGCATCACACGTATTTGTGACTTATTAATACATAACAACATTACTTTGAATAATGTAAGTTGTTGACCTAAGTGTAACTTGTTTTGCTACAATCAAAAAAAGTAAGTAAACAGTTGTGAAAAATATTTGTACCTAACATTACTTTGAATAATTTTATTATCTATAGTTATATTTTTCGGTTTTTCCTACGCCAAAATTTCTCATGCTATTGCCCAATTGGCTTTTGTTTTAATACATGCCAAATTTCTTTTTCACCTTATATAACTATCTATACTAATAAGTGCCCAAAATTGACCCAAGTGTAAGTGCTTTTTGTTCTCTTACTATGCCTTTCTGTTCATTTTTTATTTTATTTTATTTTTAATAACACATCTACATCTATCTTTACTAATTTGAGATATAAGTAATTGAAAAAAAAAAAAAAAGAATCATTAATTTTTATATTTTTATCTCGTATCTATTGAATATTGTATAAGAATTTGGTTCGATGTAATTTTTGCTTCAATTTTTGACATCTCCAATTAGTAATAGAACTTCAATAGAGAAATACATTAATCTAAAAAAAGGATGGTATAATTTGTCCTAAGAAATAAAAAAAAGCTTCTCAACACGGGCGGAGCGTGTGTGAAAAAATTTATATAATAGATTTTGTGATTTTTCTTTCGGTGTAGTAAATGTGATCAATAATTTTTGAAGTGAACATTGCCATATATAAGCGCTAGGGCAACATTTTGCTTAGGCCCTGCCACGGGGACAGGTGTTGATTTTGATAAAATTTGTATGTTTTTGTGGTAAATGATGTGTCCGTATTGATAAATGTGTATTTATTATTGTAAAAAGAAAATGTGTGAATTTGGGTAGAATTAGTGATATTTGTGATAAAGTTAACTTTATAAAAAAGGGCAGCACTATTTCCACACCCTAATGGTGCGGAAATAACAAAAAAGGGTGTGGAAATATAATTTCCCAACTAAAAAACTACACATATTTTACAATACCTGACAAACATTCTATCAAAATAAACACCACATTTTATAAAAATACACACAAATATTACAATTTTTGACACCTTTGACAAGACGGTCCCACTGCGGGACCTAAGAATTTCCCTTTTCTTGTTTTATCTGTTATTCTCTTCTCCCCTACACTTGAAGAATATCTTAGAGTGACAAGTGCACTCAATGCTGGAATAAAACGACTCAATTAAAGGAAATACTAGGAGTCTAGGACACTCAAAAATTCTACTCTTCTCTGTCACGAACTTGAAAATCATTGTAATTATCTTAGAGTGACAGGTGCACTCAATGCTGGGATAAAACTACTCAATTATAGGAAATACTAGGAGTCTAGGACACTAAAAAATTCTACTCTTCTCTGTCACGAACTCGAAAATCATTGTAGTTATCTTAGAGTGACAGGTGCACTCATTCCATATTCTTAGAGTGACAGGTGCACTCAATGCTGGAATAAAACTACTCAATTAAAGGAAATACTAGGAGTCTAGGACACTAAAAAATTCTACTCTTCTCTGTCTCGAACTCGAAAATCATTGAAGTTATTTCAGAGTGACAGGTGCACTCATTCCATATTCTTAGAGTGACAGGTGCACTCAATGCTGGAATAAAACTATTCAATTAAAGGAAATACTAGGAGTCTAGGACACTCAAAGATTCTACTGTTCTCTGTCACGAACTCGAAAATCATTGTAGTTATCTTAGAGTGATAGGTGCACTCATTCCATATTCTTAGAGTGACAGGTGCACTCAATGCTGGAATAAAACTACTCAATTAAAGGAAATACTAGGAGTCTAGGACACTCAAAGATTCTACTCTTCGCTGTCACGAACTCGAAAATCATTGTAGTTATCTTAGAGTGACAGGTGCACTCAATGCTGGAATAAAACTACTCAATTAAAGGAAATACTAGGAGTCTAGGACACTCAAAAATTCTACTCTTCTCTGTCTCGAACTCGAAAATCATTGAAGTTATTTTAGAGTGACAGGTGCACTCATTCCATATTCTTAGAGTGACAGGTGCACTCAATGCTGGAATAAAACTATTCAATTAAAGGAAATACTAGGAGTCTAGGACACTCAAAGATTCTACAGTTCTCTGTCACGAACTCGAAAATCATTATAGTTATCTTAAAGTGACAGGTGCGCTCATTTCATATTCTTAGAGTGACAGGTGCACTCAATGCTGGAATAAAACTACTCAATTAAAAGAAATACTAGGAGTCTAGGACACTCAAAGATTCTACTCTTCTCTGTCTCGAACTTGAAAATCATTGTAGTTATCTTAGAGTGACAGGTAGAATAAAACTATTCAATTATGGGAAATACTAGGAGTCTAGGACACTCAAACATTTTACTCTTCTCTGTCACGAACTCGAAAATCATTGTAGTTATCTTAGAGTGACAGGTGCACTCATTCCATATTCTTAGAGTGACAGGTGCACTCAATGCTGGAATAAAACTACTCAATTAAAGGAAATACTAGGAGTCTAGGACACTCAAAGATTCTACTCTTCTCTGTCACGAACTTGAAAATCATTGTAGTTATCTTAGAGTGACAGGTGCACTCAATGCTGGAATAAAACTACTCAATTATAGGAAATACTAGGAGTCTAGGACAATCAAACATTCTACTCTTCTTTGTCACGAACTCGAAAATCATTGTAGTTATCTTAGAGTGACAGGTGCACTCAATTTTGGAATAAAACTACTCAATTAAAGGAAATACTAGGAGTCTAGGACACTCAAAAATTCTACTCTTCTCTGTCTCGAACTCGAAAATCATTGAAGTTATTTTAAAGTGAAAGGTGCACTCATTCCATATTCTTAGAGTGACAGGTGCACTCAATGCTGGAATAAAACTATTCAATTAAAGGAAATACTAGGAGTCTAGGACACTCAAAAATTCTACAGTTCTCTGTCACGTACTCGAAAATCATTATAGTTATCTTAAAGTGACAGGTGCGCTCATTCCATATTCTTAGAGTGATAGGTGCACTCAATGCTGGAATAAAACTACTCAATTAAAAGAAATACTAGGAGTCTAGGACACTCAAAGATTCTACTCTTCTCTGTCACGAACTCGAAAATCATTGTAGTTATCTTAGAGTGATAGGTAGAATAAAACTATTCAATTATAGGAAATACTAGGAGTCTAGGACACTCAAACATTCTACTCTTCTCTGTCAAGAACTCGAAAATCATTGTAGTTATCTTAGAGTGACAGGTGCACTCATTCCATATTCTTAGAGTGACAGGTGCACTCAATGCTGGAATAAAACTACTCAATTAAAGGAAATACTTGGAGTCTAGGACACTCAAAGATTCTACTCTTCTCTGTCACGAACTTGAAAATCATTGTAGTTATCTTAGAGTGACAGGTGCACTCAATGCTGGAATAAAACTACTCAATTATAGGAAATACTAGGAGTCTAGGTCACTCAAACATTCTACTCTTCTCTGTCACGAACTCGAAAATCATTGTAGTTATCTTAGGGTGACAGCTGCACTCAATGCTGGAATAAAACCACTCAATTAAAGGAAATACTAGGAGTCTAGGACACTCAAAAATTCTACTCTTCTCTGTCTCGAACTCGAAAATCATTGAAGTTATTTTAGAGTGACAGGTGCACTCATTCCATATTCTTAGAGTGACAGGTGCACTGAATGTTGGAATAAAACTATTCAATTAAAGGAAATACTTGGAGTCTAGGACACTCAAAGATTCTACAGTTCTCTGTCACGAACTCGAAAATCATTATAGTTATCTTAGAGTGACAGGTGCGCTCATTCCATATTCTTAGAGTGAGAGGTGCACTCAATGCTGGAATAAAACTACTCAATTAAAAGAAATACTAGGAGTCTAAGACAGTCAAAGATTTTACTCTTCTCTGTCACGAACTCGAAAATCATTGTAGTTATCTTAGAGTGACAGGTAGAATAAAACTATTCAATTATAGGAAATACTAGGAGTCTAGGACACTCAAACATTCTACTCTTCTCTGTCACGAACTCGAAAATCATTGTAGTTATCTTAGAGTGACAGGTGCACTCATTCCATATTCTTAGAGTGACAGGTGCACTCAATGCTGGAATAAAACTACTCAATTAAAGGAAATACTAGGAGTCTAGGACACTCAAAGATTCTACTCTTCTCTGTCACGAACTTGAAAATCATTGTAGTTATCTTAGAGTGACAGGTGCACTCAATGCTGGAATAAAACTACTCAATTATAGGAAATACTAGGAGTCTAGGACACTCATACATTCTACTCTTCTCTGTCACGAACTCGAAAATCATTGTAGTTATCTTAGAGTGACAGGTGCACTCAATTCTGGAATAAAACTACTCAATTAAAGGAAATACTAGGAGTCTAGGACACTCAAAAATTCTACTCTTCTCTGTCTCGAACTCGAAAATCATTGAAGTTATTTTAGAGTAACAGGTGCACTCATTCCATATTCTTAGAGTGACAGGTGCACTCAATGTTGGAATAAAACTATTCAATTAAAGGAAATACTAGGAGTCTAGTACACTCAAAGATTCTACAGTTCTCTGTCACGAACTCGAAAATCATTATAGTTATCTTAGAGTGACAGGTGCGCTCATTCCATATTCTTAGAGTGACAAGTGCACTCAATGCTGGAATAAAACTACTCAATTAAAAGAAATACTAGGAGTCTAGGACACTCAAAGATTCTACTCTTCTTTGTCACGAACTCGAAAATCATTGTAGTTATCTTAGAGTGATAGGTAGAATAAAACTATTCAATTATAGGAAATAGTAGGAGTCTAGGACACTCAAACATTCTACTCTTCTCTGTCAAGAACTCGAAAATCATTGTAGTTATGTTAGAGTGACAGGTGCACTCATTCCATATTCTTAGAGTGACAGGTGCACTCAATGCTGGAATAAAACTACTCAATTAAAGGAAATACTAGGAGTCTAGGACACTCGAAGATTCTACTCTTCTCTGTCACGAACTTGAAAATCATTGTAGTTATCTTAGAGTGACAGGTGCACTCAATGCTGGAATAAAACTACTCAATTATAGGAAATACTAGGAGTCTAGGACACTCAAACATTCTACTCTTCTTTGTCACGAACTCGAAAATCATTGTAGTTATCTTAGAGTGACAGGTGCACTCATTCCATATTCTTAGAGTGACAGGTGCACTCAATGTTGGAATAAAACTATTCAATTAAAGGAAATACTACGAGTCTAGGACACTCAAAGATTCTACTCTTCTCTGTCACGAACTCGAAAATCATTGTAGTTATCTTAGAGTGACAGGTGCATTCAATGCTGGAATAAAACTACTCAATTAAAGGAAATACTAGGAGTCTAGGACACTCAAAGATTCTACTCTTCTCTGTCACGAACTCGAAAATCATTGTAGTTATCTTAGAGTGATAGGTGTACTCATTCCATATTCTTAGAGTGACAGGTGCACTCAATGCTGGAATAAAACTACTCAATTAAAGGAAATACTAGGAGTCTAGGACACTCAAAGATTCTACTCTTCTCTATCATGAACTCGAAAATCGTTGTAGTTATCTTAGAGTGACAGGTGCACTCATTCCATATTCTTAGAGTGACAGGTGCACTCAATGCTGGAATAAAACTACTCAATTAAAGGAAATACTAGGAGTCTAGGACACTCAAAGATTCTACTCTTCTCTATCATGAACTCGAAAATCGTTGTAGTTATCTTAGAGTGACAGGTGCACTCATTCCATATTCTTAGAGTGACAGGTGCACTCAATGCTGGAATAAAACTACTCAATTAAAGGAAATACTAGGAGTCTAGGACACTAAAAAATTCTACTCTTCTCTGTCTCGAATTCGAAAATCATTGAAGTTATTTTAGAGTAACAGGTGCACTCATTCCATATTCTTAGTGTGACAGGTGCATTCAGTGCTGGAATAAAACTATTCAATTAAAGGAAATACTAGGAGTCTAGGACACTCAAAGATTCTACTGTTCTCTGTCACGAACTCGAAAATCATTGTTGTTATCTTAGAGTGACAGGTGCACTCATTCCATGTTCTTAGAGTGACAGGTGCACTCAATGCTGGAATAAAACTACTCAATTAAAGAAAATACTTGGAGTCTAGGACACTTAAAGATTCTACTGTTCTCTATCACGAACTCGAAAATCATTGTAGTTATCTTAGAGTGACAGGTGCACTCAATGCTATAAAACTACTCAATTATAGGAAATACTAGGAGTCTAGGACACTCAAACATTCTACTCTTCTTTGTCACGAACTCGAAAATCATTGTAGTTATCTTAGAGTGACAGGTGCACTCATTCCATATTCTTAGAGTGACAGGTGCACTCAATGCTGGAATAAAACTACTCAATTAAAGGAAATACCAGGAGTCTAGGACACTCAAAAATTCTAGTCTTCTCTGTCACGAACTCGAAAATCATTGTAGTTATCTTAGAGTGACAGGTACACTCATTCCATATTCTTAGAGTGACAAGTGCACTCAATGTTGGAATAAAACTACTCAATTAAAGGAAATACCAGGAGTCTAGGACACTCAAAAATTCTACTGTTCTCTGTCACGAACTCGAAAATCATTGTAGTTATCTTAGAGTGACAGGTGCACTCATTCCATATTCTTCGAGTGACAGGTGCACTCAATGCTGGAATAAAACTACTCAATTGAAGGAAATACCAGGAGTCTAGGACCTTAAAAAATTCTACTCTTCTCTGTCACGAACTCGAAAATCATTGTAGTTATCTTAGAGTGACAGGTGCACTTAATGCTGGAATAAAGCTACTCAATTAAAGGAAATACCCGGAGTCTAGGACACTAAAAAATTCTACTCTTCTTTGTCACGAACTCAAAAATCATTGTAGTTATCTTAGAGTGACAGGTGCACTCATTCTATATTCTTCGAGTGACAGGTGCACTAAATGCTGGAATAAAACTACTCAATTAAAGGAAATACCAGGAGTCTTGGACACTCAAAAATTCTACTCTTCTTTGTCACGAACTCGAAAGTCATTGTAGTTACTTATATAGGCTAAATCTTTTGTACAAGTCCAATACGAGAATCACTGTGCGTTGGGGTAAGTCAAATCCATACATAAATCTACAGAAAAAAAAAGGGACACCTTGTCAGTGCATATCCAGCTTGATACGCTTGATACGTTATTTTCTTCCATTGATCTGGCTTCTTCTGTTATATGCTACATAGTAAGTAATATGTAATATATATGTGTGATTCTTCGGTGGCCAGCTGTTTGATCTTCACAAGGATGTCTAAATTTAAGTCGTTCGAGTTTTTCCAACATGGATGGAAAATGATTTACAACAAATGGGAGATACAGGTTTTGGTTTTAATTAGCCTTGGCTTACAATGCATCCTCATCGTGTTGGGCAATAGAAGAAAGTTTTCCACCAGTGATAAGCTGATCTTCTTTCTGTGGCTTACCTACCTTATGGCTGGCTGGTTCGCAACAGTCTCGCTGAGTATAATCTCCAGCAATGTACCAAACATGGGAGGTAATAATGAGAAAGCTGATGCAGCAGTGCTTGAGATAACGACATTCTGGGCTCCATTTTTTCTCTTGCACCTTGCTGGTCCAGACACCATTACAGCGTACTCCTTGGAAGACAATTCGTTGTGGCGGAGGGAAGCTCTAACGCTAGTTGGCCAGGTGGTAGTAGCTCTCTTGGTCATCATCAGAGCCTGGGCATATACAGCGCTAAATATTCTGACAGTTTTGATGTTTATTCCCGGGATGATCAAGATTGGGGAGAGAATATGGGTTCTGAGGTATGGGAGCACTGAAAACTTTAAATCAACCACGCTCCATCATGCTGATCCCGGGCCCAATTATGCAAGATACATGGAAGAATACAACTCAAGGAAAGATGAGGGGTTCGATGTGAAATCAGGTGAAGTCGTTGAAGCTCCGTTTGTACCGGATATTTCCTTTCCAGCCCCATTAAATAATTTGACTCCAGAAGCAAGGAATCTACTATGTGCCGAAGTATTGTTCAAGATTTTCAGGCAGCTATTTTCAGATCTCATCCTGAGTATCCAAGATATAAAGAACAGCCAATCATTCTTTCAGGATGCATCTCATCATGATGCTTTCAATGTGATTGAGATTGAGCTAGGATTCATGTACGACGTGTTTTATACAATGGCTTTCAAGGTGTATTCTTGGAAGGGTGGTCTTCTCCGTCTATTCAGTTTCTCTTTGACAGTGATTGTACTTTTTCTTTTCTTAATCATCATTGAGAGGGACAACTACTCAAAAGAGAACATAATCATCTCTTATGTATTGCTGGGTGGAGCCATCATAATAGAGATATATTCAGTGTTGGTACTACTTAGGTCAGACTGGTCAATGCTTTGGCTGATCAGTAAGCACAAAAATGCAATGGTGGATCTCTTGTATAAAGCCATTTCATCAATTCCATTATTATTGGCTGGAAACAAGAGGTGGTCCAATACCTTGGGACAATACAACCTAATAACATATTCCCTTAAAAAAAAGCCAGCCAAGTGCGGTGCTATCCAAAGGTTCTTATTCCATTATGAGTTGTTAGAGAGGCAGCGATACCAAAAGTCAGAGAAGGTTTCTGACCATTTGAAGAAATTGATATTTGAGCAGCTTAAAGAGAAATCTGAGAGTGCCTCAGATCTCAACGCTTGCACAAAATTATGTGCTTGTAGGGGTGAATGGGTTCTTAACAATGCAAGATGTCCTGATTGCATCAGGCAAAAAAAGCTCACAGCACACGAGGTGGACAGCGCTGAGGTACAAAATGCAAAATGCCTTAATGGAATCAACCAAAAATATCTTGATATAATACGTTCCAGCGTTTCGGTAGAATTTGACAAAAGCATTCTTCTCTGGCATATTGCAACAAACCTCTGTTATTATTCTGATACGAAAACAATCCCATACGATCCTGTTAATTCTCCAAATCTTGAAGCCAGCAAGTTGTTATCAAATTATATGTTATATCTTTTAGTCATGCGTCCAGCCATGCTGCCCAATGGGATTAACCAAATCAGGTTCCAAGACACGAGCGCTGAGGCCCATGAATTTTTTAATGAAAGAAAGTCAATTTCTCGTGAAAACCAAGCTTGCACGAAGTTACTTGAAGTGAGCACTGAAATTGATCCATTTCTAGTGAAAGGAGACAGAAGCAAGTCAGTGCTATTTGATGGATGTAGGCTTGCTAAATCATTGAAATGCCTGGAGCCTCAAAAGAAGTGGGAGTTGATAAGTCATGTATGGGTGGAAATGCTATGTTATGCTGCATCTAAGTGTCCATGGAACCATCATGCTCAGCAGCTCAGTCGAGGCGGAGAGCTATTCACTCATGTCTGGCTCCTTATGGCGCATCTTGGTATAACTGAGCAGTTTCAAATTTCAAAGGGTCATGCAAGAACTACGTTGATCGTGTATTGAAAAAGCTTTTTATGGAATGTGAAGTGCTTTTAATTCCAAAATAAGACATTGATAGATTTGATTTTTCATATTTTTATTAAAATCTCTAATTTGATGTCTAATTAACCATATATTGTTCTCCAATGCGATTGCTTGAGAATCTATTACAAATAAATTCTTCTATCATTAAAAATTTCTTGTTCCAAGGCATTTTCTTATGGATTCAATGAATGCTATGGATTTAAGGGTTTCATTCAAGTAAAACGAGTTTAAACGACATCTATCCATTATATGTTTTCCCATAATTATGTCTCATATAAACATCATAATAATGGCATAGAATACAGATTTTTGAAAACATTACTCTTTTTAAAGACAAAAAAAAAGTCCTTAAATACATTTTCGGCATGCATAAATTTTGTTAATCAAATATATGAATTGTAATCAATAGACCTGGCAAACGGGTCGGGTCAATCGGGTTCGGGTTCGACCCATGCGGGTTCGGGTCAAAAAACGGGTCGTCTTAAATGGGTTGCACAATCTATGACCCATACCCGGTCTTTTAAGGGTCGGGTCAAAATCGGGTTGACCCATATTTTTACACATGAAAAAATATATATATATATAAAAAATGAAAATAAACTTGATCCTATAGTCCAAAATTATCATTTAGTTTTCTTTGTCTTCCTTTCAATACAAATAAGAGAACACATAAACAAAAACACTCACAAATAAAAGAATATGGGAAAAAAAATACTAGATGTCATAGACCATATCAAATTATCAACCTCCTTAGATGTACTTTTTTTTTGCTAATTGAACCTTCTTAGATGTATTAGTTGCATGAAAATTATGAAATTAAATTAAATTACCTATCAAGATGACAATATATATAAAGTTTCAAGAATAAAACATAAATGTTTGGTAAAAAAAAAAAACTAAATAAATTTATATGAATTGGATCTCAATCTACTCGAAGTTGGTAGTAGTTCTAGTAGTGAAAATATTTATACTTGAAAATTGCACCTCAAGTTGGTGAGTAATTTCATTAATAATTTCATTTACAATACAAAGTTTTAATATAACTTTTATTATACAATATATATGGCTATTCTACTAATGGATTAGATATTATCTTCAAATCCATTTAATTAACTTTATGTGCAAATCAAAGTTTCTACACTTTTGGGCAAAAGACAAGATTAATATTAAGAATTTTACCTCAAATGCTAAAAGTTGATTCAGAAGTAAACGCAGTTATAACAATACTCAAAAGAACGTGTGCCATTAAAATATTAAATAAAACTAAGAAAATAGATTGCAATTCTCTTTCTACCAAGAAAGAACATCTAATTTTGTGTGTTGATTTGGTTAAGTCTAGCCTATTTCAAATACAAATTTAATTTAAGAATTGTTTTTTTAATTGGCATTATGTGAACTTTTATAATAGTCAAATTCCAAATTCCAAATCATTCAAAAAAAAAAACTCTCATAATACTTTAATTCCTAACATAATAATATAGACTCTCGAAAAAAAAAAAAAAAAAAAAAAAAAAAAAAAAAAAAAAAAAAAAATCCTTTGAAAAACGGGTTGACCCGACCCGACCCATCGTTTTACGGGTCGGGTACGGGTTGACACCATCTTTGTTCCCGGGTCGAAAAACCCCTACCCATACCCATATTTTTCCTTCGGGTTCGGGTCGGGAAATGGGCCCGGGTCAGATTTTGCTAGGTCTAGTAATCAAGAATAAATTATATTTTTGTTCTTCTCAAATTTGGTGTAGGTTCAATTTTGATAGCTCCATTTTTTTCACTTGACTAACGGAATGTTGGCACCTCATTTTTTAGGGATCAAAATTGAACCAACTTCATATTTAAAGGACCAAATTCAAACCACTGCTATGCAAGTTTTTAAAATACTACATTCAAACTTTTTAAATTTGAAGGACCAAAATCGAACTTATCTTAAATTTCAAGGTCCTCTAATCTTAAACATAAAAATAATGGTAAATTATACTCACACTCTCAACTTATGAGGCAATTACACTCGCCATAGCATATTTTCAAGAAATAACACTCTACCTTTAAAATGATAAAAATAATTGACACTTTTCCCTGAAAATGATCGAATTAATTGACACTTCACCTGCAAACTAATTAAAAAAAGAGGGGTAGAATTTTAATTATTTTAAAATTTTGGGGGTGGAGTATCATTTTTTGAAAATTGAGTATATCGAAGGTAATTTCGTCGTACCTCAAGGGTGCCAGTGTAATATACCCTAAAAATAAAAATATGAACAGTAACCTTAAGGGAAAAAACGTAGTTTTTGGTCCACGCAATTTACTTCCGAATTTCATTTTAGTACTCAAAAATATATTTGTGTAAATTTAGTCTCCGATTCTTTAACACAATGAATTAATTGTGTCAAATTTTTTTTGGACTAAAATGAAATTGGCGATAAAATCTGAAGACTAAAAATTTCTTTATAAATATTAATAATAATAGAATACCACTACTAGTAATAAGAAAGAAAGTACATAAAAAACACTAAAACTAAAGTCATAAAATTTTCAGAACATTGCTTAGTATTTGCAATATATATATATATATATATATTATCAACTACATATAATGTATCACAACACTACATGAAGTATGAAAAAAAATATATATATATATATATATATATTATCAGCTAGGTTATCTTAGTATTTGAAAAGAGAAATATACTAGAGAAATTGCTGGATAAGAAAGGTTTGTAATACAATTATTTCAAGCGACAGTTGAGGTTTCCTCTGTTTTACGATCTCTTTAGTGATCACCCTCTATTTTCTCAGTCATGCACTTTACTGACTCAAAGGCTGTTTTCCATCTCTTTCTCCATACTTCCCACTCAACTATATGTGCTTTTATTTTCCCCAGCATCCTCCTTTTTTTGTCGCCAAGCATCTTCCTCTCTCTCTCTCTCTCTCTCTTTCTTATTTCCCTCCCTAGCATCCTCCACTTCATCTCTCCCTCGTGCGTGCATCTTCTTTTCCCCAAGCTCTCTCTCTATTGTTCTTTTCCGTTTTTTTTTCCCAAGCATCCTGCTATCTCTCTTTATCACGTTCTTAATATGGGCTTTGTTTGATTTTTGTGATAGAGTAAAAGATCGAAAGATGCATTATGGATATATTAATTAGGGTAAATTGCATTTTTAGTCCCTTAAATATGGATTTTGTTGGATTTTTGTCTCTCAATTTTAAAACGTTTGATTTGATCCTTCAAAATTTTAAAATATAGCAATATTGCTATATTTTTCTATTTACGAGACTAACGGATTGTTGAGGCACCTTAATTATATTTAACTAGACCATAGCCTGTGCAATGCACAGGACAAGTTGTCAAAATGCTTCTTGAGATACATATTATTTTCTAAATCGATAGGAGTTTTTAGTTTTTATTTTTAAATTGGAAGAAGAAAATGTAAACTTTTTAAGAAGTTTATTACATAAGATCAAGGAAAAAAATCAATTTATTGAATGATTTAATTAAAACGCAGTTCCATTCAAAGATTCAACTATCTTTTATTCAAAATGAAATTGGTCACACGTCATATAACAAATGTGCTATTCTATTCTAGAACTTGAGAAATGGAAGAAACCACAAAACAATTTTTTTTTTTTTTTAAATTATCAAAATTACTAAAATATAAATAATAACTTCTCTCTTTTAGCTCCCTAATAACCTTTGTAATTAGAATTCACAAATGAAAATCAAACCAAATATAACAACCCATGATTCAATTAATTTAATATAATAAAATAATCAACAAAATTCAATTTTTACAAATTGTACTTCAAAAACTAATCTGATTGATTTATCAAAACTGAAACAATAACTATAACATTGCCACTGTCTCAAATGTCTAGGACCCTCCTGGGAATTACACTTAATTTCCTCGATTTCATCTTCATCAACGTCTTCACGATCACTGTTTTCTTGATGTTCTTCCATTGTTTGCGAGTATCTAGGCACATTAAAAAGGAAAATACAAATGAGGTGAAAGGAAAAGTAACATAAAAGTTAAAAATAAGAAGGAAAAGTGTTATGCACTCAATTCTATTGGATCTGAATTTCAAACAGTAGTAGCATTTCAAAGAGTGCATTTCATCTACATTTCAAAAATAAGAAGGAAAAGTGGTATGCACTCAATCACAAAAAAAAGATTCATAATTCAAAATAACATCTATAACTCCCACATAAAAAATAAAAAAATAAAAATTCAAATTCAAATAGTTTTATCGCTTGCTTATGGACTTAACACTCGAAATCTTATAGGTCTAAAGTTGTTTGTAACCATACATTTCAACGTTTTCTTGATAACCAAAATTCTGCCATTAATCTTCAACTTAAATCGACTTGAACATGTTTTAAGAAAAGTCCTGGCCAAATTAAACTATCTATGGAAAATATATTCATATTCAAGAATAAAAATAACCTAATAAGCCATAATAAGAAATAGATCTCCAAGTGCAAGTATAATGTGTAGTACATAAATACTAAGCATGCTAGAGTTTCAAAATTGTAAAGTAGATAAATATTAAAGCTTAGCAAGCACACTACATGCATTCTATACATAACATTGCCAATTCCCCCTGACATTATAGATCTAGGCTATGTTTATATTTCAAAATTAGTTTTAATTAAAATATATTAAAAATTCAAATCAATCCTGAAATTTTATACATAAACAATTATCATTAAGAAATATTGCAACCTATTCTTCCCCAATAGAAAGAGAGAATAGATGCACCTTTGTAAACCATTTACAGAACACTCTTGCTTGGTTGAAAATATCTTTAAATGAACAATTAAGGTTGTCACATATAAGAAAATGATAAACAAAAAAAAAAAATTATATTTATGCCACGAAATATATCCTATCATCATATATTCTCTGCTGAATATATTAATAAATAAATAAATAAATAAATAAATAAAAAAGATAGGCACTTACGAGCAATTGTTATGGGTAAATAATTCAAACTAATGAACCTCCTTACTTCTAAAGATGTCAAGATAATTAACTTATTGATTAATTAATATCTTCAAAAGTAATATACCTAAAGCCAAAACAAAATCCTTTCTTACGATATTTTAGAAAACACCAAATCATAAACTCTTGATAAGGAAATATCTAAATAAGGCATGTAAATTACTTCATTTCGCTGAACTGGTGATCTCCTTAGGTGCCAAACAATAGCTCAATTAGTTAACTGCACTTTGGAAAAAAAAAATAAAATAAGAAGAGAAAAACTCCAATTAAATTCTTTACATCAAATTCCTATGCACTTCAAGCCAATTACATGGCCTAGTGAAATGAAACATTAAAAAACACATGTGGTTCGTGATGGGGACACACTAGCTTCAATTTGGTGACCTTGTCATACAATATTTTGGAGCATGGTCTTTTCACAACACATCTATGTGAGTAGGTTCTACTTTGCAAGCATCTTTCTCTCTATCTTTATGCCAACAAACAAAAAATGACATCCAAGACAGCAAGATATTATTATATATTATGCATCAAATAGGGAAAGAGCTGGGTAAACCAAGAAACTAAATTCATATGATGGATTGTTAAGAAAGGAATGTGCATTAAAATTTAAAACAACAATTACATAGCAAAAGAGTAAAGGCTACTTCATATATAGTGCGCACTGTTAACCTCATGCCTCAAATGAAACAACAATTTCTCGAAAATTTATTCACTTAATTCTTTTAACAAACCAGTAGATGATTTATCAAAAAAAAAGGGTAGATGAAATCAATTAATTCTAACGTTATAATCACTTAGTTCTTTTGACAAACCTGTAAAGCTCAAACTTTAAACAAATATTTGAAATCGATTAAAAATGACTTCTTCTTTTTCATGTAATGCATCCGAAATAATGAATTGCTAAAGATTAAAAAGGAATAGGGAAGAAAATTAAAGCTAATCTAATACATGGCGTCATGGCGAATATGTGATGGCACGACATGAAGGGGTGGCCTATCAAACCTCAATTTCATTAAAAATAAAAGAGAAAACAGAAAAATCACCAACCCACCAAAATAATCTAACCCTTAATTGAATAAAAAAAAAAGAAAAAAAGAAGAAGAAGCAAAAAATACTCACAATTATCGGAGGTTTTGAAATATTGATCAACTTCTAGGAATTGCCATTGGATTGTACTACTAAGCATCTAGGTGGAATTAGTGGTAATAACTGAATATTGATCAGCTTCTACTTGTTTTACAAACTTCGTGTCTTTCAACCTCATTCTCCACAGAATTAAAATCCTATATTCCATTTATGGCCATGGTGAGTGTTCACCTATAAAACACTCCATTTTTAGTCACTGGAAATTTCTAATATTGATTCATGTATTTATTTATTTAAAGTGTGAGATCAGGATAGTAATTGATTAGAGGAGGCGAAAGGATTATAGCGTCTTGGCCAAGGGGACTAAAATCTTTAAAACCCTTCAACAATAATAATAGACTCGCTTTTTAGAAATGTAGTAAAACCACACTTAAATGGCTGATTAGTGATTACAGAATTCAGAACAAACGACAGAGTAATGAAAAATAGGAAGCTTAAATCTCAATTCTCATAGAATGAGCCACAAACAGGTTCCCCTGACTAATCTGTGCCTTGGCAATCCCATTAACGTGAAAAGGTAGCCAATCATAGCATCCACATAGCTGAATGTAGGTGCTGCACCATTTGATGGAAGATGGCAGCTGGAATGTTTGAGTGCTTGATTAGTAAGAATAATTTCATGATCCAAATTTACACATGAAACATCCCATATTGATATCATAATATCATCAGAAACTGAGGCGGAGAAGGTAGATGGGCCAAGCCCTAGTCTCTCTTCTTTTTAATCTATATTTATTCACACACAGAAACGGATTCAATTGTAGGTAAACTGCAGTAGTTGTATTAAACTAAAAATTAATACATCAACAAAATTTAACTCTAGTGTACGGAGTAGGCAGATACTGTTGATGAGAACTGAAAGTGATTTTTTGGGGACAGTGAATTCACTTCATTTTGTGATTTGGTAGGTAAAGCTTCTTAAATTCAATGTTGCAGATAAGAAACAAATAGTCACCGCTGCCATCAAATACTTGGGGTCTTTTACTGGAATTTGTATTCTAGTCAAGCTATATCTTGGATCCTATCAACTTTTACCTCATTATATTAACAAATCCCATAATATATAACCCTTCAAAATTCACAAACCATATGATAACTTTTATTATGGAGAACAACCCACTTCTTAAAATTAAAAAAAAATAAAACCCAAAAAAGCAAAAGCAAATACAATAAACATATGCCAAAAAATGAAAAGGAACTCAGTTAAGCAGAGAAAAACAATTTTGTTGTTGTTAAATAGAAACAATAAACAATAAAGCCAATATACAGTATTCATATATTTTACTTCTGCATTACTGCTTCAAAAATAGTAAAAGAAAAACAATGTTCATATATTTGTGTAACTTAAGTAATTTTCATTGCTCCTGTATCAGAAGAGAAGAGAATGTAGTAAGCATTGAAAGTTTAGAAACTTACGTGGAGGTCAAAAATAAGTGGAATTAGGAACTTCCCTCTCTCACTGGGGTTTGGCCATTCCATAACAAATTGCATTGTGTCTTAAAGAGTGACGCTACGATTAAACAAAGAGAGGGTTGTAATCAATATCGATCATCTACGATCATGTTTCAGGTTGACAAGCAATTTTCAAACAGTAGAGGGTGGCTAACACAAAAGGCAAAATTTATATATTAATTAATGAATTGGATAAGTAAGAAACTTATTTAGAAAATAGCACAAACATGTGGGAGGCAACAATGACCATGTGCTACAAAATTAAAATATATACCAATTCTTCAGACGTAAAACATAATTATGAAAAAGTAGTAAAACACGAATACAAAGAAGAAAAAAATTGAAAATTTTAAAAAGCATCTTTACCTTAGAGCTTTCTCATCCCTGAAAACCCCATCTTAGAGCCCCAAAAGGATCACATCATTTGCAACCCACCAAAATAAAATCAACCACAAACCATTAAAAAAAATGCACCGAAGAAACCAATGAAGATCAGGAAAAAAAAAATCACTTGGGAGGGACTTTACGATTTTGCTGGTAATCTAATGCCTTTCGCGGAGCAAAAAATATTATCATCAATGGTAGAGTGCTTTATGAAGAGAGAAGCTTGAAGATTAAACGTGAGAGAAAGAATATGAAAGTCTCAAATCAATATGAAGACTTTTAAGATGGCAAATGAAACGTATAGGAATAAGGGGAAGAGGGAAAGACGGAGGAGAGCAGTTTTTTTTTGGGTGAGAAAAGAGTATAAGCGTTTAACTAATAAAGAAAATGAATCTAGGTTTTTTTATTTATTTTTAACGTACAACCTCCAAAACGACGTCGTTTTGGAGGCTATCTGTGTACATCCATGTAAGCCCAAAAAAATTGGAAGACTATTTAATTTCCTTCTATATAAAATACATAAATTTTTTTTTTTCCTTTTTTTTTAAGATTTTATGATTAAGTAATGTTTTGTTTGCCATAATATATTCATTACAATTGTGTATATTAAATTATGGAGAGAGTTTGGCTACAAACTAGTTTGTAGCCATCTTGCTATAAACCACTACGTGACAACTAATAAGATCATCCAAGTGTACTTTTAGTCACTTGACCTATTTAATGAGTCGTGCGACTTCTTTAAATAATACATGTGGATGGTCTTATAAGCTGTCATGTAGTGGGTTGTAGCCAAACCTTGTCCTTAAATTATTATATCAAACAATCATTTTTTACAATTAAGTAATTTAATAATAAACTAAAAAAAAATAGATTCTTTTAATATTTAGTGGAGCATTTAAAGGAGTTGATATATGAGAATATTTATTGTTTTTTGTTATTGTTGACACATGATAAGTAAGAATTAATTGAAATTGACATGAACAAATTAGATTTAGACACGTGACATTATTTGTCTAACTAAGTTGATACGTACAAATAAATTGCAGACACGTGGCTTAATATATCCACATCTGCCTATTGATATGCCATATGTCATGCAGAAGACATTGCCATACATGCCAAATGGCAGATAGATGGCAACGTCTTTTGCTTTAATTTATACTAGTCACGTACCCGCGTGATGCGCGGAATATAATGCAGCATTGTGTTGTATTTAACGATTGCAATCCACATTTAAACTGCTCAATAGGTGGATGAAGCATTACAGAATTTACCGATTGCAAAAGCCCTTTTTAAATAAAAGAAAATAAAAAATGATTAATAGGTTGTTGATTCCAAGCAACGGGTCTAGTATTCGAAAAAGTTTAGTTCATGCCATGACTTCCTCAAAGGTCACGACTTAGGAAGTCATTATAGAGCAATCTTAAACATAATATTGTACATGCCACAATTTTGACTACAAATGATATAATCCTAATTGAGATAGGGTAAATTTTCAAACCACAATTTCTTCACACATTTTTCTTATTCTAACTTTCAGCTATATCAACATGGTTATCAACGAAAGTGAGACAAAATTTCTGCAGCTACACCAATAAATTTTTGAACCTTAACATTCATGCTCATAAATATTGAGAGTTTATTATAAAAAATAAATAAATATTGAGAGTTTAAAAGTTATTATGTAAAATCTTATTCCTTTTGGAAATTTTAGTCCAACTTCAAATAAGAGCTCAAGTCCCACAACAAAATCAAGAAATCTATAAGCAAACATCAACAAAACAGTAAAAAATATATGAAATTGGCGACACCTATCTGATTTCTACCTACAAAACCTTATATGTTATTGGATAAGTACCTAGAAACCTTATATGTGAAAGTGTTATTATCCACGACTGCATTTGGTTGGAGACACGATTGCTATTGTCGTTTTCTATGTCACATTAGAATGTAACGACTCAGCTATCTGTAAAAAGTTGATATTACTCTTCCACCTTTTCATTGTTTCAGAATTGCTTAAGGTAAAAAGGTAGGTAGCTAAACTTGTTAAATGTCTTTATGCTCATTATTCATCAAGCAAGGGAAAAACAAAAGGGAAAGGATTGGCCCATTTGTGTGTACCTTTATTATAAAAATACTACAATCTCCAGCCGAAAATATCAGCTTAGAAAGGAAAAACAATTTGTTGAAACAAAAAAATTCACAATCTTTCTTAAAAATTTTTGAGATGGTATATTATATATGGTGCATAAAAAAAGTGGTGTCAATATGTGAAAGTGAAATTGCACCAAACATAATTTACCACTTTAGCAATTTATACAAAAAATTGTGTCTCTAGCATTTTAGCATTGGTTACCTCATAACATTCATCAAGTAAAGACAGGCATAGCACCACAACAATGAGTCACTATTATAGTCACAATGCTAGTGCTAGCATGCTCACAACCATCACATTAATTACTGCCATTACCGCCACCACCATGACACAGCCACCACAAAGGATAAGAAAATTTATGTAATGGGGGGCATATACTGGTATGCCTTAGCCAATATTCTAATTCCTGGTTGGCCAAAACAGGTCATATTAAGCAAATTTACAAACTCGATCACATTTTGCAAATCAAATCCAGATCTAGTCATCACTTTATATGGAGAGCATATTCGTTTAAGTTGTTTAAGTTTTATGACAATATGTTGCACTTGCTTGGTCTACAAATTAACATGCACCAAGAAATGGGCAAAGACAAATGCTACAGTTACAGTAACAATCCAAATTCCTAAGAAACCTTTTCATCATGATCAAATTGAGTAGCATGAACACTCAACCCCCAGCAATCCTCTTAGAACAAAGTTAGAATTGCTAGAAACTACAATAGAAAATTCAAAAATACATTTCACTTATATAGCAAATGAAAATTTAGAGCAGCTTGATACCAGCTTCCCTAAAAGAATCAATAAAAGCTTTGACCTTACCATGATATTTATGTTCTCTCTTCAAGTGAACAGAAACAGCTGGGATGTCTTTAAAAAGCAGGCGCTCCCCTAATATTTTACCAATCTTTCCAGCAGCAGCCACATCCTGAGTACATTCCATGGTTGCCCTCAAGGCCTTCTCCTGTGAGCTTGCAGCAGAGGAAACAGTGGCAATTGGTGTGTGTGTCATAACCCTATTTTTACCCACGGGATTTTCTCGGGTGTCGGCACGCAAAACGGGACAGCCCGGACCGAGCCAGCATGATCCGACGAAGCCTCGCCACATCGAATACTCCCAAGAAGAAGGTCCGGGACACATTTCCCAAGGTTTGACCAAGTTTGACTAGGGTTGACCAGGTTTGACCGAGGTTTGACCGAGCCGTTTCCAACCCGACTAGGACCCACCGTGCCCAGAAACCCTCGAAATGTAGTCCGGGATACATTTCCAAGAGTTTGGAGAGCTTTGACCAAATTCGACCAGGTTTGACCAAGTTTGACCAAGGTTTGACCGGACCGTTGACCAGACCGAAAGCTGAATCGAACTGACCGCTCCTTGACCATTCTGAAGAACATGATGAGAGCTTCGATTCGACACTTTACGGGCCAAAAACGGACGAGAAACGAGGGAGTTATGGTCAAAACTGTGAAAAAACGGTCCAACACTTAGCCAAATTTTGCTAAGTGTTGTTGACAAAACAGCCTATTTGGGAGGCAACGTTTGCGCAAAGATTCTCTCCGACCCGCTGTAACTTGGTCCGCGAGCCAAGACCCTTAGGCAAGAGGTTCACTTCAGCTACCACACGCAACTTTCGGATCGTCAAGAGCTCCTCCGGTCAAGCCGGAATCTCAGTCAGAAGATGACCCCTTGGCATAAGGAACATTCCGACGGCCTCTGTTCGCAAGATCATATCTTGCGAACCCAAGCTCGCCTCTGTGCAAGGCCTGTACCGTTGAAAAGTAGGTAGCGCAAGCTTTCCGACGATACCAAGATCGTCGAAATCCGACATCGGGAGCTACGTCTACCACGCGCGTGAAAACAGGCCGACGAAATAAGGCTGTGCTGAAAATTCCGGAATTTTCCCACCGACGTTGCCACGCTTGCGCGCAGAGTCTTCCTGACTCGCAACAAGTTGATCCGCAAGCCCGGGTGCACGTTGGAAAGAAGACACACTCATGCACGACGTGGAACTCTCGGATCGCCAAGATTTTACCGGGTCTAGCCGGAATCCTGATCGGAAAACTGCCCTCAAACGGACCAAAAACACCCCGGCGGCGGAACCTTGCTGCAAGCTTTTACCGCGTCAAAATCCGATCGGGACTAGGTCATGCGCGCGAATGGGACAAGATTTGAGAAAAAACGCGCTGGGAGAAAACCCGGACAGCCGCTTCGCGCGCAGAGTCTTTCCGCGCAACAAGCCCGGGTGCGTTGGAAAGATAACGACTCCAGCTACGACGTGGAACTCTCGGTTCGCCGGTAGCATCCCCCGTTTGACCGGAATCTTCGCCGGAAAAGTGCACGAAAAAACAGCTCCAGACGACCCCGACTTCCGGGAGCCATAACTTTTTCGTCCGAACTCCGATTCCATGCAAACTTATTTTTCCGTTGGAAAGTAGACGTCTGGGAGCTTTCCGACGATATGCTGCATGACCCATTTTGAGTTACCAGAAGGCCTCCAAAACTGCCCTTCGAAAATCGGGTCAAAAAACTACGCCCGGCGCGTGATGATCGCGCGCCTGGCGTGCAAATCCGTCTATAAAATGCGACCCCCCTCCCCCCAGCGCTGGGTCCGAGTTTTAGACCAGTTTTTGAGTTTCTTAGGTAGTTTTAGGTAGTTTTTAGGCATAAAATAGGGGTTTGGGGTCTTTCTTTGGGGGGTTTTTGGGGAGTTTTTAGAGTGAGAAGCATCTATCTAGGTGCCTCTCTCTCTAACCTCTCCTCATCCTCCCCCTTTTTCTCTCTCTCTCATTCTTTTAGTTCATTTTAGTTCATTTATGCTTTACTAGTTTATTTGTGGTCTATTTATTGCTTTATTTACATTTTTTTTGTCTATTTATTGCTTTATTTACATTTTACAGTCATTTACCGCTTTATTTACATTTCCTAGTCATTTATCGCTTTATTTACATATTTCTAGTCATTTATCGCTTTATTTACATTTTCTAGTCATTTATCGCTTTATTTACATTTTACTACGTACTTGTGAATATTTGTTGTGATTATCCCCTCCCCCGGTGTGTTTTAGTACGGCAATATTGAGTGGCTTTGGCGGCTCGCGTAAGACCTCTAACGAGGCCGTGACAACCATGTTAGCCCACGAGGTCTTGACCCGAAAAATACACCGGTTTCCCTTGTGTTTTAGTACGGCAAATATTGAGTAGCTTTGGCTCAGTTGCGTAAGACCTCTAACGAGGCCGTAACAACCTTGTTAGCCTACGAGGTATTTGACCCGAAAAATACATCCCCATGTGTTAAATATTGTCATTTATCGCTTTATTTACATTTACTACGTTGTAAATATTATATTGTGAATATTGTCATTCTCCCCATTTTTTCCCTTTGTGATTTGGGCGTGATAATCCCGATTGGTCGTGGTGGACTATGTAAGACCTCAAAGAGGCTTTAACCACCACGTAATTCCATAAGGCATTGGACCCATGAAAATCCCATGCTTTTAAATTCCATTATCGCTTTAAAATATTTATCGCTTTCCGCAATGCTTTAAATACATTTATCGCTTTATTTACTTTTACGCGCTTGCGAATATATTGCGTTGTTATTCTCCCCATTTTTCCCTTTGTGATTTGGGCGTGATAATCCCGATTGGTCGTGGTGGACTATGTAAGACCTCAAAGAGGCATTAACCATCACGTAATCCCATAGGCATTGGACCCACAAAATTCCCTTGTTGTAAATTCCATTAATTTATTGCTTCCCTTTATGCTCTAAATTTATTGCCATTATTCATCATTTTACTACGTTGTAAACATGATTTATCCACCATTATTTTGATTTGGGCATGAAAATACCGAACGGTATTGGTGGTTTTAGGTAAGTCTTTCAATAGCACTAAACCCCATGTAAATCCATACGGCGTTGGACCCACAAAAATACTCTTTTCCAAAGCCGGTTATTTACATTATTTACTACGTTGTTGTAAATATTGTTCATATTTCATTATTTTGATTTGGGCATGAAAATACCAAACGGTATTGGCGGTTTTAGGTAAGTCTTTCAATAGCACTAAACCCCATGTAAATCCATGAGGCGTTGGACCCGTAAATTGCAAAACCCATTTTCAAATAGATTTTCTCATTTAAGTCCTATTTGGCGTCGAAGGTTTGGATAAGTCTTTCAATAGCACCAACCCTTCGTGTAAGCCCGAAAAGGCATTGAAACCCATTTTCAAATAGATTTTCTCATTTAAGTCCTATTTGGCGTCGAAGGTTTGGATAAGTCTTTCAATAGCACCAACCCTTCGTGTAAGCCCGAAAAGGCATTGAAACCCCGTTTTCAAATAGATTTTCTCATTTAAGTCCTATTTGGCGTCGAAGGTTTGGATAAGTCTTTCAATAGCACCAACCCTTCGTGTAAGCCCGAAAAGGCATTGAAACCCATTTTCAAATAGATTTTCTCATTTAAGTCCTATTTGGCGTCGAAGGTTTAGGATAAGTCTTTCAATAGCACCTAACCCTTCCGTGTAAGCCCGAAAAGGCATTGAAACCCTCTTTTTAGATTGTTTTGTTTATTCATGTAAATCCTATGGTGGTGTCGGGATCCGAGTAAGTCTTTCAATAGCATCGAATCCCGACCCCACGAGGTCTTGACCCTTTCCTTAAAAATTCTTGTGTCATAATAAATTGCACTTTGCATTAAGCATTATATTCATGCCGACCCATATTTGTCATCTTCATGATATATGTGTTGCGACTATGCCATGACTATTTTGCTTGGATGTTTTACCATTTTACCATCTTGATACTTGCTTGATTGTTTATTCGCTTTGATATAAAAATGTGATTAAAATACACTTTGCCATGAAAACTTTAAAAAGAGTAAACATGGTAATGTGGGCGTTAGAAACGAAGGTATGAGTCCTTTACACGGGGGCGTGGCTGGTACGTGCTTTCGTGTAAGGGATTCTACACGTTCTAACTCCCATAGGATCATGGTCTAAAATTCCCCAAAGTGTGAATTAATCATCCAAAACCCCGCCATTTGACGGACCGCTTTACTCTTGGAAATCAAGGGTAAAGAGATCCCGAATATGGCACCAAAAACATTAATTGTTTGTCCCGGCACTAGGTGTTAGGATTTCAAGTATATCCTACCACCGAAATGCCCGGAAATTTAAAAGATACAAAGATAAAAGGGATGGTGAAATAAAGAGTCTAATCAAAACCGAGCGAAGTCACATTACGTTTGCCATTTTTGGTATATCGTACGACGGAAATCGGGACATTTGTACATAATAAAAACCAACAAACTTAGGCTTAGCAAATAAAGAAAACATTAGGAAGGAGGTAACCGTTTTCTTAAACGGATGTCGTGGGGTGCCTAACACCTTCCCCACGCATAAGCAAACCCCCGAACCTATCTCTGGTTCAAGACCATTTAGTTGTAGATGTCTAAATAGGGATAAAATCTATTAGACATAGGTGCCCAATCACACCTTAAAATTTCCCATGGTTGGTGGCGACTCCAAATTTGTGCTCACACGCACACACGTACACAAGTTCCCACACACACACAACTCGTATCTCGAAACGGAAAAGAGATAGAGAATCACACACAACACTCGCCAAATGGGGGTCGGTATCTAGGAAAAATAAAAATAAATAAAAGAATTTTTATAGAAGAAGATTTTCCGCCGGTGTCGACAGTGCTTACACACATGTTAAATATTGTCATTTATCGCTTTATTTACATTTACTACGTTGTGCATATTATATCGTGAATATCCCCCATTTTTCCCCTTTGTGATTTGGGCGTGATAATCCCGATTGGTCGTGGTGGACTACGTAAGACCTTAATGAGGCTTTAACCACCATGTAATTCCATAGGCATTGGACCCATTAAAAATCCCCATGTGTAAATATTTTCATTTATCGCTTTGTTTACATTTACTACGTTGTGAATATCATATTGTAAATATTGCCATTTTCTCTCCCTTTCTCTTTGTGATTTGGGCGTGATAATCCCGATTGGTCGTGGCGGACTATGTAAGACCTCAAGGAGGCATTATCCACCACGTAATCCCATAGGCATTGGACCCACAAAAACACTCTTTTTCAAACCCGGTTATTTACATTATTTACTACGTTGTTGTAAATATTGTTCATATTTCGTTATTTGGATTTGGGCATGAAAATACCAAACGGTATTGGCGGTTTTAGGTAAGTCTTTCAATAGCACTAAACCCCATGTAAATCCATGAGGCGTTGGACCCGTAAATTGCAAACATACTTTTCAAAATGATTTTCATCATATAAGTCCTATTTGGCGTCGAAGGTTTGGATAAGTCTTTCAATAGCACCAACCCTTCGTGTAAGCCCGAAAAGGCATTGAAACCCATGTTTTCAAATAGATTTTCTCATTTAAGTCCTATTTGGCATCGAAGGTTTGGATAAGTCTTTCAATAGCACCAACCCTTCGTGTAAGCCCGAAAAGGCATTGAAACCCATGTTTTCAAATAGATTTTCTCATTTAAGTCCTATTTGGCATCGAAGGTTTGGATAAGTCTTTCAATAGCACCAACCCTTCGTGTAAGCCCGAAAAGGCATTGAAACTTTCTCTAACCCTTTTAAGCCCGAAAAGGCAAAATTGATTTTCACTCATATAAGTCCTTTTGGCATCATTCAATAAAGTCCTAATTTGGTGTCATGTAAATCCTATGGTGGTGTATCCGAGTAAGTCTTTCAATAGCATCGAATCCCGACCCCACGAGGTCTTGACCCTTTCCCTAAAAATTCCCACGTTGTCATAAATTACACTTTGTGATTAAGCGTCATATTTATGTCAACCCATATTCATCATCATCATTCATTCTCATGATTTATGTGCTGCAAACATGCCATGATCATCCCATATCTGTCATTTTGGTAATTTATGTGCTGCAACCATGCCGTGATTACTCAGTTGATTTATTTCTCTTTATGATTAATGTGCTGCGAACATGCCATGATCATCCCGTACTTGTTAGACTTATTTCTTGTAATTTATGTGCTGTGAATTTACCGTCTTGATACTTTGCTTGCTTGTTTATCGCTTTAATATAAAATGTGATTAAAATACACTTTGCCATGAAAACTTTAAAAAGAGTAAACATGGTAATGTGGGCGTTAGAAACGAAGTTGGTGCAACCCAAGGGCTACGGCTCGCCCTGGCTTTGGGACACCATGGTATGAGTCCTTTACACGGGGGCGTGGCTGGTACGTGCTTTCGTGTAAGGGATTCTACACGTTCTAACTCCCATAGGATCATGGTCTAAAATTCCCCAAAGTGTGAATTAATCATCCAAAACCCCGCCATTTGACGGACCGCTTTACTCTTGGAAATCAAGGGTAAAGAGATCCCGAATATGGCACCAAAAACATTAATTGTTTGTCCCGGCACTAGGTGTTAGGATTTCAAGTATATCCTACCACCGAAATGCCCGGAAATTTAAAAGATACAAAGATAAAAGGGATGGTGAAATAAAGAGTCTAATCAAAACCGAACGAAGTCATGTTGCGTTTGCCACTTTTGGTATATCGCACGACGGAAATCGGGACATTTGTACATAATTAAAACCAACAAACTTAGGCTTAGCAAATAAAAGAAAACATTAGGAAGGAGGTAACCGTTTTCTTAAACGGATGTCGTGGGGTGCCTAACACCTTCCCCACGCATAAGCAAACCCCCGAACCTATCTCTGGTTCAAGACCATTTTTGTTGTAAATGTCTAAATTAGATAAAA
The DNA here is from genome assembly GCA_907173295.1 of Fagus sylvatica. Taxonomy (NCBI): domain Eukaryota; kingdom Viridiplantae; phylum Streptophyta; class Magnoliopsida; order Fagales; family Fagaceae; genus Fagus; species Fagus sylvatica. The sequence goes on from OU015767.1 coordinate 34,279,844, forward strand.
TCTATTAGACGTAGGTGCCCAATCACACCTTAAAATTTTCCATGGTTGGTGGCGACTCCAAATTTGTGCTCACACGCACACACATACACAAGTTCCCACACACACACACAACTCGTATCTCGAAACGGAAAAGAGATAGAGAATACACACAACACTCGCCAAATGGGGGTCGGTATCTAGGAAAATAAAAAGAAAAAGAATAGATTTTCCGCCGGTGTCGACAGTGTGTACAACCAAGGCACTCAAATACTTGTTTGTAAAGTGCATCTTCATGACATAAGGCTTAAGATACTGCATAACTCTAGAGTTGTGTACCCGCGCATTGCACAGAATATGTTGCATCATATTTCCATCAATTATAAATTTCTTTCAACACCTCTCTAATAAATAACTATTCTATAACATATGCAAATATTTTGAGACAAATCAAATTGTTATCAATCTACTGTGTACTACTTTAAAGCAAGTATTGCCTTAATTTTGTCACACACCAAGTATTCCTATACTATGATACTTAAACCAAGAATTGTTCTCATCTATTAGAATCAATACCTTAATGAGACAATAACACTAACCAAAAAATGTGCATGAGCAGTAAATAGTAAACAGGGAAATGAAATGGCATTTTAGAAGGTATAAATGGGATGTTTTTAATCCCTTATAAAGATGGAAATTCAATGAAGGAAAAAGATTACAAGCATTTAATCTAGTAATGATAGAATTATAATCAATGTTTCATGGAATAGTAAACAGGGAAATATACCCAAATATGTTTCATGGAATAGTAAAAAGGGAAATATACCCAAATATTTAGTCTCATACTAAATACTGATTATTGTGAATTAATAGATTGCAATCCACATTTAAATTGGTCAATTGGTGGATGTACTATAGCAGAATTTACCAATTGCAAATATTTGGTCTTATGTGATATGGTAGGCTACTGATTAATGACATGTTGCTTTTCAAATCATACGGAACCAAATGCTTTGATATTCAGAGAAAAATGAAAATTTGGATATTGATATCTCAAATTCTCAATAATTTGTACACTTGTAGATCAATAAGGCAAAACTGAAAATAATTTGTACACCTGTAAAGCAAAATTAATTGACAATAATTTGTACACCTGTAAAGTAAAATTAATTGACAATAATTAAGGCAAAATGGACACTTTCTTAGTTTCTTAAACACTTTGATGAAGCCAAAACACACACACAAGTTCAAAACCGAAAAACCCAATTGCAGTCTCATGTTTCTCACATGCCAAATAGGGAAACAAAACCCAAACATATAACCAAATCAAATAGAAAGTAAAAGAAAAAGGAAGAGCGCATGCTTCAGTGAAGGCGCAGAGGACTGGAAATCTTGTGGAACTTGATCTAAAGCCGTTTCACCAAACTGGGAAACCCATACTAGAAAACCCACGAATCCAATTAAAAAAAAAAAAATTCTGGTGCTTCTAGAGAGTTTGTAGAACTTCTCATCCAGGCAATAACCCAGAACGTGCACCACCAAAAGGGTTTTAGACATCAACCATCACAAATCCACCGGGGAAAAAAAAAAAATCGGAAAAATAAAAGAAATAAAAAAGACTTACCTTGGGTTGTTGTTGGGGCAGCAGGTACTAAAGAGTTTAAATAGAAGATTGAGTAGAAGAGCAAACACATTAAAGGTAACGGTGAGTTGCATTCAATTGGGCAAGATCAATTCAACCTTTTTTAGAAAACGGTTTAAGAATCTGGCCATGATCTAGTACACATTAAAGGCTGCTGGATTTAATGGGGAAGGAAGAAAATAATCAGAGAGGGAGATGGGGAGTCGAGCGAGAGAGAGAAGAGGAAAAGGGAAAAACGTAGAATAAGAAGTGTTTACCATTTAGCGTTTATCAGAAAGATGAGGAGTCCAGGGAGATGAGGAGTCCAAGGAGAGAGAGAGTTAGAGATTAGCCTTGGATTTAATGGTCTGGGTTATGCCAAGTTGTGTGAGAGAGAAAGAGCTGGAATTGTATTTGGAAAAGAAAGTCTGATGTGACAGACTTTAGAGAAGGCAAAAAATATTTTCTCAACTCTAGCTTTTAGTTTATAGTATAGATATAGATAGATGGGTTCGAGCATTTACTAAGTAAATCTTGAGTTTATAAATGATTACGAGAAGCCTCAATTGTAATTTTAAAGGTCTGAAGGACCAAAGTCAAATCTTTTAAAAGTGGAGGACCAAAAATCAAAGAAAGCCCATATTTTAGTGACAAAAAAAAAAAAAAAAAAAAAAAGAGCAATTTATCATATCTTTTAATTAAATAAAAGTATTTCCTTCATCTATAAAAATTTTTAAATCTACAATATATTAGCAAGTCAGAACTTCTTGAGTGTTTGTTAAAATATTCAAGTTTCTTATAAGAATATTTACTTGTTTAATCAAAGGAAGATAGATCATCATAATAGTAATAGATAAGACGTAAATGTCTTCTTGTCAATGTTAATTGAGGTACAAGACTCTTGGCAAAAGTTGAACCAGATATCAAATCTCTCCACCCTCAATCATTGAATTACCAAAAAAAAAAAAAATTTGGCCTCTTAATTTCACATCAGGATGAATGAAAATTACACACACAAGGTAACTCATAGCAGAGTGCCTTGGAATTGACCCAAAATATTTATTAGAGGTTTCGAATTCAGAATTTCACAAAACCTTAAAAATCAACAACCCTAAGGTTATCATGGTTTATTTATTTATTATTTTTTTTAAAGAGTTACAAAGAAAGCAATAAATGTAATGTCTCTTGTCTACTTTGGGTGGTTAGCTTATTCTTTTGTTTGTCATGGTGGTTAAAGTTTACAAATAAGTATGGAGGACAGGACGGATTTCCTGTTTCATTATTTTAAAATTACAAGTTGGTACTGTTTTGTGCACTTATAGAGACTATCCCTAGTTAAATTTATTGGGTTTCCCCCAGGATCAAATGCTTATTGTTTTTTATTTATTTCTTTTAACATAAATTATTAACTCTTTGAAAACTGAATCATTGAGTTTTATTTTCTTGATTGTTGTTAATTTATAATAAATAAAGTTCTATTTTTAGATTTCTTTTTTATCTGAGTTTGGATTTTTTTTTTTTGGGGTAAGTAACATGTAATCTTTCCGTTGTATGTTCAACATTCATTGATTTCATCATTTTTAATGTGAAAATTATGTAGTGCGATATGCTATGATCACTCAATCTTTAGTTAAATAAACAATCCATGCTATGGGATTGAACCTGTAACCTATAATCCAATCATCTAGTGCTCTTGTTCTAAGGGCTTGCATTCAAACCCACCAATCCGATGCTTGGATTATATATATATATATATTGGTAGTTTGGGTTGTGTTGGGTTTAGGTTGTCAAAATTTCCGACCGAAGTGCCCGACCTAACCCACACTAATAATAATAATAATAAAAAAAAGTATTTTAAATTCATTAATTTGATTTATTTTGAGTTTTATGTCTTAGTTTAAATTTGTTATTTTGATTTAGGCCAAAATGCAAAGAGACCCCCTGGGGTTTTGGTCAATTGCAAATTGACTCCCTTGACTCCCTGGGGTTTCAATTTCGCATTATAACCACCTAGGGTTTATCAATTCGTAAAATTAACACCTCAACTAAACAACTGTTAAAATTTCTGTCAAAGATAACAGCCAGGACAAAGATAAAATAGCACAAAGGAGATGGGAAAGAAAACCTGGCCTTCGACGACAGCGACGGTAGGAAGAGCTTCCCAGAGCGACATTCCCTCGCCGCCGTAATCGCCTAAGACGGTGCAGGCTCACTGGATGCGATTCACGAGGCCGATCAAGCTCTCCATAGTTGCCATTTTTGGGGGGATCGTTGAAAGCAATCAAGATCTGGGAGGTGGTGTAGAATAAAATGTATTGTTTTGTATTTGTATGATGGGATTTGAGATTAATATGGATCCGAGAAAAACAAATGCGGGAAGAATAATGAGGGTTTTAAATCAAAGAATTAAAAAATGGATTAGATGCAGAACGTGAACTGTGTGTGTGAGAGAAAGAGAGAGAATAAACGGGAAAAACGGTTGGAGAAGGAGAACTAATAGTTGCCTTCGGTTCTTTTTCTTTTTCCTTTTAATCTACATAACTTCGCAATTTTCGGAGCTAATATATAATATATGATATTTACTCAAAATATATATATCATATATGTCATTGCATAATGACCTCCATCTCCATCTCCATGGTGCATAACAATCTTTCTCTTTTTTATTTTTTTATTTAATTTTTTCCTTTCTTGCGTTTCCCTTCTTTCTCTCTCTTCCAGGTCTTGGCTGTTATCTTTGACAGAAATTTTAACAGTTGTTTAGTTGAGGTGTTAATTTTACGAATTGATAAACCCCATGTGGTTATAATACGAAATTGAAACCGTAAGGGGTCAATTTGCAACTGACCAAAACCCTAGGGGGTCTCTTTGCATTTTGGCCTTTTGATTTATTTTGGTATTTTTGAAACATAATTTTGATGAGATTGAAATATTAGGCTCAATTATGTAAATTGTAATCACTCAATTGATGTGTGTTGTGCTAAGTAATTAAAGAGAACAAGAGCACTAGATGAAGACCTTATAAGCGCAAGCCCTTTGTGGGCTTTGTCTCACATTGCCAAGTATGAGAGAGTTAGATGTTAGTTTTATAAGTGCCTAAGCTACCTTAAAAGTTAAGAGTGTTTTTTATTTTTTATTTTTTTGGGGTGGGCTTGTACCTTATACAAGAGTTAATTGAAATTTACAAGACTAAATTGACAACACAAAAGTTGGAACTTGGATCCTTTATTTATTTATTTTTGAATATATTTTAGAAATGTTTTATTATTTTGTGATTATGAAAAATTTTCCGTTTGCCTTTTAGTGCTATTTTTATTTCCCTTTACATATGTTTCATTTGTTTTAGCCGAAAATGTTTTGTTTGAAAAATGACTCGCTTTCTTATTTATTTTTATTTTTTTAGAAAATTAACTCGTTTTCTTGTGTTGGGTTGCAACATAAAAATGAAATGGAAAATATTTTTTATTATTTCGCTCGCATGAATAATCAAGAACTTTCATTCACAAAAACATGTATATATATAATTTGATAACGTATGGAACATTTTTAAAGAAGTGTCATTTGAACTTGCATTTAGGTAGTAAAACTTACGCACAAGTAACCCCACCCTTCAGAACTAGTTATCGGATAATACAAAAGCATTCACTCCTAATGGACTAAGCAATTTATGCTCATGCCTAGGAGCAACGAAAACATATTCCAAATAAGATTTTTCTTTGTATCTTTTTGGGCCACTTGGAGCCTCAAATGAGAAAATAAACCCCAAATTTAGAATTTATGCACAAAATTAAGCGGAAATGTAATTGGTTAGAACATAAAAATTCATTTAGAAAGAAGTTGATGGTTGATCAATGACGGTCAACGATCGGTATGTGGAGAGAGAGAGAGAAAGGATGCAAAGAGAGATGTGTCACTATTTGGTGTTTTTCTTTTTTGGTGACATGAAGCTTATTTGTTGTGGTCGGTCAATTATGTAATGTTTCGGAAAATGTTTTCCATTTTAATTTTTTATTTTTTTTTTCTCTATTGACAACAAAAAGTGATTTTTATTTTTTATGTACATTTTTCATTGTACCAAACACTAGAAAATATGAAAAACGCTTTTCACCAAAACAAAACAACGAAATCATCATGAGATGCTATGAAGATTACATGGAGCATGCTATCAAGATTGGGGAGATTCTACATGTATGGAGACTAACTAGGTGTTGCTATTAGCCTATTAACGTTGGTAACTCTAAG
>OU015767.1:34285782-34321279 GCA_907173295.1 Fagus sylvatica
GAGAATGATGCTTGTAGGAATGCTTTATAATAACTGATGATAATTAGGTAATATGTATGATCTGCACTATAGAGTTAGCTTGGTGCGCATTGTAGAGTTTATATTCCTTTTCTTTCAATAAATAACAATGCTGATTATTTATAAATTCAGGAACCTTCTGGTAATGAAATTATCTTCTTAAAATTATGTAGTTTCTTTTCTTATTTGTGTGCACAAAACTTCAGCGGTGTAACTAGGAAAGTATATGTGGAAATTAAACAAGCCCTAAGCTGAAAAGGGATGATTATAGTTCAAGGAGAGTGGTACCAATGTAGGTAGATTATCAGCTTCCAAGATTCTCTTTAAGTCTTAACCAACCACCTTGGCTGCTCTTACAATTAGTGTGCTTCAAAATGTACCTTTTGTATTTTTGCACTGCTCTTTTGGTTTATATCATTTACTATGTACGGTCTTTTCAAATTTCTGAATAAACAAAGAAGAAAAAATAAATCAATTAAAAAATGAAACATGTCCATGTTATTTTTCAAAACAGATAAAAAAAAAAACTCAATTAAAAAACTGCAAACCTTTCAGAAATTTCCTTCTAAAAAAAATCACCAATTCAAATTTCCTTCTCAAAAGCCAAGTAGTCTCTCTCTCACTCTCTCACTGTCTTCGATCTATATTGCTCGTGGATTTCAATCTCTGATTTTTGTAATTTCCAGCTTCCCTCAGGTCTCTCTCTCTCTCTCTCTCTCTCTCTCACTACGATTCTGCCATTCCTCCGATGCCCTAGCACCTTCGGTGCCGGTGGCAGGCATTGCCGGCGGGACTTTTTTTTGATAGGTAATAAGAATTATATTAAAAAACTCTAAGTGCACAAATAGTGCACCCGAGAGGCAGCGATACAAAAAAGAAACTCAAGCATAATCTGAATGCAAAACAGCAACAAAATCATGCACAGTACTAGCACTAGTAAATCCCCAAGCCCTCGACCAATCAAACAAAGATTCAACAAAGGAACCAAGAAGCTGATCATCGGACTTCTTCATATCATCAAATGTTCTAGAATTTCTTTCACACCACACCGTCCACATTAGACAATGAGGGACCAAATTCCAAATGTGAGAGTGATGTCTTCCGAACCAATTCCGCCAACCAAATAAAACATCCAGCACACTCCTCGGGAGGACCCACTGGACATGAAAAGCTTGGAAGACATAATTCCATAGAACCTGAACTGCAGCACAATGAAGCAGCAAGTGGTCCACCGTCTCTCCATCCCTCATACACATGCAGCACCATCCCACCATTGTATAACCTCTAAGCATAAGATTTTCACAAGTGAGAATCCTACCCCAAGCTGCTGACCAAATAAAGAAAGCCACTCTCGGAGGAGCTTTAACCTTCCAAATCATTTTCCACGGGAACACCACCCCCGGCCTAACATTCAAGACTGCATAGAAGGAACGAGAGTCGAACACACCAGCCTTGTTACATTTCCATTTCAACCCATCAGGAGCCATGCTAGGAACTGCATAGGAAGATAGAAGCTGAAAAAATTCCACCACCATCTCAACCTCCCAATCATTGAAACCCTGAGTGAAGGAAATATCCCAAGAACCAACCCCCCCAGAATCTGATCTGTTGAGGACAGTTTCAATTGTCACCTCCCGATTGCTGGAACAATTAAACAGCAGTGGAAACTTGTCCATCAAAGTAGTATCACCACACCACTTGTCCTTCCAAAAGCTCACCCGATTACCTTGGCCAATCACGAACTCCACATGCTGGAAATAATCATCCCAGCCCGCCATAATAGCCTTCCAAAGACCACAACCATATGCCCCTCGAATAGGTTTGGTGCGCCAACCCCCAAGCTCGACCCCAAACTTCTCAACTAAAACCCGACGCCACAAATTGTTTTCTTCCAAGCCAAACCTCCATAACCATTTCCCCAAAAGAGCTTTATTAAAAAGAACCAAACTCCGCACACCCAAACCCCCTTTCACCTTAGGGACACACACCTTATCCCAACCCACCAGGTGGTGCTTCAAATTATTCCCCATACCACCCCACAAGAAGTCTCTTTGCAACTTCTCCAGCCTGTTAGCAACACTGATAGGGATAGTAAAAAGAGAAAGAAAGTATGTTGGAAGACTAGACAGCGTACTCTTTAACAAAGTCAAACGGCCCCCTTTCGACAAATAGAGCTTCTGCCAACCCGATAAACGACGCTCCATTTTCTCCAAAATAGGATTCCAAACAGCAGTAGCCTTGTATGAAGCCCCCAAAGGCATACCAAGGTATGATAAGGGCAGCACACCAATACGGCAGCAAAGCGACTCAGCCAATACAGAAATATCCTGAACCTCACCAACTGGAACCATCTCACTCTTAGCCATATTAACGTGAAGGCCAGTGGCCGCCTCAAAACAAGTGAGCACCATTCGGATATACAACATTTGCGTCATGTTTGCATCACAAAATAGAATGGTATCATCAGCATATAGTAAATGAGAAATTCGTAAGCCAGAATTCGCATTACCTCCTGCACTAAAGCCTTGAATAAGACCTTCTGATTCCACTTTCTTCAACATCCTACTCAGGATCTCCATTACCAAAAGGAACAACAAAGGGGATAACGGATCACCTTGGCGTAAACCTCTCGAACTAGTGAAGTAGCCTTCAGGAGACCCATTAACCAAAACAGAAAATTGGACCGAAGAAATGCAAACTTCAATCCATCTTCTCCACCTTACTCCAAAACCCATTCTCTCCAAAAGATGCAAAAGACATTTCCAATCCACATGGTCATAAGCCTTTTCGATATCAAGCTTACAAATGACCCCAGGAACATGACTTTTCAGCCTGCTATCCAAACATTCATTCGCAATTAAAACCGAGTCCAAAATCTTCCTACCACCCACAAAAGCATTTTGCGACTCCAAAATGAGACTATCCAACACACCCTTCAATCTATTAGCCAACACCTTGGCAAGCAACTTATAGATGCTTCCAATAAGACTAATTGGCCGAAAATCCCGAATGTTCGAAGCATTCTACTTTTTAGGAATCAAAGCAATAAAAGTGGCATTTAGAGAACGCTCAAACTTACAATGAGTATAAACCTCTGCGAAAAAACACATGACATCTTCTTCTATCACCAACCAGCATTTCTGAAAAAAGGCCATAGTGAATCCATCAGGGCCAGGAGCCTTATCCCCTTGTAGGTCCTTCACCACCTGTAAAACTTCATCAGAAGTAAAGGCCTTTCCAACAAATTTCTCTCTTCCGATGAAATCACATCAAAATCTAACCCATTGACCGTGGGTCTCCAAGACTCATGCTCCTGGTACAAAGATTTGTAGAATTGGACCACCTTAGCCCGAATTGCAGAATTATCATCATAAACCACCCCGTTAACTTCCACCCTCTCCATATAATTATAACGTCGATGAGAATTCGCCATCTTATGAAAGAATTTTGTATTGTTATCACCTTCCTGAAGCCACAAAACTCTAGACTTTTTCCTCCAAGAAACTTCCTCCAATTGAGCCACCTTCTCTAGCTCAAGCTTACAATCCTCCCTCCTAATCCGCTCCTCATCCGATAAGCTAGTAAGGCTTTCCTTCAAATCCAAAGCCTCCAACTCACATTCCAGGTGCTGCCTCCGAACACCCACATCCCCAAACACCTGCTGATTCCACTCTTTCAAATCTCCCTTTAAAGCTTTCAACTTCTGGGCCAGGACAAAGCTTGGGGTGCCACTAAAAGAATAGCTAGACTACCAATCTCGAACCTTATCAACAAATCCGGGAGCTTTCAACCACATGTTTTCAAACTTAAATGAACTTTTCCGCCTAGCCATACCACCAGCCTCCAACAAAAGAGGGTTATGGTCTGAAATTGGTCTAGGCATTAACTTCTGAACAACATCTGGGTAGTGCTCCTCCCAATCACTAGAAACCAGCACTCTATCTATCCTTGACATGGATGGATTAGCTGATCCATTACACCACGTATATTTACCCCCTTTAAGTGGTAAATCCACCAAAGTCTGACCATCTATGAAATCAGAAAACTCCTCCATGGATGAACTAACTCTAGTGCAGCCCCTCCTTTCACTAGGAAACCGGACTACATTAAAATCTCCAAACACACACCACGATATTGGCCATTGAAAACGGACCGCCACTAATTCATCCCACAGGTCAGTCCGGACATCATCCCTATTTGGACCATACACCCCCGTACCAACCCACTCAAAGCCATCAATGAGACTTTTCCACCGACAAGAAACTGAGAAGGTACCTACCTTAGAATCAATCAACTCCAGCACTCGCTTATCCCATAATAACAACACCCCGCCTGCTGTATGCTCAGCATTAAGAACTGCCCAGCCAGCATACCGATTCCCCCAAATACTTTGGATCACCTTCCAATCAACCTTGTCCAGCTTCGTTTCCTGCAAGCACACAACATCCACTTTCCATTTACGAAGCCAATTCTTCAAAACTTCCCTCTTCTTTGGGTCATTCAAACCCCTTACATTCCAAGATAACAGTTTTAGCTTCATTAAAAAACAGAATACCCAACAACAAACCAGATGCACACATCAACAGCGGACACGCCGCTGCCTCGTCATAATTCACAGATGAAACTAGACGTTTAAGCTCACGTTTACCTTTGGAAGCAGTGGAAATCGCTTTCCGAGAACTCACCTCACCTTTCTTCAAAATCTTGGATTCCTCAATACTTCTTAATAACTCCAGGCACTACTGTTCATGACTATCAATGGGAAAACCCACCAGTTTACAGAAGCCCTTATAGTGGACTATTTACCCATTTGGATCTAGCTTGCTCCGTAACAAGAATAGACCCCATATTTGCTCCATCTTGGGCTGAGGGTTTAATAATAGCCAGAGGCTCACATGTGAGAGGAGATAGAGGCTCCTCTCCACATTCTGGCATATCCAACATCTTTAGAGACGGGACCTGGGACTGTAGGAGAAGCGTCGTATCCGAGAAAATGACGAGCTCCTGTTTATCTGAAGCTTCGCCAGAATCCAGATCGAGATCTTCTACTGCCAAACCCACCCGTACCATCGCGGTGGATAAACTCCTTCTCGGATCAGACTCCAGAGCTTCCGCCGGTATGTTCCTCACGTCGTCATCTTCTGGGTCAGCCATATAGCAGTCAAACGATGAACTATCTGGTCCTGATGGAGGCGGAACTAGCTCCACTACCTCCCTAGAATACTCGCCTGCCACGTCGTCAGCCTCCGAACCAGATATTTCTTCGTCAATCTCCCCCTCCTCGAAGTCAACGGCCTTATCAGGTGAGGCTACCGAAAACGGGTAACATGGGCTCGTCAAGCCCAGCCTGTTGATCCTTAACCCCATCCTCTTGACGAAGCCCAATCCATGTCACCTGGCGGGCCTGACCCTCCAATTTAGAAATCCTGAGTGTATTTGGATACGGGTCCCACTTAAACACCCATTTCCGGGTCGGGCGGGGCTTCGTTTCAGCCATCAAGACCCGACCACTGAGTTCGTGACCTTTAACTTCACTCCGTAACTCTCGATGTGTAATTCTTCGTGCGAATTTCGCGGAATCAAATCACACCCGAGATTTTCGTGATTCCTCTTTGGAATTCAAATTCCGGTTGTTACGTATCGGTCGTAATCCCATATCCGTTTCCGGTACCTTACCACTCCCTACCAGCGCCGCCACCTCAGGTTCACTCTTTGCCAGAAAGTAGAAGTACAACTCATCTGCAAAACGCAACCACCCTGCTCTACGTCGACCTTCCGGCACCCGTAAGTGTCCACGTTGTGCTCCACCGTGATACGTTGAGATTTCCACAAACCTCCCACCACGATTTTAAAGACAACTCAGCTCCAAAGTCCGGTACCCATCTCTCATAAACTTGAAAATCCCAGTTGACGTTGAAGGAAGATGTCTCAATTTCCCTATCTCATCCAACATTCATCTCAAACCTTTCATACCAAGCCACATAGAACCTTGAAATTTCCCTTTAGTTTCCATGATATGGTATGAATCAAACCGGCCTCCATCAAAGCCCACAGAAAATAACTTGGAATCGATTCTAAAAGAGCTCCCTCGTACCTCTGAGAATTTTGGCTTTGGTTGTTTGTGACTGGGTTTATGTATGAATGGCAATGGGAGCTGACTGAGGGAGTGAGTCTGAGGTTGTATGAAGGCTGGTTGCTGTGCTGGTTGTAATAATGGGAATTGGGGTGGTTGTGGACTTGTGGTTGTAGTTGTGGTAAAGAATATGGAAGAGAAGGTTGTTGATATGCAAGGTGTCATGAAGGTCCATGGTGGATTAGGGGTAGGAATGTGTTGATAGGTGAAAGGTATGGGGGGAAGTGTAGTTGGGGAAGAGGCAGGGGGAGGGGGGGGAGGAAGAAGGGAGCTCATCTAAACTCTCTCTTTCTGAGATTCATAGTTGAATTGCATAGTCCAATCATTGCCGGACGGGACTTCTGATAGGGACGGCTCCAAAGTCGTCTTCTCTAGGGTTTTTGCGTGACAACAAATACCGATTCAATCGTGAGGAATCTCTCTTGAAATTTAGGGTTTTGTTTTTCTCTTTTTCATGGCTCCGGTGAGTAGACGCGGAGCGAACAAGAAGGCCAAGGACAAGAGCCAGTTAAGTTTGGGCGATCTTGTTCTTGCCAAGGTTAAGGGCTTCCCCCCTTGGCCTGCCAAGGTCTGCCTCTCATTTCCGAATTCTCTCTGTTAGGGGTTTTGCTCATAATCGTTACTTTATTAGATCATTATTCATTGTTTTTCTTCACTAATATGCACCTACTTTTTTACATCATATATTTACAATTTGTGGAAACTATGGTTTTGTTTCAAATAGAAATACGCCACTTTTTTATTATTATTGCTATTTGCCATTTTGTTATAATTGATAAAAATTAAAATAAGCACTTATATTCTTTGGTTTTAGGGTAGTTATGTGAGGTGGGTTTTATTGATTATGTGTTTTTACAGATTAGCAGTCCTGAAGATTGGAAGCAGGCATCTGATCCTAAGAAACACTTTGTCAAATTCTTTGGTACAAAAGAAATGTAAGTATTTTACACATTGTTCAATGGTGATGTAATTACATTAACTGTTTTCTGAATGTGAACTTGATAAATTTTAGTGAAATTGAACTTGAAAACACTATCAAAGGCAATTGTTCTACTTACGTTGAGTTGGCATGTTGTTGTTTGCCTTGGTGATTGTGGAATATAGACTTTAGCATGCTTATATATATCCTTTAACTTTTTGGCCTAATGGTTATTCTGATTGAGAGCCATTTTTTGTTTTTGTTTTTTGAGATTCTTGCTGGCCAGAAGTAATGTTAGATTGAAGTTTTCCAAGGTTAGCCCTTAATATTGATAGGTTTTGACGAAATAAAGAAAACTTATTGGAAATTAATTGTGAAATGTTACATTGGTATTGTGTGCGCTATGTGTTTGGCCTCATATATTTACATTGATGTGTTGCTAGCCCCTTATCTACCTTTCACATCTCCCATATTCTATAGCCACTACAAAAGAAGTTTTTGATATATTTTTAAGAGCTTTGCTTTTGGATTTTAACCACAGTATTCTACCAAATGAGCAGTATTGTTGGATTGCATATTCATAAATTTTATCCATACACACTCACAGAATTTAGAAATCTTCAAAGCATATCACAAACAATAGGCATACAAAGCGCTCACAGCTTCTATCAAAATAATCAATATTCCAAAGGACCTTGATAAACAGAGGTCCATTACACAGATAGATATTCATATATTCTTCATAGGTGACTTCATGAGCAGATAACTTATATTTACTTTTAGAAAGCAATATACCACAACTGAGATTCGTAGGATGGTCTATCTACCCTTGCATATCATATTAGGAGCCTTTTTCTCACAGTAGAGTTTACTGGAGTATAATTACCGAGGAACCATAGGGAAATGCTACAGGCTTCCCACATGACTATTGATGGATCATGCCATCATGGTGTAGCCTGCCAATAAATTATCTTCTTTTTTTTTTTTTTTTGTGTGTGTCACTTCACTCTCTCTCACACACAGAGCACTTGTCTCTACTTTTTCTATTCTACTTTCTCTTCCCCAATCACTTCACTCCTTTTGCTTTATTAGTAGTTGATTTTTTCTGAATTTTTAGGCATTCTATTTTAATTGCATTGGACATTGACGATGTGGTTCTTCTCTATATATCAAGGGGGCCATGCTCATTTGTGTACCTTGAAATTAGTGTTTTGCAATTCAGTGACTGCCAAGGCAGCTCATGCTGGTATAACTGTTGATGAAAACTGGTACATGGTTGGTGATGGAGGTAACATAAGTGGTATATAGAGTTATGTGCTTTTTGAATGTTATTCTGCATGCTTATGCACTCTTTTATCTATGTTAGTGCATTTATGGATGATGGTTATATATGCTTGCAGGTTGCCCTGAGACTCTAGTGTTGAATATGTCTTAAGGAATTGACAAGTGTGAAACAAAAGGATCCGCTTGCTAGTGAGTTTACCACTTTATTCCTTTTTATAACTTTTCTCTCCCATTGTAGGTTCTAGCAATTGTGTAATTTTTTTTGCATTTTCTCTAGCAGATTGAGATTGTTGGATAAAAGCACCTAAGGAGCAAAATATGGATATGATTATGACAATTTTTTGGCATTAGTTTTGACCTTTACCACTGTTTCCAGGCTTGAACATATAATTTTTTTTAATTTTTTGGCCTTTACCACTTTGTTAGATCTTCAAGGAAATATCTGCAAATTATGTCTCACCAAATACTAGTGATAGGTTGGCTGCTATTTTTTGACACATTTTTAAGCTTTGGCAGAGAATTGTCCCTTAATCCTTTATCCAAGTTTTCTGTCTGAGAAAAAAGGCAAACGGATTTTCTGAATTGCAGCCAATCATCAAACAAATCCAACAGGTTCCAATCTCCACAAACAGTTGAAGTGTACTTACCCATTGGATCAAGGGTCCCTTGGTCTTGGGGCCTTCAATCCAGAATCCAGTCCATCCCATTAATAGCACTTTCCAACTAGAAAACAAGCACCTTTCTTGATCTTTGATTTCTCTAGCTCTCCAAATTGGTGATCATGGTTTCTCCTCATCCAATCAGCTCTTACTTTATATTTACTCCGCAACATTGCCTACACAAGCTTTCTCTCTTATGCAACCAACGCCATTCAATAAGGGCAAGAAATCCTTAGATTTCCTAAGCCTAACCCTCCTTCTCCTGAGCAAGTATCCCAAGATCTCCAAGCTAGGTATAATTTGACGTCTTTGGGTTCCACCAGATCTCCTTGCTGAACATTTCAAATGGTATTTGGAATCTCCTTGCTGAAGCATCTAATATAAATCAGATTTATATTATTAATTACCTAGGTACAAAGTGTTAGATTGTCTTTTGAGAGTGGGCCACATCTTTTGGAATTACTCCACCAGAGTCAGTGATAGAGATGGTTTATGGGACTGACTACATAATGCAACCGAACACATATATACCATTTAGTTGAGTCTACAAGCTTTTATTCTCTGATTTCTGACAAGTTGTTAAACTTAGTACATATTTGAGTGATTATTTTTTTCGTCTAACTATATATATAAACCAATTTGTTATTTGTTATCAAAAGTTTCAGAACAAACTTAAAGCAGATAAATAACCAAATAGAAAGGGAAACAATCATTAGATTGGAATGGCTGTCAAATATGATTCTCGTGAATGTTGTTCGATCAGTTCAGACCTGTAATATATTTCTTTTGTGAATGATTTCTTTTGATAAATAACCAAATAGAAAGTCTTTTTTATGCTCACATGCAAACCACCATGTTTGTTCTTATGCTTATTGCTTATGCAAACGTATTTGTTTTTCTTTTGTTAATGATTGTTTGACAAAAGCTTCATGTGTCCACCACGCAAGTATTTGCTTTCATGCCAAGCAAGTCAACCAATTTAACACTTAAAATTAACCTTGAAAGCTATTTTCTGGCAACAATGCTATACCCTTCTAGCAAAGTGACAACTGGGATCAGCAAATAATGTCGCCACACTTTTGTAGAATAAGAAAAGATTAGGACTAAATAGCTTAGCTAGTGGTTTTTCAGAATAGTTAATATTTGTTTAATGACCATAATTAGTACTTTTTGAATGGCTAACCTCTTAAAAATATATCTTTGCTTGATTTAGGATAAAAGTAAAAATTATGGTTAATCGTATAATAGACCATTAATGAAATAATCATATTGCTTTCACACTATCACAATAATGATCATGGGATGTTATTTCAAGTGCTAGTAGTATAGTGTTTGGCTTCAAGCCATGTGAATACAAATTAAACAACATATTTATTTACCAAAAATGAATGAATACAATATTTCTTTTTAAGTTTCTTGATATATTTTGTTTATAAGGCTAATGGTCACGTGAAAAATTCTTTGACGTAGTTTGATTTGCATTGGATTTGGAAGGCATAGGTCATCCCAACTGGTCAATTGTGGAATCACTTTATGAAGGGGGTGCCCTGGCCCATTTCAATGCTTCCCACCTATAGCCCTACACATTTCCTCCGTTTTAGCCAAGTTTTCAACTTTGAGTAGAACTAGGGACGGTACTATATTTAGAGTTTAGAGTTTAGAGTTTAAGACACATATATAGTTCACAAAGGTTGCTAAGAGTTTTATCCAAAAAAAAAATACCAAAAAAAACAAAAAAAAGAGAGAAGAAAACAAAATATCTTTCTAGTTGGGAAATTATGCCAAATCATGTACAATGTCTACTGTTTGCCTAGCCGAATTCGATTGGGATCCTCTCATACCTAGAGTATTAATTACACAGTTCAAATGTTTGGCATCCTATAGTAAGCACATAAACCTAGCAATGTTTGGCATCCTATAGTAAGCACATAAACCTAGCAATATAAAGCACGGATCTAATTCATCTTGTTTTCTCACCTTAAAGCCAAAAAAGTTTTTCTTGATCCTTTTCTTTTTTTTTTTTTTGCTAATGTTTGGCATATTTTATTTTATGCTTTTAAATGGAAAAAAGTCATTATTTGCATAATATTGAAGGAAGCTTCCTACGAAGCTTCTCTAGGGTATTCAAAGCATTATAAATAGAAGTGCAAGGAAGTAGATTAGATATTCGAAAAAAAAGAAACAAGCCTGTATTAAAAAAAAAGAAGAAAAAAAAGATTATGGCAGTTCTAGTATTCATAGTAGTCTTAGGATGTTGGACTAGTGCTGTTTCAGCAGCACTAACGGCGGACTTCTATGATGGGACATGCCCTGGTGCCATAGAAGAAATCAACAAGGTGATGGTAAAAGCTGTGGAGCATGAACCACGGATGGCAGCCTCGTTGGTTAGGTTGCACTTCCACGACTATTTTGTAATGGTATTAAGTCTTGAATTACCTTTTTTTTTTGGTTGTAATTAAAAGATTATTTGTTTATTTATTAGTGTTGTCAAATTTTGTTCATTTGTCTAATAGTGTTTTGAAATGCATGCATGTAGGGGTGTGACGCTTCCAATTTATTGGACGAAACTCCATTGATGAAAACGGAGAAAACAACCCCACCAAACAACAATTTCGCCAGAGGATTTGAGATTATTGACGAAATCAAAGCTGTTGTGGATAAAAAATGTGGGAGGCCCATCGTGTCATGCGCTGATATACTAGCGGTGGCTGCCCGAGATGCTATTGTTGCGGTACTTTCTTATTCATCTACTTGCATTAATTCTTGTTAAAACATGCAATTGCTTGATTGAATTCTACTTGCTTAACATTAATTGAATCTGTACAAGTAGAAAAGGAAATGAAAGTTTGCTTCTTAATTACATACTCTGTACAAGTAAAAGCCATAAAAGAACAGGAAATTATAGTGTAGTCCAAGCTGACCTTGTGTTCCGGACTAATAGAAAAAAACCATGTTGCATAAATTTTTGACATCATTTAATAGTGTTCATGTTATCAATTAATGTTAAATGGCATTAGAAACTATTCCGTTAAGTAGCACAGTTTTCATATTTCTCTAACTTTTAAGTGATATATGGGTCCCACACTATTTGAAAACTGTGCTGCTTAACGGAATAGTTTCTAACGCCATTTAATATTAATTGATAACATGAACACTATTAAATGATGTCAGAAATTTATGCAACATGGTTTTTTTCTATTGGTCCGGAACATAAGGTCAGCTTGGACTACACTATAATTTCCCGTTCTTTTCTGGCTTTTACTTGTACAGAGTATGTAATTAAGAAGCAAACTTTCATTTTCTTTTCTACTTGTACAAATTCAATTAATGTTAAGCAAGTAGAATTCAATCAAGAATTGCATGTTTTAACAAGAATTAATGCAAGTAGATGAATAAGAAAAGTACCGCAACAATAGCATCTCGGGCAGCCACCGCTAGTATATCAGCGCATGACACGATGGGCCTCCCACATTTTTTATCCATAGCAGCTTTGATCTCGTCGATAATCTCAAATCCTCTGGCGGAATTGTTGTTTGGTGGGGTTGTTTTCTCCGTTTTAATGAATGGAGTTTCGTCCAATAAATTGGAAGCGTCACACCCTTGCATGCATGCATTTCAAAACACTATTAGACAAATGAATGAAATTTGACAACACTAATAAATAAACAAATAATCTTTTAATTACAATAATAAAAAACAAAAAAAAGGTAATTCAAGACTTAATACCATTACAAAATAGTCGTGGAAGTGCAGCCTAACCAACGAGGCTGTCATTCGTGGTTCATGCTCCACAGCTTTTACCACCACCTTATTGATTTCTTCTATGGCACCAGGGCACGTCCCATCATAGAAGTCTGCTGTTAGTGCTGCTGAAACAGCACTAGTCCAACATCCTAAGACTACTATGAATACTAGAACTCTATTTGCCGTAATCTTACTTTTTTTTTAATACAGGCTTTTTTTTTTTTTTTTTTTTTTTCTCGAATATCTAAATCTACTTACTTGCACTTCTATTCATAATGCTTTGAATACCCTAGAGAAGCTTCGTAGGAAGCTTCCTTCAATATTATGCAAATAATGACTTTTTTCCATTTAAAAGCATAAAATAAAATATGCCAAACATTAGCAAAAAAAAAAAAAAAAAATGGATCAAGAAAAACTTTTTTGGCTTTAAGGTAAGAAAAGAAAACAAGATGAATTAGATCCGTGCTTCATATTGCTAGGTTTATGTGCTTACTGTAGGATGCCAAACATTTGAACTATGTAATTAATACTCTGTGTATGAGAGGATCTCAATCGAATTCGGCTAGGCAAACAATAGACATTGTACATGATTTGACATAATTTCCCAACTAGAAAGATATTTTGTTTTCTTCTCTCTCTTTTTTTTTTTTAAACCACTAGCTAAGCTATTTAGTCCTAATCTTTTCTTATTCTACGAAAGTGTGGCGACATTATTTGCTGATCCCAGTTGTCACTTTGCTAGAAGGGTATAGCATTGTTGCCAGAAAATAGCTTTCAAGGTTAATTTTAAGTGTTAAATTGGTTGACTTGCTTGGTATGAAAGCAAATACTTGTGTGGCAGAAAATAGCTAGGACACATGAAGCTTTTGTCAAACAATCATTAACAAAAGAAAAATGAATACGTTTGCCTAAGCAATAAGCATAAGAACAAACATGGTGGTTTGCATGTGTGTATAAAAAAGACTTGCATTTTTTATTTTGACTTACAACAAATGAGAACTTGGATTCAAACCAAAGTTCTCCTTCATGTCGGAATTGGACAAAAATAACAAGTACTTCTTTTGTATATCTTACTAAAGTTAGATTTTTTAGTTTATTTATCCTAAAACAAATGTCTAGGTAACTTTAAATAATAATTTTTTTATGGATGCCAACTATAAAGTTTCTTATAATCACATTTGAGACTTTGGATGCAGCCTACATCATAAAATCACAATTACAATATAGAAGAGATTATATATGTGGTTCTTATATATGATAAACCTTTAATGAACTAAGAGCGGAAACAATGTTTTTTCTGTTTAAAGAAAAAAAAAATTATTCAATTGAAACCTTAAAATTATAAAAGAAATAGTTAAGGAGTAAAGTCATTACATAATTTGATCTTCAAAATATATAAAGCAATTAGTTTTTGGTAACAGATAAATTGCAACAAGGCAGTATTTCATAAAATTGATAGGATATTACTCATCTTATACGTTTAGTAGTTTTTTCGAACAATTTATTCTATTAATCAAATAAATTGAGGAGAACATATAAGAAAAATTACATTAGAAATAGTACTTAATGACTTTTTTCATTTAAGAAAGACATATTTTTCGCAATATTATATACCATTCAAATATAAGAAAAAGATTTGGTTACAAGAATTCATGCATATTATAAATTTTTTCGATTTATGTTAATTATAGATTGATATTTTTTGCTAAACCAATTATAGATAGATATAAACTGTTGGGAATTGGGATCATGAATAAAAAAAAACTCACTGTTGAAGGCTTTTTTTTTTTTTTTTTTTAAACAAGTATTTAAAGCCAAGGTCCAAGAAATCAAGGAATACTTATTCCCAAAAGACTAGGCCCAATGAAGAGGCACCACACACAAATAAGTTTTCTATTCCCTGTTTTTTGAACCACAAGAAAGCATACATGCATATGTGGAGGTGAGATGACTTTTTAATTGATGTGGTGGGTTTCAATTGGACCAACTAAAACACTACAAATTTTATTATAAACTCAAAAACACTTTATCTACAGCTCAGTTTTGTTTAATAATTTATTTATTAAAATATTTAAACACAGCAAAATAAAACACACGTATAAATCCCAAATATCCTCCACAATTTTGAGCTCAATTGAAAAAAGCAATTAGATTTGGTGGAGAAGGAAGCTGAACCGTTTAGAAGATTTGTGAATCATCACGTAAACAAAAATCAGAGAAATCCTTGAATCCTTCTTAGATTTAAGTTTATCTGGATAGATATATATATAAACAAAAATCAGAGAGAAGAGAGAGAGAACGGGGGAGAAGAGAGAGAAAGTGGGAGGTTAGAGAGAAGAGTTAGAGAGAGAACAGGGGAGAAGAGAAAGAAAGTGAGTTGAGAGAAAGAAGAGTTTAACTCTGTTAGTTGTTTGTTTAATAGGTTGAGAAGCTCATGTGCCTCTCACATGATCAGGACAGCTGTCCACCTTAAACTGCTATTGAAAATGTTTTTCCTGATCCAAATGATAGTTCCACATTCTTTATGCTTTCTGTTTTCAGTTAGTGATGCAATTCCATGCGCTATATTTTTTCTATAATATGTGCTATAGGCCTATAATCCATTTTACCAATGATCCACCCAATGATAAACTACAATTCAGGTATCTTGAGTTAAGATGTTTCCTCTAATTTTTTTCCCCTAACAAAAAAGGGAAGGAGATGTGGTTCAAATAAAACAAAGTAAGTCAAATAGACCCAATAATTATGTGTTATATGTTATAACACATAAAGAGGGCAAGAATAAGTGTAATTGTAGAATAAAAAAGGAGTCAAAGACAACAACTATGTTTCTGTTATATTTTAAATTGAAATATTTAAGCCATGTCATAGTTCATAATACATTGTTGATATTAGCATTATCTTTTTTTTGATAGGTAACAATGAATTTTATCAAAGGAGGAAAAACACCCTCTAAGTGCATAAAGCATGCACTACGAAGGAGAAATAATTACACAAGAGCTATAGTAGAACTCTTAGAAAAATTCAAAGAAACAACAAAATCAGCAAGGGATATTTCCAAGGTAAACCCCTAGACCTGAGCCCAGTAAAAAGGACGCCCAAAAAATAACTCCCCAATCTTGTTCAAAGAATGATCTTCATCTTCAAAAATGCGACTATTACGCTCACACCAAACAGTCCACATTATGCAATGGGGCACTAGATTCCAAACTAAACAATCGTGTTTACCAAAGCAATTAAACCAACCATAAAGGAGGTCAGCAATATTGTTAGGAAACACCCAAAGAACACCAAAAGACCACAAGACTGAATGCCATAAAGCAGAAACTACAAGGCAGTGAATCAAAAGATGGTTTCCTGTCTCCCTGTCATTGCGACACATACAACACCACCCAACCAAGGTATATCCACGATGCATCGGATTATCACAAGGATCCGCCCCCAAGTCGCAGACCAAATGAAAAAAGAGACTTGCCTCGGAGCTTTCACCTTCCAGATGGCTCTCCAAGGGAAAACAATTTCACTCTTAACAACAAGAGTATAGTAGAAAGACTTGACATCAAAATTCCCATGCTGACGAAGCTTCCAATGCATAGAATCCGGATCAAGACCGACTGGGATTTTGGAGTGGATGAAATTAAAAAATTCAAGCACCTCTTCAACTTCCCAGTCATTAAAATCACGGACAAAAGTAAGGTTCCAAATTCTGCCTTCCCCTACAGCAGAAATAGATAAGCAGGAAGCAAGATAAGTAGACCGAGAGGTAGAGCAAGCAAAGAGCAAATGGAACCTGGTCTTAAGAGGGACATCCCCATACTAAACATCATGCTAGAAACGAATCCAGGTACCCAAACCAGTAACCTACTCCACCTGCTGATGGAAAAAATCCCAACCAGAGAAAATGCCCTTCCAAAAACTGCACCCATGAGTGCCCTTTGGGTTCTTCGTCATCCACCCACCAAACTCCAGCCCATATTTTGCAGCTATAACCCGTCTCTAAAGGTGATTAACTTCTCTACCAAACTTCCACAACCATTTCCCCAACAGGGCTATATTAAAGACTTCCACCTTTTTGATTCCTAGACCACCATGGGCTAAAAGAGAACAAAACAGTATCCCAACCCACCAAATGATGTTTAAAACCATCACCCAAACCTCCCCAGAGGAAATTACGCTGCAATTTCTCGATTCGAGCAACATGTTTAGGAATCTTGAAAAGAGACAAATAGTAAGTAGGGAGACTAGAAAGCGTACTCTTCAATAAAGTTAATCTTTCTCCCTTTGATAAGTACAACTTCTTCCACCCTGCTAATCGCCTCTCAACCTTATCCAGAATAGGATTCCAAACCGAAGAGGCTTTAAAAGAAGCCCCAAGGGGCAAACCAAGGTATGACATAGGGAGAGATCCTATACGGCAGCAGAGAATATCTGCCAAAAGAGACAGATTCAACGCCTGTCCCACAGGCACCAATTCACTCTTGGCCATATTGACACCCAAACCAGTCACTGCCTCAAAGCAGGACAAGACCATCCTTAGATGAAGAAGCTGCTCAGGGTCCGCATCACAAAAAACAATGGTGTCATCTGCAAATAAAAGGTAAGAAACAGATAGGTCTTCTTCTGCTGAGTTACCAGCCTTAAAACCTTTAATAAGCCCAGCCTCCTTCGTTCTACGCAACATTCTGCTTAAAACTTCCATAATCAAGAGGAAAAGTAAAGGGGAAAGAGGATCCCCTTGCCGAATACCTCTAGAACTCCCAAAGAAACTTGAGGGGTAGCCATTCACCATAATAGAGAAACGAACAGTGGAGATGCAAGTTCTTATCCACGCTGTCCATTTACTCTCGAAGCCCATACGATCCATAAGATATAGCAGACAACCCCAATAGACATGATCATAGGCCTTTTCAATATCTAGCTTACAAACCACACCTGGAATACGGCACTTAACCTGGCTGTCCAAACACTCATTAGCAATTAAAACCAAGTCAAGAGTCTGTCTCCCTCCCACAAAAGCATTCTGAGATTCTGAAATCAGAGCATCTAGCACCCTCCTCAAATGGTTTGCTAGAACTTTAGCCAGAATTTTGTAGACACTCCCAATAAGACTAATAGGCCAGAAATCCCGAATTTTAAAAGCATTTTGCTTCTTAGGAATGAGGGTGACAAAAGTGGCATTTAAAGAATAAGCAAAGGTACCCTTCTCAAAGAACTCATCAAAGAATCCCAAAAGATCACCTTCAATCACTCTCCAGCATTTCTGAAAGAAAGCCATAGTAAAGCCATCCGGCCCTGGAGACTTGTCTCCTTGAAGATCTTTGACAACCTGTAAAATTTATTCCTTCTCAAATCGACTGTCAAGCAAATTCCAGTCCACGTCTCCAAGCACAGAGAAAGGCAAATCATCAACAAGAGGATGCCAGGTCTCTTTCTTTGTATATAAAGATTTATAAAATTGCACCGCTTGGTCTCGAATATCAGAATCCGAAGAAAAAACAGTGTCACCCACCTCTAGTTTTTTCATAAGATTCCTTCTTCTATTAGAGTTTGCCATTTTGTAGAAAAATTTAGTATTATTATCTCTCTCCTTAAACCAAAGACGCCAAGAAGTCTCCTCTAAATGAGCTAATTTGTCTAACTCAAGAAGCAAAGACCCCTAATGGTTTCTTTCTGTGGAAGAGAGTCCCCCCTGCCTTTCCTTGCAATTCAAAACCTCCACATCACAAAATATTTGCTACTGCTTAAAACTAACATTCCCAAATTCATGGTAGTTCCACTTCTTTAAATCCTCCTTCAAAGCTCTCAGTTTACGAGTTAAGACAAGACTAGGGGAACCACAGAAAGAGTAGTTAGACCACCAAGCTTCAATGCGATCCACAAAGCCCTCATTCTTCAATCACATATTTTCAAAATGAAACAAAGCTTTACCTCGAGCCAAACTGCCAACATCCAACAAAAGGGGAAAGTGATCCGGCAAAGGACGGGGCAGCAATTTCTGAAGAACATCCAGATAACGATCCTCCCAATTAGTAGATATCAAGAATCTATCAATTCGAGACATTGAAGGATTAGCTGAACCACTACTCCAAGTATAAGGGCCCCCTCCCAAAGGTAAATCGACCAAATTAGAAGTGTCAATGAAGTTTGAGAAGTCCGTCATGGAAGAAGATAACCTGTCACAGCCCAAACGTTTACTAGGGAAGCGAACCACATTAAAATCTCCAAAAATGCACCAAGGATACCTCCAAGTCCCATGGACATCACTGAGCTTCTCCTACAACTCCCGGTGAAGCAAATCATTAATTGGACCATAGAGACCAGTCCCCACCTAAACAAACCTGTCAGAAACACCCTTCCAGAGACATGACACTGAGAAATTATGGACCACAGAATCCAACTTTTCGACAACACGATTATCCCATAGCATTAAAACCCCACCTGTTGAACCCATAGCTGGAAGGAACTCCCACTCGACAAAAGAATTGCCCTATAAACTTCGAACCAGCTGAAGGTCCACCCTTGCAAGTTTCTTTTCTTGCAAACACACCACATCACATTTCCAGCTTCTGAGCCAGTACCTAATGGAGTCTCTTTTCCTGGGGTTGTTTAAGCTCCTAACATTCCAAGATAAAATTCGTAACTTCATAAAGAAACAGAAAGCCCAACACAAACCAATAACAAACCAACCTCAGACAGACATCAACACACGGGTTGACGACCATCATAGTTCACAGAAGAGACTAACCTGCAAAGCTCACGAGAACCTTTGCTGGCGGAGGCTGTTGGTCAACGAGAACCCCCTTTTGCCTTATTCGCAAAACATTCAGCCTCAATACGTTGTAATAAGGCTAGACATTCCTGTTCATGACTCTTAATAGGGAAACCCACGAGTTTGCAAAAACCCCAATGGCGTTGTTTGACCCATATAGACGGTTCCAATGGAGACCCACTCCCACACTCTGGAGGCCTAGAAGGAGCTAGCATCGCCAAGGGTTCGCAGCGAAGAGGAGAAGCCGTATGTTAAGACCCCAACCATCCCACATACGTGGGTATGCTTACCCTAGCCACTAAGGCACGGATTGGCTTAGCTAAACATTTGATTAAAACATGTATTAACTTATATTCATGATTAGTAAGGTCCAAGCTATCCAAGCTTGTACCTTTATGGTTAATTGAGTGCATTGGGGGTCTAGTACATTCTTAGGCTTTAACCCCTTATACTTATTTGTTAGAGCTTTTAAGGTTGTACCTTGGTTGTTACTAGCAATAGCCAATAGGAGCCTTGATCTACTCTAGCCAATGAGAACATGATCTAGCTTGACCAATGAGAGGAGTGCATGTAGCTCGGCCAATGAGAGGAATGCATGAGAAATGCATGATCTAGCTCGGCCAATGAGAGGAGTGCATGTAGCTTGGCTAATGAGAGGAGTGCATGAGAAATGCATGCTTTAGCTCGGCCAATGAGAGGAGTGCATGAGAAATCCCATGCAAACCGTGTGGGTTATCTCTCCCATTCCTCCATTGTTGTTCATTATCCAAATAACTCCATTGTTTACTCATAGAATTCTTTCTAGGAGATTAGAGCATTAGTTGATAGAATTCATTAAGAATTATGAGGTTTTCTTCATAAATTCAAGGGGATCCATCCTATCGGATTGGATTATTCAAAGTGTTTCTTGATTGTGTGATTGTTGAGGGAATCCGAGAGTTTTAGAGAGAGAAAGCAAGGGGTTCCTTTCATCAGCAGCCGGTTCCTCTACTATAGCCAACGGGAGCTCCGAGAAAGACACAACATCTACCCCCTCTAGAGAGTAGCAGACAGTTTAAGAAGATTCCCCCGTTTCAAAGACCATATCGGAAAGAAAAGGAAAACATGGAGCCTCAATACCGACGGTGAGCTGCGAATCGCGATCCGATGATGCCAAATCAACCCATACTGCTGACGGCGGAAGGAAATCTCCCTGAGAACACTCATCAACCATCCCGGTAGGTTCGATAGAAGGTTGGAGTACTTCATCGAGCTCATCATTGGAAGAATCACCGTCGTTGCTGATAGATGGGTCAATGGGGCAAGGGGAAATCAAAGAAGGCTCTAGAAACTTACCCATCGGGTCAAGTTCCAGGTTCTGGGCACCTGATCCACTAGGCAGCACTTGGGCTTGAGGGAAAGCCCATGCCTTGGAGAGAGCCAATTTGTGGGCCTTATATTTTAGGCCCACCCACTGGGCCTGCCTCTTCTCACCCATAAGTTTAGTAATGCGCAGCGTTTTATGTTTTGGTTCCCAGATGAAAGAGAACTTGCGAGTCAGGCGGGGCGCAGATGGATCAAGCGGAGCCCGTGTTTTACTCAAATTCAAATCAGGATTTTTAAAGGAAATTTTGACCCAAGTAACGGCTGAATAGGTGCTGCAAAATCGCGAGGATCTCGCCTTTCCATACCAGGATTCTTGCCGTTACGAGATTGACCATCCTGGAGCTCCACCAACGATTTCTTCCCCAGAAAAAATGATTCTAATTCAGTAGCAAATCTTTCCCATCCTTTGCCCAAGTACCCCTTCTGACACTCGGATTCCTCCACGTTGCGCCCCTCCATGGTATTCACACAACTCCACAAATCGACCAATTGATTTTGCAAGCAACTAAGTTCCAAAGTGCTGTATTTTGTTCGAAGAAAACGGAAAAAACCCTTCAATTCCAAATTTTGGCAAAGCAAACCCCATGTTTTAGTAACCACTTAAGACTATCCAATCCCAACCAAAGGGAACCAACAAAATTTCCTCGTTTTTCCAAAATATGGTATGGGGCTGTGCGACCACCATCAAAAGCAAGAGAAAAGAGTTTTGCTCCCACACGAAAATTCTGTCTCAATACTCCTTTGGAAACCTGCCTACCATTTGATTTGGGGTGAACTATCAGGATATGTGGTTTCTGAGAGGGTGGTTTGACGTCTGTAGGTTTTGTGTTTAGAGGTGGGAGGTAGAATGGTGGGGGGGTATATGGTGGATAGGTATATGGAGGAAAGGGGAATGGGGGAGGTGGTGTAAAAGAGCTGAAACTAAGGCCATGCTTGGGCGGCAGGGAAGGAGGGTAGAGAGGTGGCAGAGGTCGAGTTGCTGGCAGAGAGGGATGATGGGTGAGGATGAGGGGTAGGGAAGGGAGAGGGGGAGGCGGGGGGAGAGAGGTCATCCTAGAGAGTTACTTAGCATTATCTTTCCGATAACAATAATCACTGGTTTTTGTTTTTCACTCACCCCAACTTGTATATACAAATGCAATTGATTTTCTTCCATTTTAATTGATGTTCTACACTTGAGGTTCTGTAAATGCACTCTGATCTTATTCTCAGTGTGTGGAACTGAACAACAAAAATTCTGTGCAAATGATGCTTCTGTGAATTTGAGAACTACTAT
Organism: Fagus sylvatica; assembly: GCA_907173295.1. NCBI lineage: Eukaryota > Viridiplantae > Streptophyta > Magnoliopsida > Fagales > Fagaceae > Fagus > Fagus sylvatica. Next base: position 34,307,950 of record OU015767.1, read on the forward strand.
GAACTTCCATAATCATCATGTTTTGCAATTAATGGCATGCATATAATGTAATAGGAAATATCTAGAGACATCTGTTCCAACAGATAAAGGGCTGTTCATTGATGTCAAGGTTACATCATGTGCAGATGATGACTTGCCTGCATCAGATCAGACACCATCAACTACAGCAAAAATTCAATTGCCTATAGCAATGTTTAATAGTAAAATTGGTTGTAGCTGATTTTTTTTATACAACCAACTAATTCCACTATCTCTCTAAGTCTATGATCAATAAACAAAGAACACGTGTAATTACAGTGACAAGAAAGAGGATACTAGCTAAACTACATGTAGTATACAACTATCTATTTACAATATAGACTACAAAACTACATTCGTGTAATCTGCACAATCATCATCTGCTGCATAATTCCAACATTCCATATCAAATCAATATTTTCTTTACATCTCAATATGTTTGAATTTACAAACTGAATTCTAACAATTATTTATTTGATTTTTTAAGGTTGGAGGACCAAACTGGAACATTGAATTGGGCAGAAGGGACTCCTCAATTGCCAATGCCAGTGCCTCCAGCGACCTTCCAGGGCCAGCCATGGATGTGGAGCAGCTGATCAAGAAGTTCCAGGTAAAGAACTCATCAGAACAGGATCTTGTTGTCCTCTCTGAGGTTCATACCATTGGATTGGCGCACTGTTTGCTATTCCGGAAGAGAATCTATAACGAAAGTGACAATTTTGAGCCCAAGTTTGCTCAAAGCAAACAAAGGGAGTGTCCTTTGGTGGGTGGGGATGATAACTTGTCCCCCCTAGAGTTTTCCACCCCCACACTATTTGATAATAGATTTTACATAGGATTGTTACAAAAACAAGGGCTGCTCCACTCGGATGTAGCCCTTCTAGCCTCCAATTCCACCCTGGATAAAGTTATTGAATATGCCAATAACCAAACCAAATATTTTATTTATTTTCCCATTTCAAAAAAATGGGTGCCATTGGAGTGCTTACTGGCGAAAACAGCGTTATACGCCGTAATTGCCATTTAGTTTAACTTGTTTGGGCCCGTTGTTTTGGGCAAATACATAAAAACACTCTTTATGATTAGGTAGGCACCACATTCACTAGGTTCTTCCCAGGCCCTAGACCAATCAAAGAGTGACTCAACAAAGGAATTGAGAAGCTGGTCTGCAGACTTCATCACATCTTCAAAAGTTCTGGAGTTCCTCTCATGCCACACCGTCCACATTAAACAAAAAGGAGTTAAGTTCCATATGTTGGACTGGTGCCTACCTAACCAATTCCTCCACCCAAATAATAAATCCAGCACCCACCTGGGAAGAACCTAGTGAATGTGGTGCCTACCTAATCATAAAGAGTGTTTTTATGTATTTGCCCAAAACAACGGGCCCAAAATATAAATATCATAAGAGTGTTTTTATGTATTCGCCCAAAACAACGGGCCCAAACAAGTTAAACTAAATGGCAATTACGGCGTATAATGCTATTTTCGCCAGTAAGCACTCCAATGGCACCCATTTTCACCATTGAAATGGGAAAATAAATAAAATATTTGGTTTGGTTATTGGCATATTCAATAACTTTATCCAGGGTGGAATTGGAGGCTAGAAGGGCTACATCCGAGTGGAGCAGCCCTTGTTTTTGTAACAATCCTATGTAAAATCTATTATCAAATAGTGTGGGGGTGGAAAACTCTAGGGGGGACAAGTTATCATCCCCACCCACCAAAGGACACTCCCTTTGTTTGCTTTGAGCAAACTTGGGCTCTAAATTGTCACTTTCGTTATAGATTCTCTTTCGGAATAGCAAACAGTGCGCCAATCCAATGGTATGAACCTCAGAGAGGACAACAAGATCCTGTTCTGATGAGTTCTTTACCTGGAACTTCTTGATCAGCTGCTCCACATCCATGGCTGGCCCTGGAAGGTCGCTGGAGGCACTGGCATTGGCAATTGAGGAGTCCCTTCTGCCCAATTCAATGTTCCAGTTTGGTCCTCCAACCTTAAAAAATCAAATAAATAATTGTTAGAATTCAGTTTGTAAATTCAAACATATTGAGATGTAAAGAAAAGATTGATTTGATATGGAATGCTGGAATTATGCAGCAGATGATGATTGTGCAGATTACACGAATGTAGTTTTGTAGTCTATATTGTAAATAGATAGTTGTATACTACATGTAGTTTAGCTAGTATCCTCTTTCTTGTCACTGTAATTACACGTGTTCTTTGTTTATTGATCATAGACTTAGAGAGATAGTGGAATTAGTTGGTTGTATAAAAAAAATCAGCTACAACCAATTTTACTATTAAACATTGCTATAGGCAATTGAATTTTTGCTGTAGTTGATGGTGTCTGATCTGATGCAGGCAAGTCATCATCTGCACATGATGTAACCTTGACATCAATGAACAGCCCTTTATCTGTTGGAACAGATGTCTCTAGATATTTCCTATTACATTATATGATGCCATTAATTGCAAAACATAATGATTATGGAAGTTCATAGTAGTTCTCAAATTCACAGAAGCATCATTTGCACAGAATTTTTGTTGTTCAATTCCACATACTGAGAATAAGATTAGAGTGCATTTACAGAACCTCAAGTGTAGAACATCAATTAAAATGAAAGAAAATCAATTGCATTTGTATATACAAGTTGGGGTGAGTGAAAAACAAAAACCAGTGATTATTGTTATCGGAAAGATAATGCTAAGTAACTCTCTAGGATGACCTCTCTCCCCCCGCCTCCCCCTCTCCCTTCCCTACCCCCTCATCCTCACCCATCATCCCTCTTTGCCAGCAACCCGACCTCTGCCACCTCTCTACCCTCCTTCCCTGCCGCCCCAGCATGGCCTTAGTTTTGGCTCTTTTACACCACCTCCCCCATTCCCCTTTCCTCCATATACCTATCCACCATATACCCCCCCACCATTCTACCTCCCACCTCTAAACACAAAACCTACAGACGTCAAACCACCCTCTCAGAAACCACATATCCCGATCGTTCACTCCAAATCAAATGGTAGGCAGGTTTCCAAAGGGGTATTGAGACATAATTTTCGTGTGGGAGAAAAACTCTTTTCTCTTGCTTTTGATGGTGGTCGCACAGCCCCATACCATATTTTGGAAAAACGAGGAAATTTTGTTGGTTCCCTTTGGTTGGGATTGGATAGTCTTAAGTGGTTACTAAAACATGGGGTTTGCTTCGCCAAAATTTGGAGTTGAAGGGTTTTTTCCGTTTTCTTCGAACAAAATACAACACTTTGGAACTTAGTTGCTTGCAAAATCAATGGGTTGATTTGTGGAGTTGTGTGAATACCATGGAGGGGCGCAACGTGGAGGAATCTGGGTGCCAGAAAGGGTACTTGGGCAAAGGATGGGAAAGATTTGCTACTGAATTAGAATCATTTTTTCTGGGGAAGAAATCGCTGGTGGAGCTCCGGGATGGTCAATCTTGTAACGGCAAGAATTCTGGTATGGAAAGGCGAGATCCTCGCGATTTTGCGGCACCTATTCAGCCGTTACTTGGGTCAAAATTTCCTTTTAAAAATCCTGATTTGAATTTGAGTAAAACACGGGCTCCGCTTGATCCATCTGCGCCTTGCCCGACTCGCAAGTTCTCTTTCATCTGGGAACCAAAACATAAAACGTTGCGCATTACTAAACTTATGGGTGAGAAGAGGCAGGCCCAGTGGGTGGGCCTAAAATATAAGGCCCACAGATCGGCTCTCTCCAAGGCACGGGCTTTCCCTCAAGCCTAAGTGTTGCCTAGTGGATCGAGTGCCCAGAACCTGGAACTTGACCCGATGGGTAAGTTTCTAGAGCCTTCTTTGATTTCCCCTTGCCCCATTGACCCATCTATCGGCAACGACGGTGATTCTTCCAACGGTGAGCTCGATGAAGTACTCCAACCTTCTATCGAACCTACCGGGATGGTTGATGAGTGTTCTCAGGGAGATTTCCTTCCGCCGTCAGCGGTATGGGTTGATTTGGCATCATCGGATCGCGATTCACAGCTCACCGTCGGTATTGAGGCTTCATGTTTTCCTTTTCTTTCCGATATGGTCTTTGAAACGGGGGAATCTTCTCAAACTGTCTGCTACTCTCTAGCGGGGGTAGATGTTGTGTCTTTCTTGGAGCTCCCGTTGGCTATAGTAGAGGAACCGGCTGCTGATGAAAGGAACCCCTTGCTTTCTCTCTCTAAAACCCTCGGATTCTCTCAACAATCACACAATCAAGAAACATTTTGAATAATCTAATCCGATAGGATGGATTCCCGTGAATTTATGAAGAAAACCTCCTAATTCTTAATGAATTCTATCAACTAATGCTCTAATCTCCTAGAGAGAATTCTATGAGTAAACAATGGAGTTATTTGGATAATGAGCAACAATGGAGGAATGGGAGAGATAACCCACACGGTTTGCATGAGATTTCTCATGCACTCCTCTCATTGGCCGAGCTAGAGCATGCATTTCTCATGTACTCCTCTCATTGGCCAAGCTACATGCACTCCTCTTACATTTGAATTTTACTAATTCAAATGTAATATGTACAAGCCCTTTGACGTCTGCACTGGAGCTGCGAGGGTCCGATCTCAAAGATGTCACACATAGATCCATGAAGGGGGTTTTGCTCCTCTTACATGTGTCTTATATTTAATCAGCATTCACCAATGCCAACCATTGGCTCACGCTCAAAAGAAAGAGAGCCAGAATAACAACGGATGTGAGGGATTTCATGGTCATTCTTTTTGTGCCTAGCTTTGTGGGTTTGGATATGAAATGTTTCAAATGATTAGTGCCACAAATCTATCCAAAGGCATGCAGCTTTATATATTGCACATTGGCCTTTATTATACCAATTTAAAATTCATCCTTTACTTCATTCATATTAATGATTTATCAACGTAAATTGGAAATCTTGCAATATTTTTAATGAATACATCAAATCTAGCATGTCTTTTGAATAAAAACAATGTATCATGGAAGAATTGATAATATTGATAATATCAGTCAATACTCAATAAATCATTCCTTGTAAATAAAATCACGTTAGTTGTCAATATTTTCTTAATTAGTTGTCATTGTCTCAATCAAAATGTCAAATGTTGTTTTTTCTTTTCTTTCATGTTTTATAGTATTAATATTTCTTCACATAATTTCGGCCACACATTTGACTAGGCAATGGAGGAACTAAAATAAGGAAATGTATTCATAAATTTGAATTTTAAACAAATTCTAAATTAATTTACATGGTCAGGTTCATTGGGTTTTATTTTTTTCCTCTTCTTCTTTTCCTTTTACAAAATTGTGTATTGTTTTCCTTTTTCCATTTGTCAGCCCTCCATGGATTAGATTAATTTGTTTTTCGTTTTGTTTTGTTCTTTCCATTTACCTCATCATCAATTTAAAAATGGATTTCTTTTTGGCCTTCTTTTCATTTACTTATTGTGTGTTTTTCGTTCTTTCCATTTGTCACCCCACCATTTGCTCCATCATCAATACGAAATTGGATCAGATTAATTTGTTTTTCCTTTAGTTTCGTTCTTTCCATTTATCCCATCATCAATTTAAAAACGGTATATTAATTTGTTTTGTGTGTGTGTGTGTTAAAAAACACTATTAGTCTATTCTCTAAATTAATAATAATAAATGGGTAAAGGAAATGTGATCAATGGATGGATCAAATAAAGAGGTTCTTTGTTATGGCTAAACAAATGTAAAGTACAGGAAAGGAATGAGACCCCAGATTTAGATGTCTCTTTAGGGACTATATCAAGTTGTATAGTGTCTATTTGGAGCGAGATCACATAACCCATATGTAACATATATTTTTTAAGTAAATTTTTTTTTCACGCCTTCCATCACATGCTAGACTTTAGAGAGAAAAATTGTTGATGTATCTGCTTTAATCATAGTGGTAATGATATTTATTGCTGTATTAATTAACTGGTTGGATTGCTTAGTTGTTGTAATTGGATTTTAGAAATAGATGTGAGTTCTTGGTTGAAATTAGATGCATATTGGTTTTGAACTTGGACATATTTTGTGAGTTCTCTTTTAAAAATCTAAGTTATATTATTATTTAAGATGATTCTTTGCATTTTAGGTAGGCCTGTTCCAAAGCAATCAATCCCGAATGAGCTTATGCAAGTAGGAATTGGATAACTTTATATATGAGGCATTAAGGAATTTTTTACAGGTTCATTTTTTTTTGTAAGTTTGAAATTAATATATTTTGTAACTTTATATATTTTGTAAGTTTGAAAGCCCGTTGTTTAAACTCTATGGGCCTATTGTTTTGGGTAGAACTATGTGTTGACTTCGGAGGGTACTCTACTACATAAAGTTCCTTAAATCTTAACATTTCATTTATAATAAATGGTTTAAATTATGCCAACTCATCAATTCACTAATAAAATTCCTAAAATAATGGTTTTTAAACAGCTCATAAATCTAGGCTTAACTTTTGAAGTAAACGGTATTATTATCAAACTAAAACAAACGTTAAGAGGATTAAAAAGTCCAAATCATTGCTTCTCTCTCCTCAGTCCTCCTCTTCGTTCCCCTAAGTCCAAACGTTAAGAGGAGCAGTGATTTGGACTTTTTAATCCTCTTAATGTTTGTTTTAGTTTGATAATAACACCATTTACTTCAAAAGTTAAGCCTAGATTTATAGACTGTTTAAAAACTATTATTTTAGGAATTTTATTAGTGGATTGATGAGTTGGCATAATCTAGACCATTTATTATAAATGAAAGGTCAGGATTTAAGGAACTTTATGTAGTAGACTATCCTAATAACTCTAGAGGATTTTAATCCCTTAAGGACCACAGAACAAACACATTTAGGATTCATTAATGAAAGCCATTAATATTGGCAGAGAGATCTAATGAATGTCTTTAATGTTACTATAGTTAATTGATAGATTATCCGATTGGAAAATATCAATTTTACTTAAAAAAAAAAACTAACAAATTACATGATCAACTAAATGTGTTTGGTATTATGTATATAACAAATAATTTTTTATTTAAAAATTGACACATCAATTTGTAATTTTAGAATTTATGTAGTCGAAAGATAATTGAATAGTTTTGCATATAGGCATATGGCCATATGCCATGCAAGCAAAGAGTTTCCAATGATGAATATGTAGAAGAACATTCACATATATCACCAGAACATTTTTTATTTTATTTTTTCCTTTTCAAAAAACAAATCCCTCTCACCGACAGGAGATCTTGATGTATATTCCCTCTACCCCGCAACAATATATATATATTCATGCAATCATGCTAGAAACTTAGGAAAAAACAGAAGAGTAGAATGTAGAAACATATTTAATAATATATGAGCTCATGAGAAACATGTGTAGCAGTACGTAGCAACAAACTCATTTAAAAAAAAAAAAAAAAAACATGTGTAGCAACAAGCAAGCAAGCACAGAAAATATATCCCGAAAAAGGACACAAGGTTTATAAAAATTTTACAGAATCAATCACATAAACAAAAACCTGACGTTCATATATATTACACACTCGAGTTGCTTTAAAGTTTCCTGGGAAAATCGAAACTTCTAAAATGCCGTACTAAGTCCTAACTTATTAAAATCATATGTCTGATAAAAAGAAAATGTTGCAATTACTATCAATTTTACTACAAAAAAACTTACAGATTGATGTGTCAATGAATATAATCGATACTATCTCAAAAACAAAATAAATAAAAATATACCTAACTTTTTTTTCTTTTCTTTTTTTGTGTGATTTATGACACATCAATTTATAAAGTTTATGTAGTAAAATTTATAGTATGCTTAACATGCAAAATGTAGCATTTTACAATAGCCAAGGAGAAAACATGCTTCAGCAGGAAGAGTTTCCATAGTTATCTCATATTCTGTAGAGTAGATGGTATTATATTGTGTGGTATAGTGTTTTTGAAGTAGCGATAAGGAAGAAGAATCAGTGGTGGCTATTGGGATCATTCTCAATTTCTTGAGCCAATTCTCTTGTCAGCTTGTCAGCACGATCATCGTGTCCACCAGCAAAGCTATAGACCCGAAATGCAAATTGGAAAGCCCTCCAAAGCATTTTGACACATCCCTTTGTTCGTTTGTCACTCTTTGATCCTGGTTCTTCCTTCTCTGCCACCTTTGCTTCCCTCCTCTCCTGGATAAAATCCCAAAAGACATCAAGCACTTTTGCATATGATCCATATTAATTTAAAAGTTAAAAATTTGATTGAACTACCTTTAGAGCCAACTCCATGCAGCTTGAGGAAACATCCACCATTGCTTCCTTGATTCTTATAAGGATGTTGAAGTCAAAATCGATATTGTGACTCTTCAATTTCTTGGATTCTTCATCTTTGGTTCGATCCATTGCATCCACTTCTCCTTTTATCTGTATGTTAGCCTTGGTTAGTAATTATGAACATGCAGATTAAGAAGATAACATCATAAAGGTAAATATTGTTGCATGCATGTATTACTTAATGTGGACATTAATGTTCACAAATGACCACAATTTATGGATATATATCTACATTTTAGGTGGTGTGTACGGACGATGTGCATTGATAGTGTGCATATATCATGCATCTTTAAGAACACAAATCACCTTAGAGAAGTAACATTCAACTTTGTCGAGTAGCTGGCCCATGGGAGCTACTATCTTCCAGTTATGTAATTCAGTGATTATAGCATCCAACTTTGAGTATAATGATGCTGCTATCCTTAATGCTTCCAACTTCTTTACAGGGAAACCTTCGAACCTTCCTAGCACCTGCAGCTTAAAATAATTGCATGTCAAAGAAACATAAATGGATAGTGATGACAGTAAATGTAAAGTAGTGCATTTGAATGAAGAAGCTCATATCATATATATTTGACCTGTGATTCATCAGTTAGATTCTCAAGAATGGATTCCACGTTTTTGTGGAACTTGATCAACTCATCCATGTCCTTATTTTTGAAAGTAGTAATTGAAGACCTCAGTTCTGTGATTGATTTTGCATACTTTTGAACATCTTCTTCAATTTGTTGGAAGTATGCTGATCTGAGAACACAAATATCGGGAAGATTATGGATTATACGTGTTAGAATTATATGATTAAATGATTAAATTTGTTATTTCCTAACAACTTGAAGTTTTTGGACAATTAGTAATTTAGCGTTAGAATTATGGTTTAATGAGCATACCTCTTTGTAATCTCAGCTAGAGCATCAGCCATTCCTTGTTTTCCACCAGAAGAGTTACCAATGCCACTCTTTTTCCCGTTAGCTGATTTACCTTCAGGCTTAGTACATCCTTCTACCTTCCCCTTGAGAACCCGATAAAGATTACCCATTTGGGATGACCTCTTCAATTTAGTAGCTGTTTTTTTGGGGCGTAAGGATTTTGCTGCACCAAAAGGAGGAGGTGAAGGAGGTGGTGCTGCTCCATTTGCAAGTGGCATGGGTGGTGGTGGTGGTGCAGCTCCATTTGCAAGTGGCAAAGGTGGTGGTCGTGGTGCTGATCCTGATCCTTTCATTGGAGGTGGCGGTGGAGGTGGTGCTGATCCTATAGAAGGCATCATGGGTGGTGGAGGTGGTGCTGATCCTTTAGAAGGCATCATGGGTGGTGGAGGTGGTGGAGCTGCTGACACTTTCATTGTTCCTGATGCCATAGGTGGTGGTGGGGGTGGTGGAGGAGGCAATCTGATTGATGTTGCTTTTGATGAAAGTTCAGGTGGTGGTGGTGGTGGCACTCTCAAGTTTTGCTGCAGCATAGGTGGTGGTGGTGGTGGTGGCACTCTCGAGTTTTGCTGCAGCATAGGTGGTGGTGGTGGTGGTGGTGGCACTCTCAAGTTTTGCTGCAGCATAGGTGGTGGTAGTGGTGGTGGTGGTGGCACTCTCAAGTTTTGCTGCAGTATAGGTGGTGGTGGTGGTGGCACTCCCACATTTGGCTGTAGCATTGTTGGTGATGGTTGTGGCAGTATTGCTTCATTGAGGCTTGTTTCCTTTGGTGATATAGCTGGACTTTTCGAATTATCAACAATATTCAAGTGAGACCTGGGAAGCACTAGTGTTTCTTTTTCAGGACTGATCTCTATGGTTTCATCAGTTGTTGTTGTGAATTCAAGATTGTTCTTTAACCCTGTATTTGGTTCATCAACCTTTTTGTTGTTTACACTTAAAGTGCTGGAATCAAGGCCTCCTAAACTCGATAATGCATAAATTGAGAGGCGGGTAACATCAATTGGGTTCAGTTTTTCCACTGCTCGAACTCTGAGAGACCAGAGAGATGGTGGGCTATAATGCATATTTGCTTTGTCTCCACCTTTCCTAGAGCTTTTAAATAACTCTGGAAGCACTGAGGTTGGGGTGATTGGAGAACCCGGAGAAGCACTGCAAGGGCTGTTAGTATATGAAGAGCTATCCCTTAAGATTTTTCCAAATGTGTTAGTTTGTGGACTTTCATCCTTCAGGTCATCTTCATCCATGATATCAAATTTTTCGTGTGCCATCTTAATCATTGAATCAAGTGTGTCCAAGACTGTCTCAACTACACAACAACAAAATCAAGGAAGTCAAGTTTTGTTCTTAATCATTATTAAAAACTTCTTAAGATAGCTTCGTTTCAATCTGAATCATGAAATAGATCTTTTTGGAATAGAGAGGATCCTAGTCATAATCAACTACATACCAAGTTGCTCCGAATTGATGTTCTCCTTGTATGGTGACAAATCACATTTAAATATGTCCATAGAATCCTGATTCATCATCCATGAATCTCCAATAGATTTCAAAGCCTCTAAGAAGTAAATCAGAACCTGTTTGAACATGTAAGTTCTTAGTACTCAGAGTTAAATTGGCATCCAATTAAGTACCTCAAGCCAATTCTTGGTGGAACTAAATTATAAACCTGATCCGAGGGTGTTCCCTTTATTTCTGACAGCCATTTACTTGATAAAATTTCAGGGTAAAGCTCTTGGAGATCTTCAATTGTGACCATCACCAGCTGCAAGAAGACAAATTTAGTAGGAAGAGTAAATAAATGCAGCAAAACTTTAGAGAAGGTGGTGTTTTTACTAATTATGTTAAGTTGCACAAAAAAGTGGGGAAGATACCTCATTCATGGAAGTTGATCCATCACAAGGAGGTACATCAATTACGTCTCGAAAGATTGAGATCTTCTTCCGGAGTTCCATCATCAAAATTAAGTTGTTGGCATGACCATATGGGCCGCCCATTGTCATGATGTGCACTTCCTTCTGATTTTTGGGTATCTTCTTATGGAGGTCATAGCCTTTCATTGTCTACAGCAATCATTCCTTTTAGTGTCAAAGATAGCTATTGAAAATTTGAAAGTGATAAAGCTAATCCCAAGGTTTCTAATATTTCAGAACTCTTTGTATTTTATTGCAGATTTCCCAACTTCCTAGAACTGGATTGAACATCTTTTAGGAATACCATCATGATCTAATCTGAGAAACATGCTTTTGTTATAAAATGCCAAGTGAAATCATTTTTTGAGAGTCAACCTGGGACTGATAAGACCTTAATTTTAGTGTGCTCCTTGTATGTGGGATTTATATGTACCAAAGACTTATAGATGGCTAATTTGGCCTTCATAAAGGGTATGCAGATAATCTTAGTTGTTTGGTTTTAAAAGTTGTGATTGCATTTAACAAAAGAAACCTAGACAATGGAGAAGTTACAAGAATTGCATGGCATAAAATCTATAGAGTACTATTCAAAGAAAATTAAACAACAGGAATGCAATTGAAATGGCTTTTCTAGAATTATATAAATTCCAATTACCATATTCAATTTAAAAGGGTTGCCTAATCTCCTTAAAGCGTACATATCTAGATATATAAACAGGTAGGGTACAATAGAAGAAATAAGAACATGCAGAACAAAACTTGAGTAACCATGTCAAGTTGTACCTCAATCCCATGTCCCTTGCGACGAAATAGAAATGGTGTCAAACCGCATAAGGTCCCGGTAGCCATGGCTATCACAAAACAAAGTCTTATAAAAGACTTGAATGGCAAGAAAACAATGATGATGAAGATGATGTTGATGATGACCAATGACAATACAAACCTTGTTTTACCGTTCCTGGTCAGAGATAAGAGGTTTGAAAATGACTCCAAGGGGTTTAATTATAATGAAAACATATATAATTTGACAATTATTCTAAGCTTTGTAAACGAAAACACAAGGAAACAATAAAATTACGAGTTGAGTCTAATTGAGAAAACCGTAATGTGCATTGCACTTGGGCTATTACAAGGGTGAACGGAGAACCATTATATGAACTTCTCTGGCAAGAGAGAGTCAAAGAGAGAAAAGAAAAAAGACTAGTCTTTATAAGGAAGGAACATCCCACGTTAAGAATTATTCCTGTCTTCTAGCTAGTTCGTTTGTTTCATAATTGGTCTAGTGTTAGTGCATTTTGGTGCACCATTTACGGCTAACTAAACCATTGCTTAATTATAGAAAGTGATAATTCTAGGCTGCCAGACAATGAAACAGCTTCTATTTGTGCAAGATGAGGTGGTTGTTTTTGTGTTCCATTCTAATTTGTAACAAAAATTTGTTCAATTATTTTCTAAATATATCTATAGGATACAATTGAACTTTTCCAATATACTAAAATGGTTCTAAATTTTTTGAATTTTGAGAATATTCTCCATATCATTTATCACACGTTGTAAATTGTTCCTAATAATACAATTTTAATTTTAATTTTCAATTTGACAATTTCACTCTTAGACTTTGTCAGTCTTTCACATTATGATCATGACATATGGCAGAAAGCTATTAATAATCTATGTCATAATTGTGGAATTAATCAATCTGATTTAGTCCACCTAATGAGTAGTTGATATCCAAAAACATGTATATGTGCTCCATTTTTTAAATTCGACCACCAATCATTCTTTCAATAATTGCTGAAATAGGAAGTTGTAACAATTTCAATTGATAATGGAGGACTGAATCAAACTAGAGAGATTAAAAGTAAGAGGTACAGTTTCAACAACTTTGCTTTTACAAAAAAAAAAAAATTTGCAAAAGACTTGGGACAACCTTTAAGAACTTAGCCATATTGATGTCTATCAATAGCAATGATTTGATAAAAAAAAAGGGGGGGAAATGATTATATAGGTTGAAAACATAAGTTTGGATAATTTAGAGAAGTTGAATTTCACTAGGATGGGAGGAAAAAAAAAATCCTATCAAAGCAATGACAGAAGCTTTAAAACCTTGAGGGGTAGCTCAACTAGTACGGCCTTTAGGTGTGCTTTCCAAT
>OU015767.1:34321379-34386475 GCA_907173295.1 Fagus sylvatica
AATGTAGTTTCATCCAATAAATTGGAAGCGTCACACCCTTGCATGCATGCATTTCAAAACACTATTAGACAAATGAACGAAATTTGACAACACTAATAAATAAACAAATAATCTTTTAATTACAATAATAAAAAACAAAAAAAAGGTAATTCAAGACTTAATACCATTACAAAACAATCGTGGAACTGCAGCCTAACCAACGAGGCTGCCATCCGTGGTTCATGCTTCACAGCTTTTACCACCACCTTGTTGATTTCTTCTATGGCACCAGGGCACGTCCCATCTTAGAAGTTTTCTGGGCTACATACTATTATGGAAAATAAACATATATATGTAAAAACATATATATATATATATATATATATATATATATATATATATATATATATATATATATATATATATAATATATATATATATAATATATAAAATATATATATATATATATATATATATATATATATATATAATATTATATATATATAAATATATATTATACATATATATAAACATTTAACATATACATATAGCCTGAGAGCATAGAAATGAACCAAGGCAAAGCAGAATAGAAACAAAGCATCTTTTCTTTGAGCCTCCAAGAATGAAGTGCTGATCCAAAAATAAATGCTGGGGGAGTGAATAGAATCATTAAGTGGCCTGCATAGTTTTTATCTGATCCTGGCTGCAAATAATGGAGCAGCTCGTGGATGAATTAAGTTGTTTCATTTGCACCATTTAATGAAGCACGGATCAAATAGATCACAACACAACTAGCTTCAAAGTAAACTTGGACCATCCAATATAAGAATGACCGAACATCAGTTGTTTCTGAAGTAGTCACTATAGGAAGCATATAAACTTATTTTAACAGACAGAAATCAAAAGAGAAATGCTGCATATAAAGAGAGAAAATGGAGAAATTCTGTTTTTCTTTTTAATTATTTTTCCAATCAAGTATTACCATAACCAATGACATCGAAAGATCAAACTTATATATATGTTTAAAAATAAAGATATATACGTATAGTACCAACCTCGTTGGTTAGGCTGCACTTCCACATTTTTTATCAACAGCAGCTTTGATCTCGTTGATAATCTCAAATCCTCTGGCGGAATTGTTGTTTGGTGGGGTTGTTTTCTCCGTTTTCATCAATGTAGTTTCATCCAATAAATTGGAAGCGTCACACCCCTGCATGCATGCATTTCAAAACACTATTAGACAAATGAACGAAATTTGACAACACTAATAAATAAACAAATAATCTTTTAATTACAATAATAAAAAACAAAAAAAAGGTAATTCAAGACTTAATACCATTACAAAACAATCGTGGAACTGCAGCCTAACCAACGAGGCTGCCATCCGTGGTTCATGCTTCACAGCTTTTACCACCACCTTGTTGATTTCTTCTATGGCACCAGGGCACGTCCCATCTTAGAAGTTTTCTGGGCTACATACTATTATGGAAAATAAACATATATATTATAAACATATATATAAACATATATATATATATATATATATATATATTAAACATAAACATATATATGTTTAAAAATAAAGATATATACGTATAGTACCAACCTCGTTGGTTAGGCTGCACTTCCACATTTTTTATCAACAGCAGCTTTGATCTCGTTAATAATCTCAAATCCTCTGGCGGAATTGTTGTTTGGTGGGGTTGTTTTCTCCGTTTTCATCAATGTAGTTTCATCCAATAAATTGGAAGCGTCACACCCCTGCATGCATGCATTTCAAAACACTATTAGACAAATGAACGAAATTTGACAACACTAATAAATAAACAAATAATCTTTTAATTACAATAATAAAAAACAAAAAAAAGGTAATTCAAGACTTAATACCATTACAAAACAATCGTGGAACTGCAGCCTAACCAACGAGGCTGCCATTCCGTGGTTCATGCTCCACAGCTTTTACCACCACCTTATTGATTTCTTCTATGGCACTAGGGCACATCCCATCTTAGAAATTTTCCATTAGTGTTGCTGAAACAGCACTAGTCAAAGACAACTATGAATACTAGAACTCTATTTGCCATAATCTTACTTTTATCTTCTTCTTTTTTTTAGTATAGGCTTGTTTCTTTTTTTTCGAATATCTAATCTACTTCCTTGCACTTCTATTGATAATGTTTTGAATACCCTAGGGAAGCTTCGTAGGAAGCTTCCTTCAGTATTATTGATTAATTAACACAAGAAAAACAAATACCCCTAGCGGTTGATTAATTGACAAATTTTCAATGACATCTTAGATGTTCAATTTACCCTCTAATGTCTAACCTTAACATTAATCAATTGACTCAGTTACCACAACATAGCCAAGGACGTAGCTAGGATTTCAATTAAGTGGGGGCCGAATATAACATTGTCAACACATGTAGGTTTATGTTATATATATGATATATATTATATATTATATATAATATATTGATCAATACATATGTATATGTGTAACGTGTGTGTGTTTTAAGTGTGTATTATACATTTACATGTCATATGTTACATATATATATATAATGTATTATATATATATATACATAAACATAAACATAAACATGTATGTTGACAATGTTATACTTCGGCCCCCACTTAATTGAAATCCTAGCTACATCCTTGAGTTCAGTGGAACATTAATTGAAGGAACATATGCAATTGTTATGTAGCAAAACACTAAGAAAAGCAAATGATCAAGGCACATAAGCAATGCATATGTAAGTAAAACACCAAAATGTTAAGCACAAAAGTAGGAATTCAAGAAAAACTTAAAACCCAAAAACTAAAGCATGAAAAGAGATTGGTATGGTACCTTTCGGAGCTAAGATTAGCCAAGCTTTCAGTGCTCTCCTCCATTCTAGCTTGCCATGTGTCTCTGAGAGGGGAATTGAAGTGGTAGCGCCTCTTTCTGTGTGTGTTAAATGTTCTTATTGCTTTCCATTATGGACTGGTACTCATGCGTATTTATATAGATAGATAAAGAGAAGAGAGAGTTGGGGAATGGTCCGAATGGAGAAGGTGACCTTGGAATATTTTAATATAACTTTAGACTTTAGAAGGCTTTGGCACAACAGGGAAAAAGAGAAGTGAAAGAAACAGGTGTATTAAATCGTCCGAATTTTTGAATAATTCGGCATAGAGATTTACGTATAAGGACAAAGTTTTGAATTGATATATATATATATATACCATCAGATAAATAAGTGTGCACTGTTAATTATATTCACTTAGAAATTAGAGTAGAAGTGTGATAGGAAACATATATCTTAAGGATAATCCAAAAACCATTTAACACATTCACATGGGAAACTCAAAAGGAATAATGGTGTAATTGGCAAAAAAAGAAGCCACGTGGGAGGGTGGGTGGGTGGAGAAACTGAAGTAAAAAAACAATAGAGATAGAATGAGGAGAAGAGAAACGTAGTACAGAGAAGAAGAAAAAAGCAAGACAGAAAAAGAAAAGAAAAAAAATGTGGAGAAAAGTACCAACCTACTATTGGCCTATTTTGGAGAGCTGGCAGGGGGCCAAGGCCCCCCTTGGTCCCCATGTAACTCCGTTCCTGGACATAGCTAAAGAGAAATGTCTTCAATATTAATTCTTGCTTAAGCCCGTGTACGGCAGACACACATAGGACTACTTTTTTTTTTTGATATGTGATGGTGACACACATATAGGACTACACCACACATTCTTCCTCTATCTTTGATTGGATAAATTATTCAGTCCACCGGGTGAACCACGTCATCTTTCCACTATTCCAATAATTAAATGACACGTGTGATAATTAATACAGTCAGCTTGGGGCTATTTGGTCATTTTAAAAGTATTGATATACTGTACACATAATGATCCATTTCAATACATATGACGAAAACTTGGTGACACGTAATGATCCATTTCAATACATTTTGTACGCTTAAAAGTCAAACTAATTCCTAATTATTTTCTTGAGGGATTTAAGGCATTTGTCCAAAGTGTGTTAATTTTTTTATTGCCATAATCAAAATCAAAATCAAAATCATTTTTCTTAAATCATTCACAAAAAAGGGCTTTCTTTCTATACAAGACTCAAATTGTAGCTATTAATTAAGCACTAAAACATTTGACTTTTAAGCATACAAAATTCAAATATTAGCTATAACTTAAGCACTGAAAATTTTCACCTTGCTTTTTTTGTCTGAGATTTTCACTTTTCTTTCATTGCAAATGATTTAAACCTTGAGTAAAACTATAGAAAATATTCAACATAGGTAGTTTGGTACATTGAGTGTTATAATATGAGATTCCCAATTATCGATAAGCATTGAACCTTGTTCTAAATTATTTCTGCTTTGTTGTAACACATAATTGGGTTGAGATAGACTATGATAATTCTCATATGTTGCTCGATTTTCAAGTGGGACTACGTTTTCTTTGTGAGATTCAATTGGGCAAAAAGGACTCCTTAATTGCCAATGCCTCTAGTGACCTTCCTGGGCCTGCCATGGATGTGGAGCAGCTGATCAAGAAGTTCAAGGCAAAGAATTTATCAGAGGATGATCTTGTTGTCCTCTCCGGGGTTTATACGATAGGATTGGCGCATTGTTTTCTATTCCGGAAGAGAATTTACAATGAGAGTGATATTGTGGAGCCCAAGTTTGCTCAAAGCAAAGGGAGTGTCCTTTGGTGGGTGGGGATGACAACTTGCCCCCCCTTCCACCCCACACTATTTGATAACAGATATTTCATAGGACTATTACAAAAACAAGGGCTGCTCCACTCGGATGTAGCCTTTCTAGCCTCCAATTCCACCATGCAGAAACTTATTGAATATGTCAATAACCAAACTAAATACTTTCTTTATTTTGCCATTTCAGTGGTGAAAATGGTTGCCATTGGAGTGCTTACTGGCGAAAACGGCGTTATACGCCGTAATTGCCATTCCGTTTAACATGGGCTACATACTATTATGGAAAATACATTAACTCTATTACTTATATATATATATATATATATATGTTTGAACATACAAAAACAAAAATCCAAATCCAGCACCAAAAGAGCAAAGGCACTTGATATTGATTATTTGTTTGATTTTTGTAGGTTGGAGGACCAAGCTGGAAGATTCAATTGGGCAAAAAGGACTCCTTAATTGCTGATGCCTCCAGTGACCTTCTAGGGCCTGCCACGGATGTGGAGCAACTGATGAAGAAGTTCATGACAAATAATTTATCAAAGGATGATCTTGTTGCCCTCTCCGGGGTTTATACGATGGGATTGGCGCGTTGTTTTCTATTCAGGAAGAGAATTTACAATGAGAGTGATATTGTGGAGCCCAAGTTTGCTCAAAGCAAAAGGAGTGTCGTTTGGTGGGTGGGGATGACAACTTGCCCCCCCTTCCACCCCACACTGTTTGATAACAGATATTTCATAGGACTATTACAAAAACAATGGCTATTCCACTTGATTGCTGCCTTTCTAGCCTCCAATTCCACCATGCAGAAAGTTATTGAATATGTTAATAATCAAACTAAATACTTTCTTGATTTTGTCATTTCAGTGGTGGAAATGGGTGCCATTGGAGTGCTTACTGGCCAAAATGGCGTTATACGTTGTAATTGTCATTTCATTTAACATTGGCTACATACTATTATAGAAAATACAATAACTCTATTACTTATATATATATATATATACATAAAACAAAAATCCAAATCCAGCACCAAAAGAGCAAAGCCACTTGATTTTGATTATTTATTTGATTTTTGTAAGTTGGAGGACCAAGCTGGAAGATTCAATTGGGCAAAAAGGACTCCTTAATTGCCAATGCCTCCAGTGACCTTCCTGGGCCAGCCACGAATGTGGAGCAGCTGATCATGAAGTTCAAGGCAAAGAATTTATCAGAGGATGATCTTGTTGTCCTCTCTGGGGTTTATACGATAGGATTGGCGCGTTGTTTTTTATTTAAGAAGAGAATTTACAATGAGAGTGATATTGTGGAGTGGAGCCAAAGCAAAGGGAGTGAGTCCTTTGGTGGGTGGGGATGACAACTTGCCCCCCCTTCCACCCCACATTGTTTGATAACAAATATTTCATAGGACTATTACAAAAACAAGGGCTGCTCCACTCGGATGCTGCCTTTCTAGCCTCCAATTCCACCATGCAGAAAGTTATTGAATATGTCAATAACCAAACTAAATACTTTCTTTATTTTTCCATTTCAGTGGTGAAAATGGGTGCCATTGGAGTGCTTACTGGCGAAAACGGCATTATACTCCGTAATTGCCATTCCGTTTAACATGGGCTACATACTATTATAGAAAATACAATAACATTACTAATACTACTAAAATATATATATTTATATACATATTATATAATATAATTATATATATAATATATATATATATATATATATATATATATACATATATATATATATATATATATATATATATACATAATATAATATATATAATATATATAATATAGTATAATATACATTAAAACATATATACATAAATATATAATATAAATATATAACATAAACATATATATGTTTAAAAAAAAAGAAAATATAGATATAGTACCAACCTACCTACTATTGGCTCTTTTTGGAGAGCTGGCAAGGGGTCAAGGCCCCCCTTGGTCCCCATGTAGCTCCGTCCCTGGCACCAGGGCAGGTCTGATCATAGAAGTTGGACATTAGTGGTGCTAAATGAGCTTTACTCCAAAAACCCTAGGCTACTATGAATACTATAAGTATATTTGCCATAATCTCACTTTTTTTTTCTTTTTTTTTTAATATTTAATCTACTTACTTCTTTTTCTTAACTTACTACTTCTTTGTTCTTTTTTTAAACAACTTTCACCAATTCTGTCATTTTTCATAATGACAATTGAATACTGCAATTCTTCAGATTTATAATGCTTCGTAGGTAGCTTCCTTCGATAATTTGGTTGAAGCTTTTTTTTTTTTTTTTTTTTTAATTTTTAAATCAATATAAAATTAAATGAATTGGTATAGACATATAATGGATAACTTAATAAATAATTAGGCACATGGATGTGTTTTATAGAATACCTTCATACTTAAGCAATAGTTATTAATTAAGTTGGCATATAAATGAAGAAGACGTGTGCAAATAACATTTCTCTATTATCTATTACTAGTATTAAGAGGATTCCATTCCTTAATGTCCATTTTAATGTGGTCCCAAAAAATATAAGATAACCACTCAACCACTGAGTCTAACATATTTACTTGATTTAAAAGCAGAGAGAGAGAGCTCATTTTACTAGTAATTATATATATATCCTCTTAATACTAGTAATAGATAATAGAGAAATGTTATTTCCACACGTATTCTTCATTTATATGCCTACTTAATTAATAACTATTGCTTAAGTATGAAGGTAACTTAAATGTGGTCCCAAAAAATATAAGATAACCACTCAACCACTAAGTCTAACATCTTCAGTTGATTTGAAAGCCAAGAGGGAGAGAGAGAGAGAAAAAAAAAAAAAACCATTTTACTCCACGTTTTTCTACTGAAGAATTCAAATTTAAAAATAATAGTTCTTGATGATAATCATGAATTAGTCTTCTCTTTCTTTCTTTCTTTCTTTTTTATTTTTTATTTTTATTTTTTTTTTTATTTTTTATTTTTATTTTATTTTATTTTTTTTTAGAATCATGAATTAGTGTGTCTAGCCTTTTTCACATGATATGCAATTACATTAATTGGTTATCTTCACTTTACACCAACTAACAACATGAAGGAGGCCAAGCCCATTCCCAATTTCAAATCATATGCATGCTAGACAACTTTAAATTTTAATTGAAGCCTGCCTAGAAAGAAACTCTATTATTACTAATATTCTTAGAATTTGTGTATTTAATAATTGGGAGGGGTGTCAAATTGATTAGAAAATAGCATCGAATCGAAGCGAATTTGTGTCATATCTAAGCTTGTAAAGAAATGCAAAAGCGTTTTGAGAAATGAAAAATCGAATAGGAAAAGCTCACCATTTTTGCAAATTAGAGAATACAAAGCTTCGATTGGAATCACGAAAATCAGAGATCGAAGAGAGAGAGACTACTTGGCTGTTAAGAGAGAATGGGATTTGAAAGGCTTCTATTCCCGTGTTGATAAAGAAATTAACTGAAAGGCTTGCAGGTCTTTGATTGAGCTTTTTTTATCTGTTCAAAAATTGAAAATAACATGGAAATATTTTAGTTTTTTAATTGATTTTTTATTATTATTCAGATATTTGAAAAGATTGTAAATAGTAAATACAGTTCCGTTCAATTAAAAAAAATTCTTCGGTTCCACGGCAACCCATGAGATGAGGAAAAATAAGTGGGCCTCTATTCAAAAGAAAGATTGGGCCGCTCTCCAACTCCCTTCTTATAAGGCTTTTTGTGGTATCTTTTTAGTTGACGCAAAAACCATATTTTTTTGTAGTGTTTCCTTTTACAAAATCGTGTATAGTTTTCCTATTCCCATTTGTCAGCCCTCCATTTATTCTATCATCAATACGAAATTGGATTAGATGAATTTGTTTTTCCTTTTGTTTTGTTCTTTCCATTTACCTCATCATCAATTTAAAAACGGTTTTCTTTTTGGCCTTCTTTTCATTTACTTATTGTGTGTTTTTCGTTCTTTCCATTTGTCAGCCCACCATTTGCTCCATCATCAATACGAAATTGGATCAGATTAATTTGTTTTTTCTTTAGTTTCGTTCTTTCCATTTACCCCATCATCAATTTAAAAAGGGTATTAATGTGTTTTGTGTGTGTGTTAAAAAACACTCTATTCTCAAAAGCTAATAATAAGAAATGGGTAAAGGAGATGTGATCAATGGATGGATCAAACAAAGAGGTTCTTTGTTATGGCTAAACAAATGAAAAGGACAGGAAAGGAATGAGGCCTCTAATTTAGATGTCTCTTTAGGAACTATATCAAGTTGTATAGTGTCTATTTGGAGCGATATCACATAACCCATATGTAACATATATTTTTTAAGTGTTTTTTTTTCATGCCTTTCATCACATGCTAGACTTTAGAGAGAGAAAATTGTTGATGTATCTGCTTTAATCATAGTGGTAGCGATATTTATTGCTGTATTAACTGGTTGTGTTGTTTGGTTGTTCTAATTGGATTTTGGAATAGATGTGAGTTCTTGGTTGAAATTAGATGCATATTGGTTTTGAACTTGGATATATTTTGTAAGTTCTCTTTTGAAAATCTAAGTTACATTATTATTTAAGATGATTCTTTGCATTTCAGGTAGGCCTGCTCCAAAGCAATCAATCCCGAATGAGCTTATGCAAGTAGGAATTGGTAACTTTATATATGAGGCATTGAAGAATTTTTTACATGTTTCATTTTTTTATCTCATTGTCACAATGTCACTTCATTCCTTACAGGCCAGTCCTACCCTTACCTTAAGTCATTTAAACATGCTTTTCTACATGTTTTTTGGGCCCGTTATTTTGGGCTGAACAGCTATAAGTTTGAAAGCCCGTTGTTTAAACTCTGTGGGCCTAATGTTTTGGGCAGAACTATGTGTTTACTTCGGAGGCCCATTGTTTTGGGCTTTATACTAATTCTGTAAATACTCTACTTTATATCCATTCTGTGGGCCGGTAGTTTTGGGCAGAACAATGTTGTGACTTTGGGGGCCCGTTGTCTTGGGCTATTTACTAATTCTCGTAGATAATCTACTGTATACTCTATATATATGATGATATTTATATGAATGGATTTATTTATTTTATGGTTTTTGATTTTATTTTCTCAAATTTTCAAATAAAATTTCGCATATTATATATATATACTCTCTTCTTTTGCTGAGGTTATTGTACTGTATGACTATTGAATTCGGAGTAAAACCCTTATTTATTTATTTATTTTTTTAGAGTTTATTTGTACATCCTAGAGTTAATAATGCAAATAAGAGGTGTGAAAAACTGAAAATAACACTAGCCTATATTCTAGATAGAGTTTTATCACTAGACTAGAGGGACTTAAGATTAAGTAAGTATGGTACGTACAAATAAAAAAGTGTATCATAGAATTCCGTTGTATGTTTTATTTATTTTAGGGTTTAATTTTTTTTTAAACTATAAAATTTAATTTGTTACACTCCTAAATTATACACTTTAAATGTAATTTTTCAATAACAACAAAAGAAAAAAAAATTAAAATCTTTCAAAAGAATTGTCTTTTTATTTATATTTGGTAAATTACACTAATCTCTCTTGAAGTTTGGAAAAATGTTAGAAATCTCCTCCTATTTTTAAAATGACTCTTAGCTCCCTGAAGTTATTATTCTCATTTTTATTTTTAAAATTTTTCTTATCGTATAACTAATATGGTTAGTAAGTATTATTTTCCTGCTCAACTAATTACTGCCTGAGAGCGTGAGAGCGACCATATTAAGTATTATTTTGAGGTTATTTTAGATGAGATTTTAATTTGAAAAATACATATTTTCACTATTTTGACTTAATTTGTGATGAACATAAATAGTCATAGGGTTATTTGTTATAGAAAACAAAACTTTAAGGGGTGAAGTGTTGTTTATAAAAATAGGAAGGAATTTCTGACATTTCCCTAAACTTCAAGTGAGGTCATTGTAAATTACCCTTTATTTTTTCAAACATTTGACTATGCAATACAAACGATAATCATATTTAAACTTTTGTAGGAAGGTTATCCGAGATTTGTTTACTTCTTTACTTTATGAAATCAACTTTTATGTTCAAAAAAATCATGTATGATTTGAGAACCTACAAAATTTTGCTCCAAATCATTTAATAATGATTAAAAAGATAATCTACATGTGTTTCTAATCACACCTAGTATTTAGTAGTTGTATGATTTAAAAACGATCTTTTAAATTATCAATTAAATTTTTTGCTATGATAAAAATATGAAAATAGTTTATATCCAACCTGGTTTGGAGGAATCTATCTCTAACTCACTACGTGGCAAGTGAATAGATCATCCATATATACTTTTCGTCATATGACATTTTTTATGAGTTATGTGACTTTTTAAAATACATATATGAATGGTCTATTTAGTTATCACGTAGTGGGAACATAAACTCTGTACTAAAAATATTCCTTCTAAAGTATAACATATAGTGATATAGATTTGTTTTTAAAGATCCAGCTGTCTGCTTTGGTTGTGGGCCGAGACTCACAAAAAGTCAAGAAATGACCAAGCAGCATGCATGTGCATTGCTTCATCACTTCCCGCTGGCTCACTCCTCTCTCTCACTCATGTACATGATCTTTCACTCATTCATGTTCAACTCAACTACATGTCACATTTCCAATAACCTTTTAAACACATTCTAAGACTCTCCCTCTCTCTCTCTCTCTCTCTCTCTCTCTCTCTGTCAGTGTTTCTGTTAGTATGGAATCAAAAGCTCGTCTTGATTATGCTCTCTTCCAACTCACTCCAACTAGAACAAGGTAGAACCCACTTTCTTTTTCCTCTTTACAATGCTGTGTTTCATTGTTTGTTATCAGAACTGATAAAAAAAAGTGTTCTTTTTTGTATGTGTGAATATTGGCAAGATGTGATCTTGTGGTCTTTTCTGGGGGGATTACTGAGAAACTAGCTTCTGGGTTATTTCAACCTTTCATTTCTCACCTCAATTCTGCAAAAGATGAGATTTCCAAAGGTGGGTACTCAATTAAGCTTCGTCCACCCAACCTTGGTGCACACTGGTTCACCAAAGGTACTTTTGAAAGGTAACTTTTAATCCTTCCTTTTATCTTGTACACATTATGACATGATTCTCAATTTTGATTTTCATCAATTGAAGGATATGTGGGTTGATTTATTATACTGTATGATTTGAAAATATCTGATTAATATGAATAATTATTGAATATTATCCTAGTTTTAACTTTTAAGGCCCACCCCACCCCCTATTTTGTGAACCCGGATAGTTCAGGACCATTCTAAAAATTGAATTGAGAATGATTCAGTAATTCTGTTCAGAGATGCCAAATTATTGCAATTCAGTGTAGAATGGAGGCTCACCTGACTTAGTAAATTGATTTTTGGATATCCATTGCATCATTACAGATATTTTTCCAAGTATTTTTGGAATTCCAACTTATTTTTATGCCTGATAATTCCCAAATGCTGAATTTTCTTTGTAATGAATTGTTGAAGTGTACTTTGGTTAAATTTAATCCTGTCCCAAAAATTTCTTGGATTTTGACATCTGTATGCATACTTATTTGTACATTTTGGCCAGATTTGTGCGCTTCATAAGCACACCAGCAGTTCTTGAGAGGTTTGTCAGCATAGAAAAAGAGATCTTGCAAATTGAGAGTTCAGTTCAAGCTAATGAATCCAACATCCATGTATCTGGGCAATCGGTGGAAGGTATGCTCTGAACTTAAATACTATTAGCATACTTTTCTATTTGTGTTGAATTTGCTTTACTTAGGTTGACACCTCATAATTACTTATTATGATTTTGACCCGTTGAATTAGTATATTTAAAGGTAAAAGTAACATTTTTTTTCAGAAGTTTGAATTTTTCATTCTATCTACCCCGTATATTGGATCACATGTGCAGCACATTCTTTGATTTTCTATGTGACATGTCAGGAAGTTCCCTAAATCCTGTGATCTTGCCCATGTCAACTCAGCTCAACTTCATAAACACTTTATTTCAATTAAAATCGATAGTTTTTCCTCCAAAATGGGAGAAAATTACAAACGAACACCTCTAAGAGATGATTAATTTTTCCTTTGAGTCAGACTGAACTAGTTAATCCTGGAAAACAAAAGTTTAGTAAAAAAAATTACATTACTTAGTCAAATGTCATAATTCTGTCTACTGATGAACTTTGGTGTATTAGGAAGTGTTTCAGCTGCTAATGGTAGCACAAGGAAGTCTGCTGATTCCTCTAAGGTATGTCATTTGTTCAAAATAACTGTGGAACAATAGTGCTGTTTTTCGAAAATTATGATTGGTTTAAAAGAATTGTTGGTGCTTCTGCCCAGATAAAATGTGAACTAGAAGGCATGGATGACGATGCAAAAGATGAAAACTCCAAGTAACTCTTCCTATATTTTAATTCGCTGCTCTTGGTGAAATGTCAATACCTTCTCTTCATTGCGCATCAAGTATTTTTGTCATTGATATATTCAGCTGTTGTAATGTAAAGGGTACACCTCCAACGTCTTTTGGATACTCGGAAAACATTGCTTCGGCAAGAGCAGGCAATGGCTTATGCACGTGGTATTGTTGCTGGATTTGAAATGGACAGTGTAGATGATCTCATTTACTTTGCAGACGCCTTTGGAGCTTTGCGTTTGAGGTATGAACTGGTACATTCTATACATGTTGAAGGCTAGATAGAGCTTTTGGGATGTAACAGAAGAAGAAAAATTTCAATACTAAAACACAGATACAATGAAGTTAACTAACAAAATTTGAATGGAATTATCAAAGATATGTAATTTTTTTCTTTCACATTTCCAAATTACTTTTTCTTTCCTCTGTTTTTCAAAATATATTTTATTCTCTTTTCTCTTTAGTGAAATATACTGGTTTCACTTATTTGTTTTGGGTGTATTGAATAGGAAAAAAATGTTTTTTCTCGAAATACAAACTCTGTCTAAGTGCTTTCATCTATGATCAAATTGTTTTGGCCTTCCATATGTATCCATATTACACGAACTGCTATTAAGATTCACTGCACTTGATAGACATTATCAGTGGTTTTACTTTCTTCATTGGTTGTGGCCATAATGTATTCCTGCCGATGACACTTTTTGACTGGCTACTTTTGATGAAATATTATGTCCTTCTATAAAGTAATTTTAGAAGACAATAGTTCTTCATTCAGTTAAGAAAAAGGTATCTGCATGTATTCTAGATGGAGTTCAGATGTATCAGGTCACTTAAACTTGTTCCGAACTATCCTTGGCAGATTGCTTTGATATATGTCTCTCCTCATCTCATTTAAGGAATAAAATTCAGTTAGAGTATTTTCGGCCTGCTTGAGTCCTAAGATCAAATGTCTACTATATGCAGGGAAGCATGCATTAATTTCAAAGAATTATGCAAGAAAAAGCATGCAGATGGTCTTTGGATGGAGGAATTAGCAGCAGTGAAGGCATTCTCCCCATCCGAACTTTCATTTGTGGGAACATCTGGAATTGTACTTACAAATGAAATAAGTGCCTATAATCAAAGTACCACCTTAGATTCTTCCAAAGATGGTGCCTCTTCCTGTAATCTTGTGGCAAATGGGAGTTTGGATACATCAAAATCCGGCTCGTCTACAAGTACTATTCATTCTTATATTGCTTTTTCTGCCCTGCTATTGAAAATGTTTTTCCTGATTCAAATGATAGTTCCACATGCTTTATGCTTTCTATTTTCAGTTAGTGATGCAATTCCATGCGCTATATTCTTTCTATAGTATGTGCTATAACCCATTTTACCAATGATCCACCCCCAATGATAAACTACAATTCAGGTATCTTGAGTTAAGATGTTTCCTCTAATTTTTTTCCCCCTAACAAAAGTGGGAAAGAGATCTGGTTCAAATAAAACAAAGTAAGTCAAATAGACCCAATAATTATGTGTTATAAGTTATAACGTATAAAGAGGGCAAGAATAAGTGTAATAGTAGAAGAAAAAAGGAGTCAAAGACAACAACTATGTTTCTGTTTTATTTTAAACTGAAATATTAACCTACTTCATAGTTCATAATACATTGTTGATATTAGCATTATCTTTCCGATAATAATAATCACTGGTTTTTGTTTTTCACTCACCCCAACTTGTATATACAAATGCAATTTATTTTCTTCTATTTTAATTGATGTTGTACACTTGAGGTTCTGTAATGCAGTCTCTTATTCTCAGTATGTGGAACTGAACAGCAAAGATTCTGTGCAAATGATGCTTTTGTGAATTTGAGAACTACTATGAACTTCCATAATCATCATGTTTTGCAATGGCATGCATATAATGTAATAGGAAATATCTAGAGACATCTGTTCCAACAGATAAAGGGCTGTTCATTTATGTCAAGGTTGCATCATGTGCAGATGATAACTTGCCTGCGTCAGATCAGACACCATCAACTACGGCAAAAATTCAATTGCCTATGCCATGGCAAAACCAGATTCCTCAGTATATGTACAACTTTCAAATCCCTATCCAACAAATACCTCCATATCAAGGATATCCTTTCCCTCCAATGCAGTCTGTTCCTCCTTACTATCCAAAGAACATGCAATGGCCTCCCAATATGGATAAATCTAGTCAGCAACCCAATTATAGGAATCGGAAGTCATCTTCAGCAGGGAGGAAGCAAAATAAAAAAGAACCTGAAAATGCAGAAGACAGAGGAACAGATTCCAGTGACTCTGATTCTGGGAGTGATTCAGATTCACACTTACAGCAAGACAGACAGCATTCTTCAAGGGAGCATCAAAAAATAAAAAAGCATAGGAAGAAATCCTCCAGAACAGTTGTCATTCGTAACATCAACTATATCAGTCCTAAGGGGAGAGATGGGAAGAAGGGCAGTGTCTCTGATGAATCTACTCCGGATGAGGAGGAGTTCATTAATGGAGATTCCCTTAAAAAGGAGGTAGAGAATGCAGTTGGAAATGATGCTACTAACCAAGATCTTAATAGTGATCTGGTTGCGAATGCTTCTGAGGGAGGAAAAACAAAGAACTGGAATGCTTTTCAGAAACTACTGATGAAAGATGACGAGACAGACATTAGAGAGGTAGACAAGCTTCGGTCCATAGATGTTCAGGATGAACATTTTAGACTCAGAAGCTCTGAAGGTGGAACTTCATTCCCAGCCAGACCTGCTGTTGAAATGGAGTTTGAGAAAGCTCCCAAGCGACTGATGGCTGCAGCTGATTCCTTTATTGTAACTGAGAGGAAGGGTGGAAATGATGGTAGCGCTGAATTGGAAGATTTTGAAAATGGCGAGAATTTTCATCCTGTTATGAAAAGGAGGGACTCTGCAGATGAAGAACTACTGTTTTCACAGAGAATTGAAGAATCAGGGACTGACTCCCAGAATACATTATCTACTTGTGCTGCTGAGTCGACTAAAATCAAGACTGGGAGAATGGAAGACTGGTTTACTGTCAATCACTCAGGAATGTCAGAAAACCATGATTTAAACATCAACCAAACAGTCCTTGGTGGTGATTGCATCTTATCATTAGAGGGTGATTGCTCTCACACTGAGAAAAGTAGAATAGGGACACTTATTGACGATTCTTTCATGATAGAGACTCGACCAACAGTTGATGATCAGTATGATTCTCAATGGAAAACAGACATAAGCATGGAGACTGATATAGCTTTAGCTGCCTACTCAGAAAATGGCACTTCAGATATTTCACATGTTAAGCATGAAAAATCTAATGCCAATGAGCCAGATGATCTTTGTGTGGTGTTTGAACGAGATTCTAGATTGGAGTCTGCTGAGGTTTCTTGGACTATGGACTATGGAACCGACATCTCATTTACGGAAGCTAATAGAAGATGTTCTGTTGTTGAAACAAGTGATCATGTAGATAAGAAGCTTCCTTCAAATTGTAAGAGCTCTGATTTCAATAATGAAGCAACTGAGATTAAAAATCCCAGTAAAGAAGCAAGGTCAAAAGTTTTGCGTGGATCACTTGGGAAGAGCAAAACTGAGGTCTTGTCCAAGAGCAAGAAACCAGCTTCTGTGAGCAGGCCTATTGTTCAGAAGAGCAAATTGGAGAAGGTAGTGACTAATATTCCATTTTATCCTGATTTTTTCTTTGCTTATCTTCCATCATATATTTTTTTTTCAGTACTCAACAATGAAATATGCTTGTAAACAGGAAGAAGAAATTCGGAAGAAGATGGAAGAACTGGTGATTCAACGCCAGAAAAGAATCGCTGAAAGAACTGCAGCGAGTGGTTTTACTCCCACAGCATCCAAGAAATCTCCATCCGAAAGTAAAGCAGTAAGAGGTTCCCTTAAGAGTGACAAGAATAAGATTCATTCCACAACACTTGAGACAAACAGAATAGGTCCCATCAAAATCAGGGCAACTTAGCAAAATCAAGCTTGAACATGAATTATGTTCTGGACACAGAAACCCCTCTTAAATATGATAAAGCCTTACTTGGTGCCTGAAATTTGAACAGACGGTATATATATAGTTAAATAAATCATCACCAACTAATGTGATGGAAAAGGAGCTAGTTTTACTAAAGAGATGGACCAACAGAGACAGGATTCCAGGTTCCTTATATTTTGTTGTGCCTACTCCCATTTATGATACTATTCATAGTCCTTGTTCATGATATTTGTATATTACATACTATAAAGTGCTTGTATCTTCCACTTATTGTTGATTCATCTGCTGGAGCTGAATTTGGCTTGTACCTACTGGATTCTTAAAACTTCTGATTTTTTTGTGCTATGCACCCCCACTTATGGTTGATATAGTTTTCAAGTTTAGATTTTTTAAGCCCTTAATTTGATAGATATTTCTTGTGTAACCGGTGTGCTTGTCATGGTATTACCCCAACAAAAAAAGAACCTATTTCAAAGAAGGATTATTTCCTCATACACTTGTAAGTAATGCTTGGATGAGCCTGAAACAATGCATAATGAATTGTGCAGTTGGATCTTGGCTTTAAAAGTTATGCTTTTAAGATATGCTCTATCATGTGATGCAGATTATCGAAGATACAGGCTCTGAGATTTTCCTTACCACTGCTTGGATGTTGTGGTAGAACCAAAATGAGAAACGGGTAGGAAAGCCAGGAGCTGTCGTGCTGCTTGGTATGCTACAAATTTTTCAGGAGTCGTGCTAAGGACACAAAACATTTGATCGAATTCTTCACACCTACATGTATTTTCACCTCACTTAGGCCCTCTCATAGCACAAATTTCTAACAAAAGATATATAAAAAATGTATAATCCTAGTACTGACAATGAAGTAAAGCTTTTGTCTTTTTTATTTTTTTTGATAACCTTGGATGTTTAGGCCAGCGTTCCGTAGATACGCGTACCTCAACTAATCCTAGAGGAACACGTAACATCCTACTAGCACGTGTACCACGATAGGCGCAAGGCTTTGCCTTGGGTAGGTGGCCTTGAGGAGACTTGAACGAGTGACCATTGGAAAGCACACCTAAGGCCGTACTAGTTGAGCTACCCCTCAAGGTTTTAAAGCTTCTGTCATTGCTTTGATAGGATTTTTTTTTTCCTCCCATCCTAGTGAAATTCAACTTCTCTAAATTATCCAAACTTATGTTTTCAACCTATATAATCATTTCCCCCCCTTTTTTTTTATCAAATCATTGCTATTGATAGACATCAATATGGCTAAGTTCTTAAAGGTTGTCCCAAGTCTTTTGCAAATTTTTTTTTTTTTGTAAAAGCAAAGTTGTTGAAACTGTACCTCTTACTTTTAATCTCTCTAGTTTGATTCAGTCCTCCATTATCAATTGAAATTGTTACAACTTCCTATTTCAGCAATTATTGAAAGAATGATTGGTGGTCGAATTTAAAAAATGGAGCACATATACATGTTTTTGGATATCAACTACTCATTAGGTGGACTAAATCAGATTGATTAATTCCACAATTATGACATAGATTATTAATAGCTTTCTGCCATATGTCATGATCATAATGTGAAAGACTGACAAAGTCTAAGAGTGAAATTGTCAAATTGAAAATTAAAATTAAAATTGTATTATTAGGAACAATTTACAACGTGTGATAAATGATATGGAGAATATTCTCAAAATTCAAAAAATTTAGAACCATTTTAGTATATTGGAAAAGTTCAATTGTATCCTATAGATATATTTAGAAAATAATTGAACAAATTTTTGTTACAAATTAGAATGGAACACAAAAACAACCACCTCATCTTGCACAAATAGAAGCTGTTTCATTGTCTGGCAGCCTAGAATTATCACTTTCTATAATTAAGCAATGGTTTAGTTAGCCGTAAATGGTGCACCAAAATGCACTAACACTAGACCAATTATGAAACAAACGAACTAGCTAGAAGACAGGAATAATTCTTAACGTGGGATGTTCCTTCCTTATAAAGACTAGTCTTTTTTCTTTTCTCTCTTTGACTCTCTCTTGCCAGAGAAGTTCATATAATGGTTCTCCGTTCACCCTTGTAATAGCCCAAGTGCAATGCACATTACGGTTTTCTCAATTAGACTCAACTCGTAATTTTATTGTTTCCTTGTGTTTTCGTTTACAAAGCTTAGAATAATTGTCAAATTATATATGTTTTCATTATAATTAAACCCCTTGGAGTCATTTTCAAACCTCTTATCTCTGACCAGGAACGGTAAAACAAGGTTTGTATTGTCATTGGTCATCATCAACATCATCTTCATCATCATTGTTTTCTTGCCATTCAAGTCTTTTATAAGACTTTGTTTTGTGATAGCCATGGCTACCGGGACCTTATGCGGTTTGACACCATTTCTATTTCGTCGCAAGGGACATGGGATTGAGGTACAACTTGACATGGTTACTAAGTTTTGTTCTGCATGTTCTTATTTCTTCTATTGTACCCTACCTGTTTATATATCTAGATATGTACGCTTTAAGGAGATTAGGCAACCCTTTTAAATTGAATATGGTAATTGGAATTTATATAATTCTAGAAAAGCCATTTCAATTGCATTCCTGTTGTTTAATTTTCTTTGAATAGTACTCTATAGATTTTATGCCATGCAATTCTTGTAACTTCTCCATTGTCTAGGTTTCTTTTGTTAAATGCAATCACAACTTTTAAAACCAAACAACTAAGATTATCTGCATACCCTTTATGAAGGCCAAATTAGCCATCTATAAGTCTTTGGTACATATAAATCCCACATACAAGGAGCACACTAAAATTAAGGTCTTATCAGTCCCAGGTTGACTCTCAAAAAATGATTTCACTTGGCATTTTATAACAAAAGCATGTTTCTCAGATTAGATCATGATGGTATTCCTAAAAGATGTTCAATCCAGTTCTAGGAAGTTGGGAAATCTGCAATAAAATACAAAAGAGTTCTGAAATATTAGAAACCTTGGGATTAGCTTTATCACTTTCAAATTTTCAATAGCTATCTTTGACACTAAAAGGAATGATTGCTGTAGACAATGAAAGGCTATGACCTCCATAAGAAGATACCCAAAAATCAGAAGGAAGTGCACATCATGACAATGGGCGGCCCATATGGTCATGCCAACAACTTAATTTTGATGATGGAACTCCGGAAGAAGATCTCAATCTTTCGAGACGTAATTGATGTACCTCCTTGTGATGGATCAACTTCCATGAATGAGGTATCTTCCCCACTTTTTTGTGCAACTTAACATAATTAGTAACAAACAACCACCTTCTCTAAAGTTTTGCTGCATTTATTTACTCTTCCTACTAAATTTGTCTTCTTGCAGCTGGTGATGGTCACAATTGAAGATCTCCAAGAGCTTTACCCTGAAATTTTATCAAGTAAATGGCTGTCAGAAATAAAGGGAACACCCTCGGATCAGGTTTATAATTTAGTTCCACCAAGAATTGGCTTGAGGTACTTAATTGGATGCCAATTTAACTCTGAGTACTAAGAACTTACATGTTCAAACAGGTTCTGATTTACTTCTTAGAGGCTTTGAAATCTATTGGAGATTCATGGATGATGAATCAGGATTCTATGGACATATTTAAATGTGATTTGTCACCATACAAGGAGAACATCAATTCGGAGCAACTTGGTATGTAGTTGATTATGACTAGGATCCTCTCTATTCCAAAAAGATCTATTTCATGATTCAGATTGAAACGAAGCTATCTTAAGAAGTTTTTAATAATGATTAAGAACAAAACTTGACTTCCTTGATTTTGTTGTTGTGTAGTTGAGACAGTCTTGGACACACTTGATTCAATGATTAAGATGGCACACGAAAAATTTGATATCATGGATGAAGATGACCTGAAGGATGAAAGTCCACAAACTAACACATTTGGAAAAATCTTAAGGGATAGCTCTTCATATACTAACAGCCCTTGCAGTGCTTCTCCGGGTTCTCCAATCACCCCAACCTCAGTGCTTCCAGAGTTATTTAAAAGCTATAGGAAAGGTGGAGACAAAGCAAATATGCATTATAGCCCACCATCTCTCTGGTCTCTCAGAGTTCGAGCAGTGGAAAAACTGAACCCAATTGATGTTACCCGCCTCTCAATTTATGCATTATCGAGTTTAGGAGGCCTTGATTCCAGCACTTTAAGTGTAAACAACAAAAAGGTTGATGAACCAAATACAGGGTTAGAAGAAAAGAACAATCTTGAATTCACAACAACAACTGATGAAACCATAGAGATCAGTCCTGAAAAAGAAACACTAGTGCTTCCCAGGTCTCACTTGAATATTGTTGATAATTCCAAAAGTCCAGCTATATCACCAAAGGAAACAAGCCTCAATGAAGCAATACTGCCACAACCATCACCAACAATGCTACAGCCAAATGTGGGAGTGCCACCACCACCACCTATACTGCAGCAAAACTTGAGAGTGCCACCACCACCACCACCACCACTACCACCACCTATGCTGCAGCAAAACTTGAGAGTGCCACCACCACCACCACCACTACCACCACCTATGCTGCAGCAAAACTTGAGAGTGCCACCACCACCACCACCACCTATGCTGCAGCAAAACTTGAGAGTGCCACCACCACCACCACCTGAACTTTCATCAAAAGCAACATCAATCAGATTGCCTCCTCCACCACCCCCACCACCACCTATGGCATCAGGAACAATGAAAGTGTCAGCAGCTCCACCACCTCCACCACCCATGATGCCTTCTAAAGGATCAGCACCACCTCCACCACCCATGATGCCTTCTATAGGATCAGCACCACCTCCACCGCCACCTCCAATGAAAGGATCAGGATCAGCACCACGACCACCACCTTTGCCACTTGCAAATGGAGCTGCACCACCACCACCACCCATGCCACTTGCAAATGGAGCAGCACCACCTCCTTCACCTCCTCCTTTTGGTGCAGCAAAATCCTTACGCCCCAAAAAAACAGCTACTAAATTGAAGAGGTCATCCCAAATGGGTAATCTTTATCGGGTTCTCAAGGGGAAGGTAGAAGGATGTACTAAGCCTGAAGGTAAATCAGCTAACGGGAAAAAGAGTGGCATTGGTAACTCTTCTGGTGGAAAACAAGGAATGGCTGATGCTCTAGCTGAGATTACAAAGAGGTATGCTCATTAAACCATAATTCTAACGCTAAATTACTAATTGTCCAAAAACTTCAAGTTGTTAGGAAATAACGAATTTAATCATTTAATCATATAATTCTAACACGTATAATCCATAATCTTCGCGATATTTGTGTTCTCAGATCAGCATACTTCCAACAAATTGAAGAAGATGTTCAAAAGTATGCAAAATCAATCACAGAACTGAGGTCTTCAATTACTACTTTCAAAAATAAGGACATGGATGAGTTGATCAAGTTCCACAAAAACGTGGAATCCATTCTTGAGAATCTAACTGATGAATCACAGGTCAAATACATATGATATGAACTTCTTCATTCAAATGCACTACTTTACATTTACTGTCATCACTGTCCATTTATGTTTCTTTGACATGCAATTATTTTAAGCTGCAGGTGCTAGGAAGGTTCGAAGGTTTCCCTGTAAAGAAGTTGGAAGCATTAAGGATAGCAGCATCATTATACTCAAAGTTGGATGCTATAATCACTGAATTACATAACTGGAAGATAGTAGCTCCCATGGGCCAGCTACTCGACAAAGTTGAATGTTACTTCTCTAAGGTGATTTGTGTTCTTAAAGATGCATGATATATGCACACTATCAATGCACATCGTCCGTACACACCACCTAAAATGTAGATATATATCCATAAATTGTGGTCATTTGTGAACATTAATGTCCACATTAAGTAATACATGCATGCAACAATATTTACCTTTATGATGTTATCTTCTTAATCTGCATGTTCATAATTACTAACCAAGGCTAACATACAGATAAAAGGAGAAGTGGATGCAATGGATCGAACCAAAGATGAAGAATCCAAGAAATTGAAGAGTCACAATATCGATTTTGACTTCAACATCCTTATAAGAATCAAGGAAGCAATGGTGGATGTTTCCTCAAGCTGCATGGAGTTGGCTCTAAAGGTAGTTCAATCAAATTTTTAACTTTTAAATTAATATGGATCATATGCAAAAGTGCTTGATGTCTTTTGGGATTTTATCCAGGAAAGGAGGGAAGCAAAGGTGGCAGAGAAGGAAGAACCAGGATCAAAGAGTGACAAACGAACAAAGGGATGTGTCAAAATGCTTTGGAGGGCTTTCCAATTTGCATTTCGGGTCTATAGCTTTGCTGGTGGACACGATGATCGTGCTGACAAGCTGACAAGAGAATTGGCTCATGAAATTGAGAATGATCCCAATAACCACCACTGATTCTTCTTCCTTATCACTACTTCAAAAACACTATACTACACAATATTATACCATCTACTCTACAGAATATGAGATAACTATGGAAACTCTTCCTGCTGAAGCATGTTTTCTCCTTGGCTATTGTAAAATGCTACATTTTGCATGTTAAGGATACTATAAATTTTACTACATAAACTTTATAAATTGATGTGTCATATATCTCACACACACACACAAAAAAAAAAGAAGTTAGGTTTATCTTTATTTTATTTTGCTTTTGAGATAATATCGATTATATACATTGACACATCAATCTGTAAGTTTTTTGGTAGTAAAATTGATAGTAATTTCAACATTTTCTTTTTATCAGACATATGATTTTAATAAGTTAGGACTTAGTACGGCTTTTTAGAAGTTTCGATTTTCCCAGGAAACTTTACAGCAACTCGAGTGTGTAATATATATGAACGTCAGGTTTTTGTTTATGTGATTGATTCTGTAAAATTTTTATAAACCTTGTGTCCTTTTTCGGGATATATTTTCTGTGCTTGCTTGCTTGTTGCTACACATGTTTTTTTTTTTTTTTAAATGAGTTTGTTGCTACGTACTGCTACACATGTTTCTCATGAGCTCATATATTATTAAATATGTTTCTACATTCTACTCTTCTGTTTTTTCCTAAGTTTCTAGCATGATTGCATGAATATATATATATTGTTGCGGGGTAGAGGGAATATACATCAAGATCTCCTGTCGGTGAGAGGGATTTGTTTTTTGAAAAGGAAAAAATAAAATAAAAAATGTTCTGGTGATATATGTGAATGTTCTTCTACATATTCATCATTGGAAACTCTTTGCTTGCATGGCATATGGCCATATGCCTATATGCAAAACTATTCAATTATCTTTCGACTACATAAATTCTAAAATTACAAATTGATGTGTCAATTTTTAAATAAAAAATTATTTGTTATATACATAATACCAAACACATTTAGTTGATCATGTAATTTGTTAGTTTTTTTTTTTAAGTAAAATTGATATTTTCCAATCGGATAATCTATCAATTAACTATAGTAACATTAAAGACATTCATTAGATCTCTCTGCCAATATTAATGGCTTTCATTAATGAATCCTAAATGTGTTTGTTCTGTGGTCCTTAAGGGATTAAGAATCCTCTAGAGTTATTAAGGATACTCTACTACATAGAAGTTCCTTAAATCCTAACCTTTCATTTATTAATGGTCTAGATTATGCCAACTCATCAATCCACTAATAAAATTCCTAAAATAATGGTTTTTAAACAGTTCATAAATCTAGGCTTAACTTTTGAAGTAACGGGTGTTATTATCAAACTAAAACAAACGTTAAGAGGATTAAAAAGTCCAAATCATTGCTCCTCTTAACGTTTGGACTGAGGGGAACGAAGAGGAGGGCTGAGGAGAGAGGAGCAATGATTTGGACTTTTTAATCCTCTTAACATTTGTTTTAGTTTGATAATAACACCGTTTACTTCAAAAGTTAAGCCTAGATTTATGAGCTGTTTAAAAACCATTATTTTAGGAATTTTATTAGTGGATTGATGAGTTGGCATAATTTAAATCATTTATTATAAATGAAAGATCAGGATTTAAGAAACTCTATGTGGTAGAGTACCCTCTGAAATCAACACATAGTTCTGCCCAAAACAATAGGCCATAACAACGGGCTTTCAAACTTACAAAATATATAAAGTTACAAAATATATTAATTTCAAACTTACAAAAAAAAATGAACCTGTAAAAAATTCCTTAATGCCTCATATATAAAGTTACCAATTCCTACTTGCATAAGCTCATTCGGGATTGATTGCTTTGGAACAGGCCTACCTAAAATGCAAAGAATCATCTTAAATAATAATATAACTTAGATTTTTAAAAGAGAACTCACAAAATATGTCCAAGTTCAAAACCAATATGCATCTAATTTCAACCAAGAACTCACATCTATTTCCAAAATCCAATTACAACAACTAAGCAATCCAACCAGTTAATTAATACAGCAATAAATATCATTACCACTATGATTAAAGCAGATACATCAACAATTTTTCTCTCTAAAGTCTAGCATGTGATGGAAGGCGTGAAAAAAAAATTTACTTAAAAAATATATGTTACATATGGGTTATGTGATCTCGCTCCAAATAGACACTATACAACTTGATATAGTTCCTAAAGAGACATCTAAATTTGGGGTATCATTCCTTTCCTGTACTTTTGATTTGTTTAGCCATAACAAAGAATCTCTTTATTTGATCCATCCATTGATCACATTTCCTTTACCCATTTATTATTATTAGTTTAGAGAATAAACTAATAGAGTGTTTTTTAACACACACACACACAAAACAAATTAATATACCCTTTTTAAATTGATGATGGGGTAAATGGAAACTAAAGGAAAAACAAATTAATCTAATCCAATTTCGTATTGATGATGGAGCAAATGGTGGGCTGACAAATGGAAAGAACGAAAAACACACAATAAGTAAATGAAAAGAAGGCCAAAAAGAAAACCGTTTTTAAATTGATGATGAGGTAAATGGAAAGAACAAAACAAAAGGAAAAACAAATTCATCTAATCCATGGAGGGCTGACAAATAGAAAAAGGAAAACTATACACGATTTTGTAAAAGGAAAAGAAGAAGAGGAAAAAAATAAAACCCAATGAATCTGACCATGTAAATTAATTTAGAATTTGTTTAAAATTCAAATTTATGAATACATTTCCTTATTTTAGTTCCTCCTTTGCCTAGTCAAATGTGTGGCCGAAATTATGTGAAGAAATATTAATACTATAAAACATGAAAGAAAAGAAAAAACAACATTTGACATTTTGATTGAGACAATGACAACTAATTAAGAAAATATTGACAACTAACGTGATTTTATTTACAAGGAATGATTTATTGAGTATTGACTGATATTATCAATTCTTCCATGATACACTGTTTTTATTCAAAAGACAAGCTAGATTTGATGTATTCATCAAAACTATTGCAAGATTTCCAAT
The DNA here is from genome assembly GCA_907173295.1 of Fagus sylvatica. NCBI lineage: Eukaryota > Viridiplantae > Streptophyta > Magnoliopsida > Fagales > Fagaceae > Fagus > Fagus sylvatica. Next base: position 34,347,959 of record OU015767.1, read on the forward strand.
TTACGTTGATAAATCATTAATATGAATGAAGTAAAGGATGAATTTTAAATTGGTATAATAAAGGCTAATGTGCAATATTTGCATGCCTTGGATAGATTTGTGGCACTAATCATTTGAAACATTTCATATCCAAATCCACAAAGCTAGGCACATAAAGAATGGCCATGAAATCCCTCACATCCGTTGTTATTCTGGCTCTCTTTCTTTTGAGCGTGAGCCAATGGTTGGCATTGGTGAATGCTGATTTAATAGAAGACACATGTAAAAGGAGCAAAACACCCTTCATGGATCTATGTGTGACATCTTTGAGATCGGACCCTCGCAGCTCTAGTGCAGACGTTAAAGGGCTTGTACATATAACATTTGAATTAGTACAGTCCAACGTCACGGATACATTTGGTCAGGTAAAGGCTTTACTTGAAACTACCACCGACCCTGATGTTAAGCAGTCTCTTAATGATTGCTTTGGTTTGTACAAGAAATCAGTTTCTACAACGCTACCCGATGCGATAAGTGCGTTAGATTCAAGTTTGGAGCTTGCTGGAATTCTAATAAATGAAGTTAAGTCTAATGCAGAAGATTGTGAAAGAGACTTCACTGACGGGCCAAATTCCCGCAAATCACCATTAGGAGATAGGAACTTGGTAGCTTTTCGACTTGGTGATATTGCTTTTTATTTCTTAAGCTTTTAGACTTGGTGTTTTCGTTTGTGATACTAAAATAATTTGCTTGCTTGATAAAATAATATTGAAATAATGCTTGATGTTCAAACAAAGGGAGTGTCCTTTGGTGGGTGGGGATGATAACTTGTCCCCCCTAGAGTTTTCCACCCCCACACTATTTGATAATAGATTTTACATAGGATTGTTACAAAAAAAAGGGCTACTCCACTCGGATGTAGCCCTTCTAGCCTTCAATTCCACCCTGGATAAAGTTATTGAATATGCCAATAACCAAACCAAATATTTTATTGATTTTCCCATTTCAATGGTGAAAATGGGTGCCATTGGAGTGCTTACTGACGAAAACAGTGTTATACGCCGTAATTGCCATTTAGTTTAACTTGTTTGGGCCCGTTGTTTTGGGCGAATACATAAAAACACTCTTATGATATTTATATTTTGGGCCCGTTGTTTTGGGCAAATACATAAAAACACTTATGATTAGGTAGGCACCACATTCACTGGGTTCTTCCCAGGCCCTAGACCAATCAAAGAGTGACTCAACAAAGGAACTGAGAAGCTGGTCTGCGGACTTCATCACATCTTCAAAAGTTCTGGAGTTCCTCTCATGCCACACCGTCCACATTAAACAAAGAGGAGCTAAGTTCCATATGTTGGACCGGTGCCTACCTAACCAATTCCTCCACCCAAATAATAAATCCAGCACCCACCTGGGAAGAACCTAGTGAATGTGGTGCCTACCTAATCATAAGAGTGTTTTTATGTATTTGCCCAAAACAACGGGCCCAAAATATAAATTTCATAAGAGTGTTTTTATGTATTCGCCCAAAACAACGGGCCCAAACAAGTTAAACTAAATGGCAATTACGGCGTATAACGCTATTTTCGCTAGTAAGCACTCCAATGGCACCCATTTTCACCATTGAAATGGGAAAATCAATAAAATATTTGGTTTGGTTATTGGCATATTCAATAACTTTATCCAAGGTGGAATTGGAGGCTAGAAGGGCTACATCCGAGTGGAGCAGCCCTTGGCTTTGTAACAATTCTATGTAAAATCTATTATCAAATAGTGTGGGGGTGGAAAACTCTAGGGGGGACAAGTTATCATCCCCACCCACCAAAGGACACTCCCTTTGTTTGCTTTGAGCAAACTTGGGCTCCAAATTGTCACTTTCGTTATAGATTCTCTTCCGGAATAGCAAACAATGCGCCAATCCAATGGTATGAACCCCAGAGAGGACAACAAGATCCTGTTCTGATAAGTTCTTTACCTGGAACTTCTTGATCAGCTGCTCCACATCCATGGCTGGCCCTGGAAGGTCTCTAGAGGCACTAGCATTGGCAATTGAGGAGTCCCTTCTGCCCAATTCAATGTTCCAGTTTGGTCCTCCATGTAACGTCCCCGGCTCTGATACCAACAGACGCACTACTCAATATTGTCCTCTTTGGGAAAGACACACAGCAGTCCCTCAAGGCTTTGTCCCGGGGATTAGCTCCTCCCAGAGCCCCAGGCGCGTCCCCCATGTGTAGAACCATGGACCCTTAAGTCCAATGAATTCCACACATGAGTACCATTAGGCTACTGTAGCCTAATGGTACTCATGTGTGGAATTCATTGGACTTAAGGGTCCATGGTTCTACACATGGGGGACGCGCCTGGGGCTCTGGGAGGAGCTATTCCCCGGGACAAAGCCTTGAGGGACTGCTGTGTGTCTTTCCCAAAGAGGACAATATTGAGTAGTGCGTCTGTTGGTATCAGAGCCGGGGACGTTACAAAAAACGCGTTTTGGTATTGGGGGATAGCACACAGCAGTCCCCCTCACAAGAATATTGTCCTCTTTGGCAGCAGCGGAAGCAGGCCCCTCAAGGCTTTGTCCCGGGGAATAGCTCCTCCCAGAGCCCCAGGCGCGTCCCCCATGTGTAGAACCATGGACCCTTAAGTCCAATGAATTCCACACATGAGTACCATTAGGCTACAGTAGCCTAATGGTACTCATGTGTGGAATTCATTGGACTTAAGGGTCCATGGTTCTACACATGGGGGACGCGCCTGGGGCTCTGGGAGGAGCTATTCCCCGGGACAAAGCCTTGAGGGACTGCTGTGTGTCTTTCCCAAAGAGGACAATATTGAGTAGTGCGTCTGTTGGTATCAGAGCCGGGGACGTTACACTCCAACCTTAAAAAATCAAATAAATAATTGTTAGAATTCAGTTTGTAAATTCAAACATATTGAGATTTAAAGAAAAGATTGATTTGATATGGAATGCTGGAATTATGCAGCAGATGATGATTGTGCAGATTACACGAATGTAGTTTTGTAGTCTATATTGTAAATAGATAGTTGTATACTACACGTAGTTTAGCTAGTATTCTCTTTCTTGTCACTGTAATTACACGTGTTCTTTGTTTATTGATCATAGACTTAGAGAGATAGTGGAATTAGTTGGTTGTATAAAAAAAATCAGCTACAACCAATTTTACTATTAAACATTGGTATAGGCAATTGAATTTTTGCTGTAGTTGATGGTGTCTGATCTAATATAGGCAAGTCATCATCTGCACATGATGTAACCTTGACATCAATGAACAGCCCTTTATCTGTTGGAACAGATGTCTCTAGATATTTCCTATTACATTATATGCATGCCATTAATTGCAAAACATGATGATTATGGAAGTTCATAGTAGTTCTCAAATTCACAAAAGCATCATTTGCACAAAATTTTTGCTGTTCAGTTCCACATACTGAGAATAAGATCAGAGTGCATTTACAAAACCTCAAGTGTAGAACATCAATTAAAACAGAAGAAAATCAATTGCATTTGTATATACAAGTTGGGGTGAGTGAAAAACAAAAACCAGTGATTATTGTTATCGGAAAGATAATGCTAAGTAACTCTCTAGGATGACCTCTCTCCCCCCATCTCCACCTCCCCCTCTCCCTTCCCTACCCCTCATCCTCACCCATCATCCCTCTCTGCCAGCAACCCGACCTCTGCCACCTCTCTACCCTCCTTCCCTGCCACCCCAGCATGGCCTTAGTTTCGGCTCTTTTACACCACCTCCCCCATTCCCCTTTCCTCCATATACCTATCCACCATATACCCCCCCACCATTCTACCTCCCACCTCTAAACACAAAACCTACAGACGTCAAACCACCCTCTCAGAAACCACATATCCCGATAGTTCACCCCAAATCAAATGGTAGGCAGGTTTCCAAAAGGGTATTGAGACAGAATTTTCGTGTGGGAGCAAAACTCTTTTCTCTTGCTTTTGATGGTGGTCGCACAGCCCCATACCATATTTTGGAAAAACGAGGAAATTTTGTTGGTTCCCTTTGGTTGGGATTGGATAGTCTTAAGTTTTTACTAAAACGTGGGGTTTGCTTCGCCAAAATTTGGAGTTGAAGGGTTTTTTCCGTTTTCTTCGAACAAAATACAGCACTTTGGAACTTAGTTGCTTGCAAAATCAACGGGGTCGATTTGTGGAGTTGTGTGAATACCATGGAGGGGCGTAACGTGGAGGAATCCGGGTGCCATAAGGGGTACTTGGGCAAAGGATGGGAAAGATTTGCTACTGAATTAGAATCATTTTTTCTGGGGAAGAAATCGCCGGTGGAGCTCCGAGATGGTCAATCTCGTAATGGCAAGAATCCTGGTATGGAAAGGCGAGATCCTCGCGATTTTGCGGCGCCTATTCAGCCGTTACTTGGGTCAAAATTTCCTTTTAAAAATCCTGATTTGAATTTGAGTAAAACACGGGCTCCGCTTAATCCATCTGCGCCCCGCCCGACTCGCAAGTTCTCTTTCATCTGGGAACCAAAACATAAAACGCTGCGCATTACTAAACTTATGGGTGAGAAGAGGCAGGCCCAGTGGGTGGGCCTAAAATATAAGGCCCACAGATTGGCTCTCTCCAAGGCACGGGCTTTCCCTCAAGCCCAAGTGCTGCCTAGTGGATCGGGTGCCCAGAACCTGGAACTTGACCCGATGGGTAAGTTTCTAGAGCCTTCTTTGATTTCCCCTTGCCCCGTTGACCCATCTATCGGCAACGACGGTGATTCTTCCAACGATGAGCTCGATGAAGTACTCCAACCTTCTATCGAACCTACCGGGATGGTTGATGAGTGTTCTCAGGGAGATTTCCTTCCGCCGTCAGCGGTATGGGTTGATTTGGCATCATCGGATCGCGATTCGCAGCTCACCGTCGGTATTGAGGCTCCATGTTTTCCTTTTCTTTCCGATACGGTCTTTGAAACGGGGGAATCTTCTCAAACTATCTGCTACTCTCTAGCGGGGGTAGATGTTGTGTCTTTCTCGGAGCTCCCGTTGGCTATAGTAGAGGAACCGGCTGCTGATGAAAGGAACCCCTGCTTTCTCTCTCTAAAACCCTCGATTCCCTCACAATCACACAATCAAGGCTTCTCCTCTTCGCTGCGAACCCTGGAGGAATGGGAGAGATAACCCACACGGTTTGCATGGGATTTCTAGCTCCTTCTTGGCCGAGCTAAAGCATGCTCCAGACTCCTCTCATTGTACATGCACTCCTCTCATTGGGAGTGATCATGCATTTCTCATGTCTCCATTGGCCGAACATGCACTCCTCTCATTGTCTGTATGGGTAGAGTAGATCAAGGCTCCTATTGGCTATTGCTAGTAACAACCAAGCCATTAACAAATAAGGGGTTAAAGCCTAAGAATTACTAGCCCCCAAACTCAATTAACCATAAAGTACAAGTGTTTGGACCCTATTAATATAAGAATACATGTTTTAATCATGTTTAGCTACAATCCGTGCCTTAGTGGCTAGGGTGTCCCACGTAGTGGGATGGTTGGGGTCTTAACTACGGCTTCTCCTCTTCGCTGCGAACCCTTGGCGACAGCTCCTTCTACCTCCAGTGTGGGATGGGTCTCCATTGAACCGTCTATATGGGTCAAACAACGCCATGGGGTTTTTGCAACGTTTTCCCTATTAAGAGTCGAATGTCTAGCCTTATTACAACGTATTGAGGCAAAATAAGGCAAAAGGGTTCTCGTTGACCAACAGCCTCCGCCAGCAAAGGTTCTCGTGAGCTTCGCAGGTTAGTCTCTTCTTGTGAACTATGATGGTCGTCAACCCGTGTGTTGATGTCTGTCTGAGGTTGGTTTGTTATTGGTTTGTGTTGGGCTTTCTGTTTCTTTATGAAGCTACGAATTTTATCTTGGAATGTTAGGGGCTTAAACAACCCCAGGAAAAGAGACTCCATCAGGTACTGGCTCAGAAGCTGGAAATGTGATGTGTGTTTGCAAGAAAAGAAACTTGCAAGGGTGGACCTTCAGCTGGTTCGAAGTTTATAGGGCAATTCTTTTGTCGAGTGGGAGTTCCTTCCAGCTATGGGTTCAGCAGGTGGGGTTCTAATGCTATGGGATAATTGTGTTGTTGAAAAGTTAGATTCTGTGGTCCATAATTTCTCAGTGTCATGTCTCTAGAAGGGTGTTTCTGACGAGTTTGTTTGGGTGGGGACTGGTCTCTACGGTCCAATTAATGATTTGCTTCACTGGGAGTTGTGGGAGGAGCTCAGTGATGTCCATGGGACTTGGAGGTATCCTTGGTGCATTTTTGGAGATTTTAATGTGGTTCGCTTCCCTAGTGAACGTTTGGGCTGTGACAGGTTATCTTCTTCCATGACGGACTTCTCAAACTTCATTGACACTTCTAATTTGGTCGATTTACCTTTGGGAGGGGGCCCTTATACTTGGAGTAGTGGTTCGGCTAATCCTTCAATGTCTCGAATTGATAGATTCTTGATATCTATTGATTGGGAGGATCGTTATCTGGATGTTCTTCAGAAATTGCTGCCCCGTCCTTTGTCAGATCACTTTCCCCTTTTGTTGGATGTTGGCAGTTTGGCTCGAGGTAAAGCTTCGTTTCATTTTGAAAATATGTGGTTGAAGAATGAGGGCTTTGTGGATCGCATTGAAGCTTGGTGGCCTAACTACTCTTTCGGTGGTCCCCCTAGTCTTGTCTTAACTTGTAAACTGAGAGCTTTGAAGGAGGATTTAAAGAAGTGGAACTACCATGAATTTGGGAATGTTAGTTTTAAGCAGCAGCAAATATTTTGTGATTTGGAGGTTTTGAATTGCAAGGAAAGGCAGGGGGGTCTCTCTTCCACAGAAAGAAACCATTGGGGGTCTTTGCTTCTTGAGTTAGACAAATTAGCTCATTTAGAGGAGACTTCTTGGCGTCAAAAGTCCAGGGTTCTTTGGTTTAAGGAGAGAGATAATAATACTAAATTTTTCTACAAAATGGGAAACTCTAATAGAAGAAGGAATCTTATGAAGAAGCTAGAGGTGGGTGACACTGTTTTTTCTTCGGATTCTGATATTCGAGACCAAGCGGTGCAATTTTATGAATCTTTATATATAGAGAAAGAGACCTGGCATCCTCTTGTTGATGATTTGCCTTTCTCTGTGCTTGGAGACATGGACCAGAATTTGCTTGACAATCGATTTGAGAAGGAATAAATTTTACAGGTTGTCAAAGATCTTCAAGGAGACAAGTCTCCAGGGCCGGATGGCTTTACCATGGCTTTCTTTCAAAAATGCTGGAGAGTGATTGAAGGTGATCTTTTGGGATTCTTTGATGAGTTCTTTGAGAAGGGTACCTTTGCTTATTTTTTAAATGCCACTTTTGTCACCCTCATTCCTAAGAAGCAAAATGCTTTTAAAATTCTGGATTTCTGGCCTATTAGTCTTATTGGGAGTATCTACAAAATTCTGGCTAAAGTTCTGGCAAACCGTTTGAGGAGGGTGCTAGATGCTCTGATTTCAGAATCCCAGAATGCTTTTGTGGGAGGGAGATAGACTCTTGACTCGGTTTTAATTGCTAATAAGTGTTTGGACAGCCGGGTTAAGTGCCGTATTCCAGGTGTGGTTTGTAAGCTAGATATTGAAAAGGCCTATGATCATGTCAATTAGGGTTGTCTGCTGTATCTTATGGATCGTATGGGCTTCGAGAGTAAGTGGACAGCGTGCATTAGAACTTGCATCTCCACTGTTCGTTTCTCTATTATGGTGAATGGCTCCCCTTCAGGTTTCTTTGGGAGTTCTAGAGGTATTTGGCAAGGGGATCCTCTTTCCCCTTTACTTTTCCTCTTGATTATGGAAGTTTTAAGCAGAATGTTGCGTAGAACGAAGGAGGCTGGGCTCATTAAAGGTTTTAAGGCTGGTAACTCAGCAGAAGAAGACCGATCTGTTTCTCACCTTTTATTTGCAGATGACACCATTGTTTTTTGTGATGCGGACCCTGAGCAGCTTCTTCATCTAAGGATGGTCTTGTCCTGCTTTGAGGTAGTGACTGGCTTGGGTGTCAATATGGCCAAGAGTGAATTGGTGCCTGTGGGGCAGGTGTTGAATCTGTCTCTTTTGGCAGATATTCTCTGCTGTCGTATAGGATCTCTCCCTATGTCATACCTTGGTTTGCCCCTTGGGGCTTCTTTTAAAGCCTCTTCGGTTTGGAATCCTATTCTGGAGAAGGTTGAGAGGCGATTAGCAGGGTGGAAGAAGTTGTACTTATCAAAGGGAGAAAGATTAACTTTATTGAAGAGTACGCTTTCTAGTCTCCCTACTTACTATTTGTCTCTTTTCAAGATTCCTAAACATGTGGTTGCTCGAATTGAGAAATTGCAAAGTAATTTCCTCTGGGGAGGTTTGGGTGATGGTTTTAAACATCATTTGGTGGGTTGGGATACTGTTTTGTTCTCCTTTAGCCCATGATGGTCTGGGAGTCAAAAAGGTGGAAGTCTTTAATATAGCCCTATTGGGGAAATGGTTGTGGAAGTTTGGTAGGGAAGTTAATCACCTTTGGAGACGGGTTATAGCTGCAAAATATGGGCTGGAGTTTGATGGGTGGATGACGAAGAACCCAAAGGGCACTCATGGGTGCAGTTTTTGGAAGGGCATTTTCTCTGGTTGGGATTTTTTCCATCAGCAGGTGGAGTAGGTTACTGGTTTGGGTACCCGGATTCGTTTCTGGCATGATGTTTAGTGTGGGGATGTCCCTCTTAAGACCAGGTTCCATTTGCTCTTTGCTTGCTCTACCTCTCGGTCTGCTTCTCTTGCTTCTTGCTTATCTATTTCTGCTGTAGGGGAAGGCAGAATTTGGAACCTTACTTTTGTCCGTGATTTTAATGACTGGGAAGTTGAAGAGGTGCTTGAATTTTTTAATTTCATCCACTCCAAAATCCCAATCGGTCTTGATCCGGATTCTATGCATTGGAAGCTTCGTCAGCATGGGAATTTTGATGTCAAGTCTTTCTACCATACTCTTGATGTTAAGAGTGAAATTGTTTTCCCTTGGAGAGCCATCTGGAAGGTGAAAGCTCCGAGGCGAGTCTCTTTTTTCATTTGGTCTGCAACTTGGGGGCGGATCCTTGTGATAATCCAATGCATCTTGGATATACCTTGGTTGGATGGTGTTGTATGTGTCACAATGATGGGGAGACAAGAAACCATCTTTTGATTCACTGCCTTGTAGTTTCTGCTTTATGGCATTCAGTCTTGTGGTCTTTTGGTGTTCTTTGGGTGTTTCCTAACAATATTGTTGACCTCCTTTATGGTTGGTTTAATTGCTTTGGTAAACACAATTGTTTAGTTTGGAATCTGGTGCCCCATTGCATAATGTGGACTGTTTGGTGTGAGCGTAATAGTCACATTTTTGAAGATGAAGATCATTCTTTGAACAAGATTGGGGAGTTATTTTTTGGGCGTCCTTTTTACTGGGCTTGGGTCTGGGGGTTTACCTCGGAAATATCCCTTGCTGATTTTGTTGTTTCTTTGAATTTTTCTAAGAGTTCTACTATAGCTCTTGTGTAATTATTTCTCCTTCTTAGTGCATGCTTTATGCACTTAGAGGGTGTTTTTCCTCCTTTAATAAAATTCATTGTTACCTATCAAAAAAAAGATAATGCTAATATCAACAATGTATTATGAACTATGAAATAGCTTAAATATTTCAGTTTAAAATATAACAGAAACATAGTTGTTGTCTTTGACTCCTTTTTTATTCTACAATTACACTTATTCTTGCCCTCTTTATGCGTTATAACATATAACACATAATTATTGGGTCTATTTGACTTACTTTGTTTTATTTGAACCACATCTCCTTCCCTTTTTTGTTAGGGGAAAAAAATTAGAGGAAACATCTTAACTCAAGATACCTGAATTGTAGTTTATCATTTGGTGGATCATTGGTAAAATGGATTATAGGCTTATAGCACATATTATAGAAAAAATATAGCGCATGGAATTGCATCACTAACTGAAAACAGAAAGCATAAAAGAATGTGGAACTATCATTTGGATCAGGAAAAACATTTTCAATAGCAGTTTAAGGTGGACACCTGTCCTGATCATGTGAGAGGCACATGAGCTTCTCAACCAATTAAACAAACAACTAACAGAGTTAAACTCTTCTTTCTTTCAACTTACTTTCTTTCTCTTCTCCCCTGTTCTCTCTCTAACCTCCCACTTTCTCTCTCTTCTCCCCCGTTCTCTCTCTCTTCTCTCTGATTTTTGTTTATATATATATCTATCCAGATAAACTTAAATCTAAGAAGGATTCAAGGATTTCTCTGATTTTTGTTTACGTGATGATTCACAAATCTTCTAAACGGTTCAGCTTCCTTCTCCACCAAATCTAATTGCTTTTTTCAATTGAGCTCAAAATTGGGAGGATATTTGGGATTTATACGTGTGTTTTATTTTGCTGTGTTTAAATATTTTAATAAATAAATTATTAAACAAAACTGAGCTGTAGATAAAGTGTTTTTGAGTTTATAATAAAATTTGTAGTGTTTTAGTTGGTCCAATTGAAACCCACCACATCAATTAAAAAGTCATCTCACCTCCACATATGCATGTATGCTTTCTTGTGGTTCAAAAAACAGGGAATAGAAAACTTATTTGTGTGTGGTGCCTCTTCATTGGGCCTAGTCTTTTGGGAATAAGTATTCCTTGATTTCTTGGACCTTGGCTTTAAATACTTGTTTAAAAAAAAAAAAAAAAAAAAAAGCCTTCAACAGTGAGTTTTTTTTTTTATTCATGATCCCAATTCCCAACAGTTTATATCAATCTATAATTGGTTTAGCAAAAAATATCAATCTATAATTAACATAAATCGAAAAAATTTATAATATGCATGAATTCTTGTAACCAAATCTTTTTCTTATATTTGAATGGTGTATAATATTGCGAAAAATATGTCTTTCTTAAATGAAAAAAGTCATTAAGTACTATTTCTAATGTTATTGTTTCTTATATGTTCTCCTCAATTTATTTGATTAATAGAATAAATTGTTCGAAAAAACTACTAAACGTATAAGATGAGTAATATCCTATCAATTTTATGAAATACTGCCTTGTTGCAATTTATCTGTTACCAAAAACTAATTGCTTTATATATTTTGAAGATCAAATTATGTAATGACTTTACTCCTTAACTATTTCTTTTATAATTTTAAGGTTTCAATTGAATAATTTTTTTTTTCTTTAAACAGAAAAAACATTGTTTCCGCTCTTAGTTCATTAAAGGTTTATCATATATAAGAACCACATATATAATCTCTTCTATATTGTAATTGTGATTTTATGATGTAGGCTGCATCCAAAGTCTCAAATGTGATTATAAGAAACTTTATAGTTGGCATCCATAAAAAAATTATTATTTAAAGTTACCTAGACATTTGTTTTAGGATAAATAAACTAAAAAATCTAACTTTAGTAAGATATACAAAAGAAGTACTTGTTATTTTTGTCCAATTCCGACATGAAGGAGAACTTTGGTTTGAATCCAAGTTCTCATTTGTTGTAAGTCAAAATAAAAAATGAAGTCTTTTTTATACACACATGCAAACCACCATGTTTGTTCTTATGCTTATTGCTTAGGCAAACGTATTCATTTTTCTTTTGTTAATGATTGTTTGACAAAAGCTTCATGTGTCCTAGCTATTTTCTGCCACACAAGTATTTGCTTTCATACCAAGCAAGTCAACCAATTTAACACTTAAAATTAACCTTGAAAGCTATTTTCTGGCAACAATGCTATACCCTTCTAGCAAAGTGACAACTGGGATCAGCAAATAATGTCGCCACACTTTCGTAGAATAAGAAAAGATTAGGACTAAATAGCTTAGCTAGTGGTTTAAAAAAAAAAGAGAGAGAGAGAAGAAAACAAAATATCTTTCTAGTTGGGAAATTATGTCAAATCATGTACAATGTGTATTGTTTGCCTAGCCGAATTCGATTGAGATCCTCTCATACACAGAGTATTAATTACATAGTTCAAATGTTTGGCATCCTACAGTAAGCACATAAACCTAGCAATATGAAGCACGGATCTAATTCATCTTGTTTTCTTTTCTTACCTTAAAGCCAAAAAAGTTTTTCTTGATCCATTTTTTTTTTTTTTTTGCTAATGTTTGGCATATTTTATTTTATGCTTTTAAATGGAAAAAAGTCATTATTTGCATAATATTGAAGGAAGCTTCCTACGAAGCTTCTCTAGGGTATTCAAAGCATTATGAATAGAAGTGCAAGTAAGTAGATTTAGATATTCGAGAAAAAAAAAAAAGCCTGTATTAAAAAAAAAGTAAGATTACGGCAAATAGAGTTCTAGTATTCATAGTAGTCTTAGGATGTTGGACTAGTGCTGTTTCAGCAGCACTAACAACAGACTTCTATGATGGGACGTGCCCTGGTGCCATAGAAGAAATCAATAAGGTGGTGGTAAAAGCTGTGGAGCATGAACCACGAATGACAGCCTCGTTGGTTAGGCTGCACTTCCACGACTATTTTGTAATGGTATTAAGTCTTGAATTACCTTTTTTTTGTTTTTTATTATTGTAATTAAAAGATTATTTGTTTATTTATTAGTGTTGTCAAATTTCATTCATTTGTCTAATAGTGTTTTGAAATGCATGCATGCAAGGGTGTGACGCTTCCAATTTATTGGACGAAACTCCATTCATTAAAACGGAGAAAACAACCCCACCAAACAACAATTCCGCCAGAGGATTTGAGATTATCGACGAGATCAAAGCTGCTATGGATAAAAAATGTGGGAGGCCCATCGTGTCATGCGCTGATATACTAGCGGTGGCTGCCCGAGATGCTATTGTTGCGGTACTTTTCTTATTCATCTACTTGCATTAATTCTTGTTAAAACATGCAATTCTTGATTGAATTCTACTTGCTTAACATTAATTGAATTTGTACAAGTAGAAAAGAAAATGAAAGTTTGCTTCTTAATTACATACTCTGTACAAGTAAAAGCCAGAAAAGAACGGGAAATTATAGTGTAGTCCAAGCTGACCTTATGTTCCGGACCAATAGAAAAAAACCATGTTGCATAAATTTCTGACATCATTTAATAGTGTTCATGTTATCAATTAATATTAAATGGCGTTAGAAACTATTCCGTTAAGCAGCACAGTTTTCAAATAGTGTGGGACCCATATATCACTTAAAAGTTAGAGAAATATGAAAACTGTGCTACTTAACGGAATAGTTTCTAATGCCATTTAACATTAATTGATAACATGAACACTATTAAATGATGTCAGAAAATTTATGCAACATGGTTTTTTTCTATTAGTCCGGAACACAAGGTCAGCTTGGACTACACTATAATTTCCTGTTCTTTTATGGCTTTTACTTGTACAGAGTATGTAATTAAGAAGCAAACTTTCATTTCCTTTTCTACTTGTACAGATTCAATTAATGTTAAGCAAGTAGAATTCAATCAAGCAATTGCATGTTTTAACAAGAATTAATGCAAGTAGATGAATAAGAAAGTACCGCAACAATAGCATCTCGGGCAGCCACCGCTAGTATATCAGCGCATGACACGATGGGCCTCCCACATTTTTTATCCACAACAGCTTTGATTTCGTCAATAATCTCAAATCCTCTGGCGAAATTGTTGTTTGGTGGGGTTGTTTTCTCCGTTTTCATCAATGGAGTTTCGTCCAATAAATTGGAAGCGTCACACCCCTACATGCATGCATTTCAAAACACTATTAGACAAATGAACAAAATTTGACAACACTAATAAATAAACAAATAATCTTTTAATTACAACCAAAAAAAAAAGGTAATTCAAGACTTAATACCATTACAAAATAGTCGTGGAAGTGCAACCTAACCAACGAGGCTGCCATCCGTGGTTCATGCTCCACAGCTTTTACCACCACCTTGTTGATTTCTTCTATGGCACCAGGGCATGTCCCATCATAGAAGTCCGCCGTTAGTGCTGCTGAAACAGCACTAGTCCAACATCCTAAGACTACTATGAATACTAGAACTCTATTTGCCGTAATCTTTTTTTTCTTCTTTTTTTAATACAGGCTTGTTTCTTTTTTTTCGAATATCTAATCTACTTCCTTGCACTTCTATTTATAATGCTTTGAATACCCTAGAGAAGCTTCGTAGGAAGCTTCCTTCAATATTATGCAAATAATGACTTTTTTCCATTTAAAAGCATAAAATAAAATATGCCAAACATTAGCAAAAAAAAAAAAAAAAAGGATCAAGAAAAACTTTTTTGGCTTTAAGGTGAGAAAACAAGATGAATTAGATCCGTGCTTTATATTGCTAGGTTTATGTGCTTACTATAGGATGCCAAACATTGCTAGGTTTATGTGCTTACTATAGGATGCCAAACATTTGAACTGTGTAATTAATACTCTAGGTATGAGAGGATCCCAATCGAATTCGGCTAGGCAAACAGTAGACATTGTACATGATTTGGCATAATTTCCCAACTAGAAAGATATTTTGTTTTCTTCTCTCTTTTTTTTGTTTTTTTTGGTATTTTTTTTTTGGATAAAACTCTTAGCAACCTTTGTGAACTATATATGTGTCTTAAACTCTAAACTCTAAACTCTAAATATAGTACCGTCCCTAGTTCTACTCAAAGTTGAAAACTTGGCTAAAACGGAGGAAATGTGTAGGGCTATAGGTGGGAAGCATTGAAATGGGCCAGGGCACCCCCTTCATAAAGTGATTCCACAATTGACCAGTTGGGATGACCTATGCCTTCCAAATCCAATGCAAATCAAACTACGTCAAAGAATTTTTCACGTGACCATTAGCCTTATAAACAAAATATATCAAGAAACTTAAAAAGAAATATTGTATTCATTCATTTTTGGTAAATAAATATGTTGTTTAATTTGTATTCACATGGCTTGAAGCCAAACACTATACTACTAGCACTTGAAATAACATCCCATGATCATTATTGTGATAGTGTGAAAGCAATATGATTATTTCATTAATGGTCTATTATACGATTAACCATAATTTTTACTTTTATCCTAAATCAAGCAAAGATATATTTTTAAGAGGTTAGCCATTCAAAAAGTACTAATTATGGTCATTAAACAAATATTAACTATTCTGAAAAACCACTAGCTAAGCTATTTAGTCCTAATCTTTTCTTATTCTACAAAAGTGTGGCGACATTATTTGCTGATCCCAGTTGTCACTTTGCTAGAAGGGTATAGCATTGTTGCCAGAAAATAGCTTTCAAGGTTAATTTTAAGTGTTAAATTGGTTGACTTGCTTGGCATGAAAGCAAATACTTGCGTGGTGGACACATGAAGCTTTTGTCAAACAATCATTAACAAAAGAAAAACAAATACGTTTGCATAAGCAATAAGCATAAGAACAAACATGGTGGTTTGCATGTGAGCATAAAAAAGACTTTCTATTTGGTTATTTATCAAAAGAAATCATTCACAAAAGAAATATATTACAGGTCTGAACTGATCGAACAACATTCACGAGAATCATATTTGACAGCCATTCCAATCTAATGATTGTTTCCCTTTCTATTTGGTTATTTATCTGCTTTAAGTTTGTTCTGAAACTTTTGATAACAAGTAACAAATTGGTTTATATATATAGTTAGACGAAAAAAATAATCACTCAAATATGTACTAAGTTTAACAACTGTCAGAAATCAGAGAATAAAAGCTTGTAGACTCAACTAAATGGTATATATGTGTTCGGTTGCATTATGTAGTCAGTCCCATAAACCATCTCTATCACTGACTCTGGCGGAGTAATTCCAAAAGATGTGGCCCACTCTCAAAAGACAATCTAACACTTTGTACCTAGGTAATTAATAATATAAATCTGATTTATATTAGATGCTTCAGCAAGGAGATTCCAAATACCATTTGCAATAAATTAGATGCTTCAGCAAGGAGATTCTGGTGGAACCCAAAGACGTCAAATGGTAAGTACCTAGCTTGGAGATCTTGGGAGTACTTGTGTCTCCCAAAAGGAGAAGGAGGGTTAGGCTTCAGGAAATCTAAGGATTTCAATACTGCCCTTATTGCAAAACTGGCGTGGATGGTTGCATCTAAGAGAGAAAGCTTGTGTATGGCAATGTTGCGGAGTAAATATAAAGTAAGAGCTGATTGGATGAGGAGAAACCCAATTAAGGGAGCTTCACCAATTTGGAGAGCCATAGAGAAATCAAAGAAGGTAATCAAGAAAGGTGCTTGTTTTCTAGTTGGAGATGGATGTGCTATTAATGTCTGGATGGACCCCTGGATTCCATGGATTGAAGGCTTCAAACCAAGACCAAGGGACCCTTTAAATCCTAAAGATCCAATGTCGGTAAGTACACTCATCAACTCTAGTACTCGTGAATGGAGATTGGAACTGCTGTTGGATTTGTTTGATATGGAAACTGTGGCTGCAATTCAGAAAATCCGTTTGCCTTTTTTCTCAAGACCAGATAAACTTGTGTGGATAAAGGATCCTAAGGGACAATTCTCTGCCAAGTCAGCTTATAAAATGTGTCAAGAAAATAGCTCCAGCCAACCTCAAGATCCTCTCTGGAAGAATTTGTGGAAACTAAAGGTGCATGACAGAGTGAAAATGTTGTTATGGAGAATAGCCTCAAATGTCCTCCCCACAAAAGACAACTTGGACCAAAGGTTAGGTGTTTCTGATACTGCTTGCCCACTGTGTAATGAGGCCAAGGAAACAATCATTCACCTTTTCCTTGAGTGCTCAATAGCAAAAGCAATATGGTTTGGTAGCTGTTGGAGCATCAGAGTTGACACTTTACCAGCTGCAAACTGTACTGATATTGTAAAGTTGGTGCTGGAACCACCTAACTCTTCTAATGACAAAGAGATGAAGGAACTAAGCTCACTTCAATTTGCCCACACATTAGAAGCAATATGGAATCTACGTAATAAAGTGGTTCATGGTGAAGGAAAAATAAATCTAATAGCCACAATCAAGAGTCTAGAGAAAAAAGTCCTCGAATTCAAAAGAATTGGTGAGACATCAGAGTCTATGATGCAGAGCAATTATCAAACACATTGGACCCCTCCCCCACCAGGTTTTGTTAAGATTAATGTAGATGCAGCTGTAGCAAATTCAAGAACGACTCTGGCAGTGGTTGCTCGAAATGAACATGGAAATATAGTTAAAGCTTGGGCCAAGGAACATATGGCTGGAGATGCATTATTTGCTGAGGCCTCTGCTTTCTTGTGGGCACTACAGTTGGCTAAGAATTCAGGTATGCAGCAAATTATTGTGGAGGGAGATGCAAAATTAGTAGTTGAAGCTTTATTGAAAAATGCTAATGATGTTAGCTGGACCATTGCTGCAATAATTAGTGATGCTTTAGTTCTAGCTAGTTCCTTCTCTAGTTGTAAATTTGGTTGGATTAAGCGGGACGGCAATACTGTTGCGCACATGTTGGCTAAATTTGCCTCCCAATCCAATCTAGTAGTATGTAATAATGAACTTATTCCTCAGGTGGTGAAAGAGGCCTGTTGGAAGGATGTAATGTTTTTTTCTTAGTTGTTAATGATATTATTCAATTATCAAAATATAAATCTGATTTAGATAGCATGAAATGTTCTCAATTTATGCCTATGCTCAGCTTACCTTTGAATTTGATATAGTGACTCCATGATCTTCTTGATCAACAAAAGAGGCTCTCCCTTGGGCATTTGTTTGTCCTAATGATTAGCAGACAGAAAGGATATTCAATAAAAAGAAAAGCATATCACTAGTATTTGGTGAGACATAATTTGCAGATATTTCCTTGAAGATCTAACAAAGTGGTAAAGGCCAAAAAATTAAAAAAAATTATATGTTCAAGCCTGGAAACAGTGGTAAAGGTCAAAACTAATGCCAAAAAATTGTCATATAATCATATCCATATTTTGCTCCTTAGGTGCTTTTATCCAACAATCTCAATCTGCTAGAGAAAATGCAAAAAAAATTACACAATTGCTAGAACCTACAATGGGAGAGAAAAGTTATAAAAAGGAATAAAGTGGTAAACTCACTAGCAAGCGGATCCTTTTGTTTCACACTTGTCAATTCCTTAAGACATATTCAACACTAGAGTCTCAGGGCAACCTGCAAGCATATATAACCATCATCCATAAATGCACTAACATAGATAAAAGAGTGCATAAGCATGCAGAATAACATTCAAAAAGCACATAACTCTATATACCACTTATGTTACCTCCATCACCAACCATGTACCAGTTTTCATCAACAGTTATACCAGCATGAGCCTGCCTTGGCAGTCACTGAATTGCAAAACACTAATTTCAAGGTACACAAATGAGCATGGCCCCCTTGATATATAGAGAAGAACCACATCGTCAATGTCCAATGCAATTAAAATAGAATGCCTAAAAATTCAGAAAAAATCAACTACTAATAAAGCAAAAGGAGTGAAGTGATTGGGGAAGAGAAAGTAGAATAGAAAAAGTAGAGACAAGTGCTCTGTGTGTGAGAGAGAGTGAAGTGACACACAAAAAAAAAAAAAAAAAGAAGATAATTTATTGGCAGGCTACACCATGATGGCATGATCCATCAATAGTCATGTGGGAAGCCTGTAGCATTTCCCTATGGTTCCTCGGTAATTATACTCCAGTAAACTCTACTGTGAGAAAAAGGCTCCTAATATGATATGCAAGGGTAGATAGACCATCCTACGAATCTCAGTTGTGGTATATTGCTTTCTAAAAGTAAATATAAGTTATCTGCTCATGAAGTCACCTATGAAGAATATATGAATATCTATCTGTGTAATGGACCTCTGTTTATCAAGGTCCTTTGGAATATTGATTATTTTGATAGAAGCTGTGAGCGCTTTGTATGCCTATTGTTTGTGATATGCTTTGAAGATTTCTAAATTCTGTGAGTGTGTATGGATAAAATTTATGAATATGCAATCCAACAATACTGCTCATTTGGTAGAATACTGTGGTTAAAATCCAAAAGCAAAGCTCTTAAAAATATATCAAAAACTTCTTTTGTAGTGGCTATAGAATATGGGAGATGTGAAAGGTAGATAAGGGGCTAGCAACACATCAATGTAAATATATGAGGCCAAACACATAGCGCACACAATACCAATGTAACATTTCACAATTAATTTCCAATAAGTTTTCTTTATTTCGTCAAAACCTATCAATATTAAGGGCTAACCTTGGAAAACTTCAATCTAACATTACTTCTGGCCAGCAAGAATCTCAAAAAACAAAAACAAAAAATGGCTCTCAATCAGAATAACCATTAGGCCAAAAAGTTAAAGGATATATATAAGCATGCTAAAGTCTATATTCCACAATCACCAAGGCAAACAACAACATGCCAACTCAACGTAAGTAGAACAATTGCCTTTGATAGTGTTTTCAAGTTCAATTTCACTAAAATTTATCAAGTTCACATTCAGAAAACAGTTAATGTAATTACATCACCATTGAACAATGTGTAAAATACTTACATTTCTTTTGTACCAAAGAATTTGACAAAGTGTTTCTTAGGATCAGATGCCTGCTTCCAATCTTCAGGACTGCTAATCTGTAAAAACACATAATCAATAAAACCCACCTCACATAACTACCCTAAAACCAAAGAATATAAGTGCTTATTTTAATTTTTATCAATTATAACAAAATGGCAAATAGCAATAATAAAAAAAAGTGGCGTATTTCTATTTGAAACAAAACCATAGTTTCCACAAATTGTAAATATATGATGTAAAAAAGTAGGTGCATATTAGTGAAGAAAAACAATGAATAATGATCTAATAAAGTAATAATTATGAGAAAAACCCCTAACAGAGAGAATTCGGAAATGAGAGGCAGACCTTGGCAGGCCAAGGGGGGAAGCCCTTAACCTTGGCAAGAACAAGATCGCCCAAACTTAACTGGCTCTTGTCCTTGGCCTTCTTGTTCGCTCCGCGTCTACTCACCGGAGCCATGAAAAAGAGAAAAACAAAACCCTAAATTTCAAGAGAGATTCCTCACGATTGAATCGGTATTTGTTGTCACGCAAAAACCCTAGAGAAGACGACTTTGGAGCCGTCCCTATCAGAAGTCCCGTCCGGCAATGATTGGACTATGCAATTCAACTATGAATCTCAGAAAGAGAGAGTTTAGATGAGCTCCCTTCTTCCTCCCCCCCCTCCCCCTGCCTCTTCCCCAACTACACTTCCCCCCATACCTTTCACCTATCAACACATTCCTACCCCTAATCCACCATGGACCTTCATGACACTTGCATATCAACAACCTTCTCTTCCATATTCTTTACCACAACTACAACCACAAGTCCACAACCACCCCAATTCCCATTATTACAACCAGCACAACCAGCACAGCAACCAGCCTTCATACAACCTCAGACTCACTCCCTCAGTCAGCTCCCATTGCCATTCATACATAAACCCAGTCACAAACAACCAAAGCCAAAATTCTCAGAGGTACGAGGGAGCTCTTTTAGAATCGATTCCAAGTTATTTTCTGTGGGCTTTGATGGAGGCCGGTTTGATTCATACCATATCATGGAAACTAAAGGGAAATTTCAAGGTTCTATGTGGCTTGGTATGAAAGGTTTGAGATGGATGTTGGATGAGATAGGGAAATTGAGACATCTTCCTTCAACATCAACTGGGATTTTCAAGTTTATGAGAGATGGGTACCGGACTTTGGAGCTGAGTTGTCTTTAAAATCGTGGTGGGAGGTTTGTGGAAATCTCAACGTATCACGGTGGAGCACAACGTGGACACTTACGGGTGCCGGAAGGTCGACGTAGAGCAGGGTGGTTGCGTTTTGCAGATGAGTTGTACTTCTACTTTCTGGCAAAGAGTGAACCTGAGGTGGCGGCGCCGGTAGGAAGTGGTAAGGTACCGGAAACGGATATGGGATTACGACCGATACGTAACGGCCGGAATTTGAATTCCAAAGAGGAATCACGAAAATCTCGAGTGCGATTTGATTCCGCGAAATTCGCGCGAAGAATTACACATCGAGAGTTACGGAGTGAAGTTAAAGGTCACGAACTCAGTGGTCGGGTCTTGATGGCTGAAACGGAGCCCCGCCCGACCCGGAAATGGGTGTTTAAGTGGGACCCGTATCCAAATACAGTAAGGATTTCTAAATTGGAGGGTCAAGCCCGCCAGGTGACATGGATTGGGCTTCGTCAAGAGGATGGGCCTAAGGATCAACAGGCTGGGCTTGACGAGCCCATGTTACCCGTTTTCGGTAGCCTCACCTGATAAGGCCGTTGACTTCGAGAAGGGGGAGATTGACAAAGAAATATCTGGTTCGGAGGCTGACGACGTGGCAAGCGAGTATTCTAGGGAGGTAGTGGAGCTAGTTCCGCCTCCATCAGGACCAGATAGTTCATCGTTTGACTGCTATATGGCTGACCCAAAAGATGACGACGTGAGGAACATACCGGCGGAAGCTCTGGAGTCTGATCCGAGAAGGAGTTTATCCACCGCGATGGTACGGGTGGGTTTGGCAGTAGAAGATCTCGATCTGGATTCTGGCGAAGCTTCAGATAAACAGGAGCTCGTCATTTTCTCGGATACGACGCTTCTCCTACAGTCCCAGGTCCCGTCTCTAAAGATGTTGGATATGCCAGAATGTGGAGAGGAGCCTCTATCTCCTCTCACATGTGAGCCTCTGGCTATTATTAAACCCTCAGCCCAAGATGGAGCAAATATGGGGTCTATTCTTGTTACGGAGCAAGCTAGATCCAAATGGGTAAATAGCCACTATAAGGGCTTCTGTAAACTGGTGGGTTTTCCCATTGATAGTCATGAACAGTAGTGCCTGGAGTTATTAAGAAGTATTGAGGAATCCAAGATTTTGAAGAAAGGTGAGGTGAGTTCTCGGAAAGCGATTTCCACTGCTTCCAAAGGTAAACGTGAGCTTAAATGTCTAGTTTCATCTGTGAATTATGACGGGCAGCGGCGTGTCCGCTGTTGATGTGTGCATCTGGTTTGTTGTTGGGTATTCTGTTTTTTAATGAAGCTAAAACTGTTATCTTGGAATGTAAGGGGTTTGAATGACCCAAAGAAGAGGGAAGTTTTGAAGAATTGGCTTCGTAAATGGAAAGTGGATGTTGTGTGCTTGCAGGAAACGAAGCTGGACAAGGTTGATTGGAAGGTGATCCAAAGTATTTGGGGGAATCAGTATGCTGGCTGGGCAGTTCTTAATGCTGAGCATACAGCAGGCGGGGTGTTGTTATTATGGGATAAGCGAGTGCTGGAGTTGATTGATTCTAAAGTAGGTACCTTCTCAGTTTCTTGCCGGTGGAAAAGTCTCATTGATGGCTTTGAGTGGGTTGGTACGGGGGTGTATGGTCCAAATAGGGATGATGTCCGGACTGACCTGTGGGATGAATTAGTGGCGGTCCGTTTTCAGTGGCCAATACCGTGGTGTGTGTTTGGAGATTTTAATGTAGTCCGGTTTCCTAATGAAAGGAGGGGCTGCACTAGAGTTAGTTCATCCATGGAGGAGTTTTCTGATTTCATAGATGGTCAGACTTTGGTGGATTTACCACTTAAAGGGGGTAAATATACGTGGTGTAATGGATCAGCTAATCCATCCATGTCAAGGATAGATAGAGTGCTGGTTTCTAGTGATTGGGAGGAGCACTACCCAGATGTTGTTCAGAAGTTAATGCCTAGACCAATTTCAGACCATAACCCTCTTTTGTTGGAGGCTGGTGGTATGGCTAGGCGGAAAAGTTCATTTAAGTTTGAAAACATGTGGTTGAAAGCTCCCGGATTTGTTGATAAGGTTCGAGATTGGTAGTCTAGCTATTCTTTTAGTGGCACCCCAAGCTTTGTCCTGGCCCAGAAGTTGAAAGCTTTAAAGGGAGATTTGAAAGAGTGGAATCAGCAGGTGTTTGGGGATGTGGGTGTTCGGAGGCAGCACCTGGAATGTGAGTTGGAGGCTTTGGATTTGAAGGAAAGCCTTACTAGCTTATCGGATGAGGAGCGGATTAGGAGGGAGGATTGTAAGCTTGAGCTAGAGAAGGTGGCTCAATTGGAGGAAGTTTCTTGGAGGAAAAAGTCTAGAGTTTTGTGGCTTCAGGAAGGTGATAACAATACAAAATTCTTTCATAAGATGGCGAATTCTCATCGACGTTATAATTATATGGAGAGGGTGGAAGTTAACGGGGTGGTTTATGATGATAATTCTGCAATTCGGGCTAAGGTGGTCCAATTCTACAAATCTTTGTACCAGGAGCATGAGTCTTGGAGACCCACGGTCAATGGGTTAGATTTTGATGTGATTTCATCGGAAGAGAGAAATTTGTTGGAAAGGCCTTTACTTCTGATGAAGTTTTACAGGTGGTGAAGGACCTACAAGGGGATAAGGCTCCTGGCCCTGATGGATTCACTATGGCCTTTTTTCAGAAATGCTGGTTGGTGATAGAAGAAGATGTCATGTGGTTTTTTCGCAGAGGTTTATACTCATTGTAAGTTTGAGCGTTCTCTAAATGCCACTTTTATTGCTTTGATTCCTAAAAAGTAGAATGCTTCGAACATTCGGGATTTTCGGCCAATTAGTCTTATTGGAAGCATCTATAAGTTGCTTGCCAAGGTGTTGGCTAATAGATTGAAGGGTGTGTTGGATAGTCTCATTTTGGAGTCGCAAAATGCTTTTGTGGGTGGTAGGAAGATTTTGGACTCGGTTTTAATTGCGAATGAATGTTTGGATAGCAGGCTGAAAAGTCATGTTCCTGGGGTCATTTGTAAGCTTGATATCGAAAAGGCTTATGACCATGTGGATTGGAAATGTCTTTTGCATCTTTTGGAGAGAATGGGTTTTGGAGTAAGGTGGAGAAGATGGATTGAAGTTTGCATTTCTTCGGTCCAATTTTCTGTTTTGGTTAATGGGTCTCCTGAAGGCTACTTCACTAGTTCGAGAGGTTTACGCCAAGGTGATCCGTTATCCCCTTTGTTGTTCCTTTTGGTAATGGAGATCCTGAGTAGGATGTTGAAGAAAGTGGAATCAGAAGGTCTTATTCAAGGCTTTAGTGCAGGAGGTAATGCGAATTCTGGCTTACGGATTTCTCATTTACTATATGCTGATGATACCATTTTATTTTGTGATGCCAACATGACGCAGATGTTGTATATCCGGATGGTGCTCACTTGTTTTGAGGCGGCCACTGGCCTTCGGGTTAATATGACTAAGAGTGAGATGGTTCCGGTTGGTGAGGTTCAGGATATTTCTGTATTGGCTGAGTCGCTTTGCTGCCGTATTGGTGTGCTGCCCTTATCATACCTTGGTATGCCTTTGGGGGCTTCATACAAGGCTACTGCTGTTTGGAATCCTATTTTGGAGAAAATGGAGCGTCGTTTATCGGGTTGGCAGAAGCTCTATTTGTCGAAAGGGGGCCGTTTGACTCTGTTAAAAAGTACGTTATCTAGTCTTCCAACATACTTTCTATCCCTTTTTACTATCCCTATCAATGTTGCTAACAAGCTGGAGAAATTGCAAAGAGATTTCTTGTGGGGTGGTATGGGGAATAATTTGAAGCACCACCTGGTGGGTTGGGATAAGGTGTGTGTCCCTAAGGTGAAAGGGGGTTTGGGTGTGCGGAGTTTGGTTCTTTTTAATAAAGCTCTTTTGGGGAAATGGTTATGGAGGTTTGGCTTGGAAGAAAACAATTTGTGGCGTCGGGTTTTAGTTGAGAAGTTTGGGGTCGAGCTTGGGGGTTGGCGCACCAAACCTATTCGAGGGGCATATGGTTGTGGTCTTTGGAAGGCTATTATGGCGGGCTGGGATGATTATTTCCAGCATGTGGAGTTCGTGATTGGCCAAGGTAATCGGGTGAGCTTTTGGAAGGACAAGTGGTGTGGTGATACTGCTTTGATGGACAGGTTTCCACTGCTGTTTAATTGTTCCAGCAATCGGGAGGTGACAATTGAAACTGTCCTCAACAGATCAGATTCTGGGGGGGTTGGTTCTTGGGATATTTCCTTCACTCAGGGTTTCAATGATTGGGAGGTTGAGATGGTGGTGGAATTTTTTCAGCTTCTATCTTCCTATGCAGTTCCTAGCATGGCTCCTGATGGGTTGAAATGGAAATGTAACAAGGCTGGTGTGTTCGACTCTCGTTCCTTCTATGCAGTCTTGAATGTTAGGCCGGGGGTGGTGTTCCTGTGGAAAATGATTTGGAAGGTTAAAGCTCCTCCGAGAGTGGCTTTCTTTATTTGGTCAGCAGCTTGGGGTAGGATTCTCACTTGTGAAAATCTTATGCTTAGAGGTTATACAATGGTGGGATGGTGCTGCATGTGTACGAGGGATGGAGAGACGGTGGACCACTTGCTGCTTCATTGTACTGCAGTTCAGGTTCTATGGAATTATGTCTTCCAAGCTTTTCATGTCCAGTGGGTCCTCCCGAGGAGTGTGCTGGATGTTTTATTTGGTTGGTGGAATTGGTTCGGAAGACATCACTCTCACATTTGGAATTTGGTCCCTCATTGTCTAATGTGGACGGTGTGGTGTGAAAGAAATTCTAGAACATTTGATGATATGAAGAAGTCCGATGATCAGCTTCTTGGTTCCTTTGTTGAATCTTTGTTTGATTGGTCGAGGGCTTGGGGATTTACTAGTGCTAGTACTGTGCATGATTTTGTTGCTGTTTTGCATTCAGATTATGCTTGAGTTTCTTTTTTGTATCGCTGCCTCTCGGGTGCACTATTTGTGCACTTAGAGTTTTTTAATATAATTCTTATTACCTATCAAAAAAAAGTCCCGCCGGCAATGCCTGCCACCGGCACCGAAGGTGCTAGGGCATCGGAGGAATGGCAGAATCGTAGTGAGAGAGAGAGAGAGAGAGAGAGAGAGACCTGAGGGAAGCTGGAAATTACAAAAATCAGAGATTGAAATCCACGAGCAATATAGATCGAAGACAGTGAGAGAGTGAGAGAGAGACTACTTGGCTTTTGAGAAGGAAATTTGAATTGGTGATTTTTTTTAGAAGGAAATTTCTGAAAGGTTTGCAGTTTTTTAATTGAGTTTTTTTTTTTTTATCTGTTTTGAAAAATAACATGGACATGTTTTATTTTTTAATTGATTTATTTTTTCTTCTTTGTTTATTCAGAAATTTGAAAAGACCGAACATAGTAAATGATATAAACCAAAAGAGCAGTGCAAAAATACAAAAGGTACATTTTGAAGCACACTAATTGTAAGAGCAGCCAAGGTGGTTGGTTAAGACTTAAAGAGAATCTTGGAAGCTGATAATCTACCTACATTGGTACCACTCTCCTTGAACTATAATCATCCCTTTTCAGCTTAGGGCTTGTTTAATTTCCACATATACTTTCCTAGTTACACCGCTGAAGTTTTGTGCACACAAATAAGAAAAGAAACTACATAATTTTAAGAAGATAATTTCATTACCAGAAGGTTCCTGAATTTATAAATAATCAGCATTGTTATTTATTGAAAGAAAAGGAATATAAACTCTACAATGCGCACCAAGCTAACTCTATAGTGCAGATCATACATATTACCTAATTATCATCAGTTATTATAAAGCATTCCTACAAGCATCATTCTCTACCAAAACCATTCGGAATAGGTACTCTTGCAAAATGTGACCATTAGATTGTTGAAACATTTGACAAATCAATACAAACCATTAGAGTATTACTCTGTTACCAAAATACACAAAAGTCTCAATTCCCAAAAGGAACAATTAGAACATCAAGAACCAAAAAAAAAATGCTCAAAAATGAAAGAAAAAATCTAAGTTTCAAGTTGACATATATACTAGAGGAAATGAAGTTTCAAGTTGCTATACATCTTTTAAATAATGTATGAGGCATAAATCTAATACATACAATAATCTTCAGATGCACAAATGTATGAGGAATATGTACCCCAAGAATACCATCCTTGTTTAACTACAGCTATATCTCATCACAAATCTAAATTTAATCAAAGCTAAGACACACATAAGATAAGATTAATTGAAATCATTTTCTTTTTACTGGTTCTCACTCCTCATACTATAACTCTACAAAAACATCTAAAAGTCACTGTGTATCAGGCAATGCTACAACAATTTCCTAACAAAGCAGTTGATTTAATGCAGCTTGAACATAAAAAATAAACTCTCTAGTACATAGAAGTAGGAAATACTTACCCAAATGGTGCTCCTCCCAAGTCACTTGAGATGGTACTGCAAATTGAAAATGAAAATTAAGCTTCAGTTTCAACAGCATTCCAATACAAATACAAATTCAATAGTTAGAACCAAACAGAAACACTCCGCAGCAATTGGGTTTCAATATGACATGAGATGAAAAAATATAATATGTGATTGGGCTTCTTTGATTTAACAATTAAACAATAGAAAACTTCTTATCACTCTCTTTCTTTATCACATTTCAGAATGCCCATAAAAGATCTTAATGTCTCTCTCAATAACTTTTGCATCAGCACTATATCAAAGATGAATCAGTAATAAAACAGCAAATCAACAATTGACTGAAAATTCCTATATTGCATTTAACTCACCCAATGACATCACGCTCACATGCTAAATGATATCTTCCAACATGACTAACCGAACACATAAAAGAGCAAGGAGGTGAGAACCCTCTACGCCCAACAAGTACAAGATTCGTGAAATACAAGAAGAAAACTATAAATACAGAATTTTTCAACAAGAGCAAAGAACACACTGACAGTTAAATTACAAGATAAAGCATTTAAACAGAAAGTTTCACAATTAATTAATAGTATTGACAAGTTTGAAGTTTCTCAATCACCTAAAGTCTAGCAAAACACTGTTAGCTATCATGACTCATTTCAATTGAAAATAAGCAAAAATTGATTATTATTTTTTTCAATCAGATAGCAACAAAAACCCAAATAAATTCCATCAAAACCAAGTGGGGTTGTCAATCACATAGCTAAAAAAAAAAACTCCCAAAGAAACCACGCTAATGGGTTCTTTAATCATAATCAACAAGAACATAAAACAGACCCAAAGGCCAAAAGCCAATTAGTCCATAAAAATGGAGCCTTTACAATAAATAATAAGCCTAGAAAAACAGCTAGGGAAGGATAGAGAGAGAGTATACTTTAAGAGCATTCGCAGCGGAACATCTAAACTCTCATTTTATGTAAATACACAGCACTGTTCACCAAATTAGTGCAAAACACCCTCACAACCGGTCTTCTAAACTAGCCATTCCTTTTACACATTGCTACAGTAACATGTAAAAATACATGTAAACTTAAAAAATCAGTTTTTTATTTCTTCTTCTCTCTCTCTGCAGCTCGTCCTTCTCTCTCACTCGATCGAACGTGGCTGGTTTCTCTCCCCCTTCTCGGCCGTGGTTGCAGACAAAATGGGTTGTGGTGGGTTTGGGTTTGCCGGCGTGGGTGTGAGGGTTATGGGTGGTTGCCGTGGTTGAGGAGGCGTGAGTGGGTTTTGGTTTTTGGGTGGTTGCCGTGAGTGGGTTTTGGGTTTTGGCCTGGGGGAGCCGATCTGGGTTTTGAGAAGAGGGTAGCGCTGCCGCTCGGCTTCCTTGTCGCCGTCGGAGTTGAAGAAGGTCACGGTGGATCTACTTCGACCTTGGTTTTGTGATGGTAATTGCCATGATCTTGACCGGATCTGAAGAACCTACATGGTCTAGAGAGAAAATTGTTAGACTAACTAAAGAGTTGTTTGAACTTATCTTTATTTTATCGCCCTATTTAGCAACTCTCTATTTATTTTTTCAGACAAACTCTCCAACAGTACTCTCTATTCACTCTCTATTTAAATATATTTTTTTATTCTTTTATCTCATTTAAATATTATATTTTTTATTCATTTTTTATTATTATTTCCTGCCAACAATTAACCGAAATAACCAACGGTCATAACTAAATCCTTCCCACCCACCGCCGCCGCCACCACCACCACCACCGTAAATCAACCCAGAGCAACCAAAAACCACCACAAAAACCCAGAGTCAACCCAGAGCAACCAAAAACCACCACAAAATCAATTTCTCAACAACCAAACAGAGTCAAATTAATTTCTCAGCAACCAATCGGCACGGCTCCACCACCTCCAGGCCGAGACCCACTCCTCCAGGCCGAGATCGGCACAGCTCCACCACCTCCAGACCGTTGGGATCGGCACGGCAAGGCTTGGCGGCAGGCTTTACGACTGCGATGGTGGATTCGTGCTTCGCAGTGTGGCCAGCGGGGTGGGTCTCTCCTTCGCATTCGGCCAATGGGTAGGTCTCCGCTTCGCGGCGTGGCCAGTGGGGTGGGTCTCTTGTGAGTGGTGGTGGTGGCTGGCCTCACAAGTGGTGGTGGTTTTACAGATCTGAGAGAGCACAGAAGCACAGAGAGAAGAGAGAAAAAAAATCGGATGAAATGAGACTTCGGGAAAAAAATAGACAATATATACTCGGTGGTCCCGGTCCAGCAAACTCTTTTTTTAATCGGATACAAAAAGTTTACAAAGTGTACAGTAACTTTTTATTTGTGAAAAGCTACTGTACACTTTGTAAAAAAATTTGGAGATAGAGAGTTGATTTAGAGCACTACTGGAGCACTTATCTCTGTTTTATTCTCTATTTGTAGAGATAGAGAAGCAGTTTTAAACAACTGCTGGAGTTGCTCTTAGTCGGCTTCGAATCTATTTGGTGACCCGATCTGATAAGAAAAACAGAGCCTGTGATTTATCCAATGAAGACGATGAACAAGCAGAGGAGGGAGATGGGTTATGGAGAATCTCTGCTCAATCCAAGATCCGGTTAGAAAAATGGTTTTGATAAAAAAAAAGTTTTTGTAAAAAAATTATAATATTATTTTAATAAGATATTTTGTAAAATAGAGAATGGGATGGGGTGTTTTGTAAAAGTAGATAGTTAAAATAGAAAAGTAGCTTTTTTTGAAGATGTAAAATAGAGAACGGATGAAAAATGGGTTGGGAATGCTTTAAGACCCCTCCCCCCCCCCCCCCCCCCACCCCCCAAGAATTCTGAGAGACCAACCAACGAGCTGTGGCAGCAGCATTATTTGGGTCAGGCTTCTTGATTGAGAGCAACCTTCCCTGTACCAAACCTTGAAAGCCCACAAAAAACAAACCTTAAATATGCGGGTCAGAAATCTATATCTATATATATATGAAACCAGAAGACATTGCCAATTATCTGCCATGTGGCATATATGACAATGTCTCCAGATCAATATGTGTCATCCTACTTTGGACAAACAACACCACGTGCCACAATTTTATTGGTAAACTAATTGTCACCTGTCAAGCTATTTAATTTTTATGAAATATTTTATGTCATTCTTAATTATTCCTAAATTATATTAATGGGAATATAAATGTTAGTATTAATTTGCCACATTAACTTACTCCTTATATCCATTTTTCTCTTACTATGGAAAGCAGCCTTGACGTTCCAATTTTTCCATATACCAAAAATCTGGCTTCCTTTTTCTGTTAACAGAATTATTCACAGATCCTTTCCAAAACGACGTCGTTTTGAGAATTTTAACTTTTCCCAAAACGGCATCGTTTTGGTTATTTTCACATTTGAATTTTTTTTTTTTAAATGTCAGATACACCATATATTTTCTTCTTCATTATCGCTTCAACCTTCTTAGCCTTCTCCCATTATTTCAGCTTACGGTTACTTTATCTCCAGCGTTTTTAGGCTTCTAGATTTCTCCACCATATTCAGTTATCTGACTCATTTAAAATGATTGTTCTACTCATTTAAATGTGCCGATCCAAGTAATTTGTTCTCTTTTATTACCAAAACGACGTCGTTTTGGTTGTTTTACGGTAAGAAAAAAAAAAAAAAGATTTTCTTCTTTGTTTAACGCTTCCTCTTCTCTGAATTCTCCCACCTCTTTCTGCTTCCCCATTTCTACATCTGATTCTCTCTCTTCCTCCCTAGAATTAAAGTCTTCTTATTTAGATAAATTTCCAATCTCTCTCTCTCTTCTCTCACATTGTTTTGTTGGTAGCAACCAAGGTCAGGTTTTTCTTTTTCTTTCATTTTCCCCTGATTTTCTTTGTTTCTTTTGTTTATTTTTTATTATTTGTGGCTAATCTGCTTTCGATTTGTGTGTTTATGTGTGCATTTGATGTGAACTGGTCTTTGGTGCTCATGAGTGATTGAGGTTTTTTCAACCACCTGAAACAATCGCCATTTTTGGGCAGAACCTTTTCTTCCTTTCTCTCTTTGCTTTTTTCTTATCATTGTTTTCAATTCAGGAGAAGAAGCACGCGAGGCCTCATATGACAAACTTCTTGCACGTGGACGGTGTGGTGTGGAGCATACGCTGCTTGGTGTGCTTGCGAGTAATAGTCGGAATCGCAAGACTTTACTAGAAGATTGCCCAAGTTGCATGCACGATTGAGACAGAACCAGTGTTCTAAATTAAGGTTATTGTCGTGAATCTATAATTAGTTTGGGATTCTCTATTGTCTAAATGCATAGGAAAATTTCTAATATCAATTTTTTTCTAAATTAAGGCTGGATTTTTAGTTTTGTCGCTCAAGTTTTCCATCACCCTCAAAGTGTTTGAGAAAATGTCTGACCTAAACTGAAAAGCGGCTTGGGCTAAATTTTATTTTCCAATCTGCTTCTTTGCCTTTAGAACTAGGTCCTTATTTTTTTTCCTCATGTATTTGATCGTTGTGAACTCTGTGATGTTTTGTTTTATAATTTGAATAATGGTGGAATAATTTCATCATGAAGCTCTTTGAGTCATGAAGATTATAGAATGTAGTGCAACTTTCAAGGTTAGAATACCTTGAGCCCTTTAAATCTCCAACATTCTAATTTTTTGTTGAAACATAGATTAGATAAAATCTGAGAAATTCAATTAAGAAGTTTTTAGTTCTTTTCCTGAGAAGGGGAACCGTGTCTTTTGGTAGTTTGTATTACCAAAGAATTAAAGTTGATTTTGTGCTATTCTCACCATAAGAAGTGGTTGTCTTCCTGATTTATCCATCAAAATTACACTTACAACAGTAGCCAGAATCTATGAAAAAGAATGTATACTTGGTTTGATATATGTATCAACAGAATTTTTATCCACTCAAAGTTGAGTTGCTCAAGTAGCTAGATAATTGCCATTGATATAGTCCCAATTCTGCTTGAAAATCCTACCATAAGACAGGGGTAATAGTCATAATTTATTTATTTGTTAATATTATCATTAGTCAAATGCAACAATTTTTTAAACTATTAATTTTCCAGCTTCTGAAAATATAGAGCTTGCATAAAATGCAACTGCATTGACCCCTCCAAACTATTGCTGTAACATCAGCCCAAGTCCAACCTAAATGAATTCAAATAAAACATATATAAAAATTGGAAAAGCCATAAAATGTAAAAGTGCCACAATGAGTGATGCTTACAATGAGGGAATGAACATATCATGGCTGGAACAAGTCCTAGAATTCTAGATTTCGAGTTCTGTAGAAAGGTTTTTGTATAATCCTATGAAAAGGCAGGAGTAGGTCTCATTTTGTGCCAAAGAAGTAGAACATGCAGGTAGAATTGATCTGAGTTAAATCTGCATTAGCATATCTTCACCATGCTCTTTTTGTGTTGAATCTTTTGAGTCGCCTTCTTTCTTTTGAATTATATTTTTTGTTTACATCATCTCTAAACCTATGTGTTTTGGAGTAATTGTTAGTTTTATTTGAGGACCTGAAATATGCTTCAGAAAAGTCTGATTACCAGTTAGTTACATTTAATAAATAACTAATAAGTATAGTGGCAGAAGTTGGGTGTTTTCTTGATAAATTATTGTTATCTACAATATGTATCAAAATCTTTTCTTTGTATTTGGCAGGCACTTGACCAACTCTCCTTCAGAGGAAGTTGCATTAGGGAGAAGGTGATAGCTCAGAGTAGGATACTGTTGTTTTGGTATTCCACGACTTACCTTTTCCTTGAGAAGAACAAGCCCAAATACAAACGGCTTGAACCACCCCCTCTTGACCAAACCCAACCAGAGTAACAACTTGAGACTTTTAATACTAACAAAGTTGAAAAATACACCCCACATGAACCTCTTCTGCTCAACCAACAATTTGAATCATTAAGGTTGGGCTTTTGGCTTTGTCACTTAGGATTCTCATCACCCTCAAATTGTTTGAGAAACTGTTTGAGCCAAACTGAAAAGGGACTTGAGCTGAAGTTAATTTTCCAACTAAATTAAATCTAGGTAGTATCTATTATGCATTACGTACTCCACTTTAAGTGGTGAAAGACAATTATGATGTATGATATTAACCACAAAATTTATGATATGATTTACTATGGATTGAATTCTTTTGTGTTATATTTGCTAGGCAGTCTTTATTATATGGAAAGTGATCATGATTCCAGCAATTGTGTAAATTTACACTCTTTTGCATTTTCAATCGCATGGAGGTCTAACATCTTTGTTTATTGGCTATGTGAGAATTTAGATACATCTAAGACATCAAGAATGATTAAAGTAACTTATGAAAGAATATTTTATCCATCAAGTAGATACATTGGCACTGTTGCTCTTTTCACATAGTTTATCTTGCATTTTGCATGTGTAATCATTTATGCTTCATTTGCATTTTTTAGAATCTCTATTGGTCCATGGATATAAAATCTATACAGATTTCATCAGGTTTCCTGTCTTATTCGAATGGCACAAGAAAATTGATTGAATGAAGTGCTACCTTGGGGTCACATAAGAGAGGAGAAGAGGGAGAATTTTGTGTTGTTTAGATACTGTGAATAGTATTATGAACAATGACGGTGCAGAATAATGGGTGAGAGAGAGAGAGAGAGAGAGAGAGAGAGTTTCCAAAGATTATATTGAAATTTCATTGTCTATTAGATTGGGGTAATTATATTTGGAACTAATTTTATTTATGTAAGTAATTGTATTGGAGGGTACTTATATTAGTTATGTATTTTCTAAATATGACTTATAAGAATTGTGTCATTGAAACTTTTCAAGCTCTTGGTTATCATGACATCTGATTTTCTTGTGATACATTTTATTGCTTTGGTAAATAATTTGTATATATCTTGATCTTTATTTATTTATTTCATTTTTATTAAGGAAGTTATGAATCGATTTTTGACCCAAGAGAGCTTCTTTTCCTTTGTGGGGTTATTGAATCATGATCTATATACAAACAATAATAAAAATGTTATTGTTGTAGGAACCGTGGAATTGAAAGGAAATGGAAGAGTATAGATGTTAAATATTTTATCCCATTAAATCTTGATCTTTATTTATTTAAATGTTATCTTGCAAAATGACACTTCATTTCCTGTTTATATGCATATTATGCTTTTACGATATAATGATTGAAGCAATCTCTAACTTCAAACAATGACATTAAACAAAAGAAGAAAAATAAACCAAAATTTCTTTTTATCTCATTTTCAATAGGTTCCCGTGCATTGCACGGGTTTGCGACTAATATTTTTTAATTCGAGGAGCTGAAGAGTGTACTATGAAAAGCACTTTGGGTTTTTAAAGGACTAGATAGACAGATGCTAGAGCACTTTATTTTCATTTTTGCTCTTTACATGTGGAGATAGAAAGCATTATATAGTAATGCTGGAGATGCTCTTAGAGTTATTATCCACTGTGTTTCGTATTTAGCCCATATTCCGTAAATAGTAAATAATAGCCCACTTACCTTTAAACCTTGGACAGCCATTTAGACGAAATAAGTAGACCTCTATTAAAAATAACAAATTGGGCCGCTCTTATAAGGATATTCTACGTCATCTTTTTAGTTGATGCAAAACACGCAAAAACCATATTTTCTTGTAGCGAATAGACTCCTGGATGCGTGTAGACCATTCCTTTGATTTTAGAGTTTTTTTTTTTTTTTGAATTGCCTTTGATTTTAGAGTTGCTAATTAAGAATGTTTTGTATTCTCTTTTTATTTTCTTTTTTTCTTTTTCTCGTAAAAGATGTGAATGTTACGTATGGACTTGAAGATTTCTAACCAAATACAGATAGGCTATGATATATATTTTCCAATTGTTCAATGCCTTAATTTGTAAGAAACGCGTAAACCACTGTTTGAATGAGCATAATTTGAGGAAAATGTATTGACAATTGAGGTGCACAATGACATGAAACTATGAATGAATGAATCTGGTACAACTGTACAAGTCGTTTACAATAATAATAATAATAAATAAATAAAAGATATACTATAATTCTAGTACCATTTTTTTTTTTTTGAGAAGAAGTTCCAGTTGTTATTGTATCATTAATTAATTTGAGCAATTTTTTTATCCCAGGATTCCTTGGCATTATGTGTGCACCTCAAATGGTTTAGTATAAACCAAAATCAAAATCTTATGAATTCTCATCTCATATAATTATAAATGATTGATCTCATTTAATTATCGAGACTTATATTATTATAGTATTGAATAATTACTTGCATTCCAATACAACTAACTATTAACTATCAAATTACTGAAATTATTTCTTTGCCCATGCCATTTAAATTTTGGACTGCACTTCACAATCCAAGTTTTTTTTTAGGATAAACTAGGACAAACTAAGAAACTGCTCCAAGAATTATATTTTTACGCAGCCTCTCCTGAAGCTAGTTCTTAGTGGTCCATTTACAGGTTTCATTCTAAAAGCAGGGATGAAAATCCAACAGAACCAAAGTTTAGACATCCAGTGAGACAGACACATTTTGAATTTAATATAATAGCTGCCCCAACTTTGAGAGATAGCTCAACTGGTCCGACTTTGGGTGTGCTCTCCAATGATCACTAGTTCAAGTCTTCCTCAGGGCTACTTACCCAAGACAAAACTTTGCGATTATCGTGGTACACGTGCTAGTAGGATGTTGCGTGTTCTGAAGGATAATTCCCTTGTAGCGAAGAATCCATAGAGTGCCTCAAACTCTCCTGTCCATCCTCCTCATGAAGCACTGCATTTAAGACATCTGATAATTGCATATTTTCCTCTTCATACAAGGTAGCAGCCTCTTTACCAGTCATTATCTCCAGCATAAGAACCCCTAGTGCATAGACATCAAGCTTTGTGGAAACAACACCATTTTCCAAGTACTCAGGAGCCATGTAACCTCGTGTCCCGACAATGTGACTCGTCAAGGAAAATTGACCTTCCTGCCATTTTGCTGTCCTTGCTAGACCAAAGTTTGCAATCTTAGCCCTGAAATCACTGTCCAAAAGAATGTTACTGCTCTTTATATCCTTATGGACATGGGGAGGAGTAGTGAAGCTATGAAGATGGTTAAGTCCATTGGCCATATCCAATACAATTTGTATTCTCTGTGTCCAGATTAAAAGCTTCTCATCGCTGCTACTGTGATAGATCCAATCATTCAAGGGTCCATTGACAGCATATTCATAAACAAGATACCAATTGCCATCATTAAAACAAACTCCAGAGAGGCATATGATATTAGAATGGTTGATCTTGTTCAATAAATCTATCTCTTTTGACACATCTCCATTTATTTTTTTAATAGCTGCCAAATCCCCATTAATCGGCCACGATAAACAGATCCTTCAATCCAATAACTAGGGCTGAAATCATCTGTTGCATGCTGGAGTTCCCTAAACTTATACACTTTGTGTATTTTTATTTTTGGTATTTTACTTTATTTGTTGCAGATATGTATAAAGCTGAAATGCAAAACACCCCCAATTTCTCATAATGACAGCCCACTTAATTCTCCGCTATCTGCATTGCATGTGCCTCACAGCCATATCTCACTTTCACTAGAAATTTTGTCAAACGTATGATTTCTCTGCTCTGGACTTCTATGAATACTTCCTTTTTTAAACCAAGGCAACATTAACTGGATGTAACGTATTTTTAGCTCGGCATGCCTAATACATGCACAACTATTGATTATACTAACAGACTAGAAATACAAGGAGCCGAATAAAAAACTAGGATAAAAAATTATTTAGCTAGAACTAGAATGGTGAAAGGCAATTGATGGGAAAGTCTAAAACACGCCTCGCACGTCTCCATCTTTCATTTTAAAACTGTGACAATGGGGGAAGTGTGAATTGGAGAGGATATTCTTTGATGGGCCGTTCTGTCATGATGTCAAAAATTGTAACATGTATGTGTTGTTTGATCAAATATGTGTCCGTTCTTGTACAATTGTGTTATTTGTAATAAAATTGAGTTTATCACAAATATCACTCATATTACTAGAATTCAGACATTTTGTTTTTACAACAAGTAACATATTTACCATAAAAAACACACAATTTACTATAAAATATACATGCTGTACTAAAACTAACACCAATACCAAAACGGGACCTAAGTCCCCCCGAATTGGAGCCAGTAATAGTTTTCAGTAATTTCCAATTGAACCTCTAACAAAATATATTATTTTTAACCTATTGTTTTTATTAGGTTAGTGTAGGTGATTGCGTTGCTTAAACTTTGTTTTTCACTTTTCAAGCATATTTCATTAATAACTCTAAAGACATAATATTTTTCAAAATTACTAAGATAGATATTGTAATTGATACTAATAAAAACAGTGTCAATAGTAGAACTATGTAAAAAATGATGTTGCTCCAACACATCAACAATTATGAAAAAGAATATGAAAATTTTGTATCTATAACCATAACATTATTCTTATTTATTTTTCATGTGGCGAAAGAAAATGTGTTACTCACCATGACAACAATTTCTGTTTCTTATTTATTTATCTTTTTGTTTAATTTTATTGCGAGAGGTTTAGGTGCATCTCTTTTAAGCCCTTCTTAAAATTCCAATCCAAAAAATTGGGAATAGTCTATGAGTTTACACGTTGTAATTATATTCCTACTGTAGAATTACTGTAACACCCAGGCTTTAGAAAGTTATAAGCATACGTAAGAGTAGATTAGTAACTTGGGGTGGAGGATGTACCTAGTTTTGTTCAAAATCAGCTTATTTTGGATGTAATAGATTAACTTTCAATAATGGAATTACTTTATCGTGTCAAAAATAATAATAATAACTTGGGGTGGTGGGTTGAAATTGGTTTAGGATGATTGGGAAAATAACGCGTGACGTTGAATGTTGGGAATATTAGGAAGAGTCGTGGTCAGAATGTGATGCTATGTATTCATGTGGCTCTCTCTCCAATTGGTTCAAAGGGTTTATAGGGTCTTTTTCATAGAATATCTCTTTTTTTTTTTTTTTTTAAAGTACACAGAATATGTTTTGATGGGAT
Source organism: Fagus sylvatica (assembly GCA_907173295.1). Classification (NCBI taxonomy): domain Eukaryota; kingdom Viridiplantae; phylum Streptophyta; class Magnoliopsida; order Fagales; family Fagaceae; genus Fagus; species Fagus sylvatica. The sequence goes on from OU015767.1 coordinate 34,386,237, forward strand.
AAGTACTCTATATATAGAAGTTTGGGATCAATTAGAGTGAGCTAAACGTGTTTGTTGAGATCTGATTTCTGACTTTTGGGATGAAGTATTACCCTTACAACATATTTTGAATGATTGTCATGTCAAATGTCTAAGTTTACCTAGTCTGCTAGTCAGAATTATAAAACTACAATTACACAAACCAAGATCTGTATAAAACAGACCTGTGACTCATAAAGTGAACCTGGACTTACAAGGTG